>JAVYIG010001210.1:0-368648 GCA_035222895.1 Strongylocentrotus droebachiensis
CCATTTAGAACACATATCAACAAAAAAACCTTGTACTTATCAACTTTTCCAGGTCTGAAAAACTTCTACAGGACTATAGCGAGGACCGCAGCAGGCAGATGCGTAATATAAAAGAACTTCCTTTTTTCCCTACAAAACCATTCTGTTAATAATTTTGACAAAATTAACGACCGTCATAATAGCTCGTTACAAATTATCTACGAAAATGATTAATGACAAAAATATAGTATAAGAATATCGTCAAGTCACCATAGTCTGCATGTACTCTGAATAAAAACAACATTGAAAACATGCCATTGATCACTCACTGGCGGAATAAGCAAAATTTTTTTTTTTTTTTTTTTTTTTTTTTGTTTTGGGGGGGGGGGAGAAGAATTTCAGCAAAAGTTGTAAATCACTGGTATCGAATTAAAAATAACCCCCGTTTGAATTATTTTATTTGCCCCCCCCCCCCCCTCCCCCATCATAACGCCAGTGCCATGGATAATGAAGGTGTACTCGTATTACATAAATAAGTGATTAAACACCGGGCAATCTCGAAGAGTCGTTTATGTAAATGAATTATCTTGTATGAAGGAGCATTTCAATGGGAGGCAATCTCGAGTACCGAACGTAAAAGTTCATGTAAGGAAATTAAGTGTTATCATTGATCCTGTGAAGTTAATAAGGTCTTCTGGTGTGAACTTCACTCTTAGATTTTTTCCTCCAAATACCCCCTAAAAACAAATGTATATTATAAACGTATTGATTTTGTGTCTGCGTGTCTGAATATACATCTTAGCTAGTCGAAATACATTGTATACATACTACATGCATATTTTTGCTGCTTTGTCGGTTCGTTTTTAAACATGATACAACCTTACTAGAATCTTTTGTTCTAGATATTGCTTTTGAAGTTTTAAACGATGGGTGCTGTTTGCCTTATCTTATATGCTAATTTACTTTTCAATAATCTTTATGTTTTAATATATGTTTCTCTTTCCCAAATTAATTTAAATTCATGTTAAATAAGCCTACCAACACGGAAAGCTTTTCGACTGTGACCTATATTATAGGCTACCGACTTATTAGATAACTTATGAAGAATAGGGAGTGAATTATCTGCCGGACTCACCTGTAATTTTTTGACCGATTTTATATTCCTTTGAATCTACAGTGAATGAATACGGGCTAGGTCCTTCGTGCGGCCCGATGATTTCCCCATCCGTCGTGTGGTGTTGCGGGGCAGCATCGGCGCAGGCCTCCTTTGGTGCCCCGTCCGGATAGGCGTGAACGTTTGAGCTTATGAACTGCAGTAAGATTGTGGTAAGTACGAGAACGATACGAGAGTTTCTGACCGGTAACGCCATGTTGGACATGGATGATACGGTCACTTTGAAGTTAGACTTAAAACTTGGCAAGTTTGAAGGGTTGGGTAGGCGTGATCACAACATTTTCTGTAGGTTCGTACTATCCCGATATCATGTTGTTGATTTGACCTTTGTTCCTTCTGCTTGTTTAGTTGCGTGCCATTATGCATGTCTTGTGTAAACATGGTTTAACGCACCTTTGGTCGATGTCGGCTGCACTGTTAAGGAGTTACCTAGCCTAAATATGCATAGTGATTACCCAATTAGAAACTAAGACTGTACACGAATTTTGATACTGATCACCTACTTATCCTACTTTTAATTATATATTTAACCCTTCACGGGGTTCCTTTATTATGCAATAATACAAACATGGAACATATTACATAATGTAGACATATTTCATGTTGATATCTCTTGGTCAAGCGCATCGCTATAGAAACATGAGAAATGGATGGGCTCCAATCGGGGCGCCAATGTAGTGAATGATATGTCCTATCATTGGATTGATGGCATGGGTGTCGATCCCGGGGGGGATGGGGGGGGGGGATATATCCCCCAATATTTCAGGTGGGGGAGGGGGGGATGGCCTGTACAATCATCCCCCCAATAATTCACCATACAACATTTTTTTAAATGAAGAGAAAAATGTATGATGTCGAGAGCCCGATGAGAGTAGTTAATGGTTATTACTCGCAAGATGACCATCAATATACACATTTTGCTATATCATTTTCATAATACATCCGTATATGAGACAGGAATAAATTGAATTCTCGCTCATACGGCTTCATCAGGAATTGATGAATGTATTCAATTTATTCAATCAACAGCAACATAGAACTGCAGTGCGCCAAATGCAAAGCCGCAGCATTAAAAAGCAACGAGCTAAATGTTAAGAGCGAAGCGCAAAAGTGCAAAAAAGAAGTAGAGAGTGGGAGAGAGAGATAATAAGAGACAGAGAGAATACAGGCGCGTAGCCAGGGGGCGGTGGAGGCGGTCTCCCCCCCCCCCCCCAAAAAAAAAAAAAAAAAAAAAAAAAACGCGGGCCAAAAAAAAAGAGAGAGAGAGAGAAAGAAGAAAGGAAGAGGACGTAGGTAGAAATTAGGATTAAGAGTCGAGAACGAATCGTCTTCTTTCTCTAATAATGTAGTAAACCCCCGCCCCCCCCCCCCCCCCCCCCCCCCCCCCCCACTCAGGTTTCGAAATGACCGCGTGCGTGTTGCCAAAATGTCCGGTAAAGGGGTACTTTTCGTGCGGCAAAGTCCGGCCCGAGAATTGTAAAAAAAGGGGTGTATTTGACTTTTCACCCGGAGATTTCTTTAAAAAGGGGTGTTTTTTCTTTTTTTCTCTCATCATTTTGGACTCCTGAGAAATTATTCCGAATTTAGGGGGGTACATTGAGCATTTTCCTGATTTAGGGGGGTCTCCAAGGCAGGAAAAGCCCGCGAAAAGCCCGCGAAAGGGGGGTTCGGAAATGTTGGCAGTCCTCAGATAGGGGGTGCTTTCAAAAAGAGGGAACGAGCATATGCGTACCCTAAATAACGCTGAGTGGGGGGGGCCGGGAGTAAACCTCAAAGCTTACGCGCTTCGCGCGAGAAGGGGAGGGGGGGGGGAATTGTATTCAGCCAAGGATTAAGAGTCGAGAATGGTACAACGAATTGTCTTCTTTCTTTAATAATCTAAAGAAACGTCAAAAGAAACTGAATTTAGAAAATGAATAAGAGTCGAGAACGGTACAACAAATCGTCTTCTTTCTCTAATAATTTAATGGAACGTCAAAGCTTCGCGCGGGGAGAGGGGGGGGGGGAACTGAATTCAGACAAGGATTTAGAGTCGAAAATGGTACAACGAATCGTCTTCTTTCTTTAATAATTTAATGAAGCGTCAGAGCTTCCGCACTACGCGCGGTGGAAGGGAAACTTGATTCAAACAAGGATTAAGAGTCGAGAACGGTACAACGAATCTTCTTTCTCTAATAATTTAATGAAACATCAAAGCTTTCGCGCTTTGCGCGGGACGGGGGGAAACCCCTCTCCCTGCACCCATCCCCATAGGGAGCGCGCTTCGCGTGCTCACTACCGCCCCCCTAAAATAAAATCCTCGCTATGCGCTTGAGAGGATAATAACCCAGGTAGCAAGCCCATGTGGGACCCACATGGGTCCCATATTCTCTGAAATGTTATATTTTTTGAGGGTGACTTGAAAAAGTTGATAAGTTGGAAGGGAGGGGGTGAAATCTGCCACACGCTTCTACCTCTTGGTTGCTTTGATCTATTGCCGAAAATATTTTGCACCTATCATCCCCCCAACCACGGATATAAATCGACACCGTTGATTGATGGCGTGATAAAAACAACACACACATGGAATTAGGGTTTACTTGTCTCACCTGAAATAAATGTAGAGACAACTGTCACTTTAAACAGTGATGAATGACGGAAGGAAGGAAGAGTTCAAGGGAAAGGAAAGTGATTAGTTTCTGATTAAAGAGAATATAGCCGTTGTGTGCTTCTGATACTGGGCATGCCTCTTAATTACCCCCCCCCCCCTTCCCACCTCCCTATGGGGGGGGGGGGAGAGAGAAGGCGATGTGAGAAGGAAACATCGACATCTCTCATTATGGCAACACCCCCCCCCCCCCACAACCCCCACTCCCTTCCCTGCAAGACTTTGCTAGACTCTGTCAGGTCCGTCGCAAATTCGTTGCTAAAGATCAGCTAGTGCCCCACTCCATATAACATTTCACATTACGCCACTGTATGGAATTATACATGGAAATCAATCCCTGGGATGCGTATCAGGACAATTACCTCCTGAACAATCAGCCGATCCCCCCACAGAACCCCCCCCCCCCCTAGGACAATAACTCCCCCCCCCCCCGAAAATTACCCCCTGTTCATTAAAGGGAAAGTCCACCCTGAAAATAAGTTGGTTTTAACAAAAGAATAATATTTTTCGGGGGTAATTGTCCTCGGGGGGGGGGGGGGTTGTCCTGCTGGTAATTGTCCCAGATCCCTTGGGATGATCAATTAATTTACAAAACAGTTGTTGGCCATCAGCCTAGTTATTCAGTCTCTGAAAATTCTTTATTTTTTCCAAGATGGCATGCGCTTGTGTGGATAACCTGCATATGACCTGTTAAAAAGAAAGTTGCAATGATGTTCTATCCATGTTCTTCAGTATTCTCTATATTTATACATTTAATTACCTTGTAGGTTTGTTATTCTTTTTATTCATTTTGTTTTGTAATGTTGTGTTTTGTTTGATTTTTCCTTTCTTTGTCCATTCCTTTATTCTTCTTTTCTTTTTTGAGGTGGGGGGGGGGGGTGTTATTATGAAGAGCAATGAAAGTTAATCTGGGCGTCTAAAATTCAAAGGAGGCGTGCAAGATCGAGAAATTGGAATATATTATTATGGTCTATTATACAGATAACAAAACCTGTGCTTTCATTTAATATCATAATTATAATTTAATGAACAACAAATATGTAGTCATTCTAAGTTTACATGTTTAGGAAGAAAAAAAAACGTGCTCAAATCCTGCTTTTATTGTGACAGCAACTTCCAAAGGCTATCTCTAGTTCAAATCGTCCACCGTTTGTTTGGTTCGGTACCTTGATGAACGACCATTCTTCCGTCAATTTGTGTACTGATGTGTTTATCCATGGCGCCCTCATTTAATTTTTTGTCTGTCGTCGTGGACATGTCTGAATGCATGTATCTCTGAACATGCTTCTGGTATAGGGAAGTCACATTTTCCTGCTTCTGGCAAGTCATGACACGTGCGATATTTTTGTTTTTACCTTTTATCTGAACGTATCGCTACATAGAAAAATAAACTGTTCGTATATAGGCCTGATTTATTTTTAAAAAGTGCGTTGCTGGTGAAGGGGGGGGGGGGGGTGGTGCGATCAGGTGGATACGATACATATTTCCCACTTTCTCTGCACGAACGTTATCAATCATGTTTCAATATTTTAATATCATGCAATCTTCAATAGGATGTGGTATGCGAAAATTTGCCAAGTCACTGAACGTGATGCTACCATAATATCGAAGTTTTTAGCACTACTCCCCCACCCCCTTCCCCGGCAATCGCGGTTCTTTTGAAATTAAAACTGATGTTTCACGAGACTGACGTGTCGGTATCGCGGGCCTTCTGACAATTTTTAAGAGTCTCCATATTATTGTCGGTCCCGCGCGCCGTCGGATGTCGGTCTCGAAGATTGTACTGGAATGTCCCCTGGCGATTGTATATATAAAATGTTTTTACACTGCATCATGTTCCCTGATTATACTGATTTATCAATTTCTTGCATATTATATGCAATCATCATAACAGCCTCAGAGGGGAAATATGAAATCTGTCATATACAATGTAGCATGATATAGGAATTTATTCCGCCATTGTCACTGTGAGTTGGTATTTCCTAGATTGATGAATGGTTTTATTAAGTGTTAATAACATATAAATGGCTGCGCTCTTTGTTCTAATCGAAACGAGGATGAATCAGTTCGAAACTAATTTGAAGTGGCACATTCTTGCGATAGACGAGTGTTGGAAGAGATTATAGGAGAGAGGAGGGAGAGCGAGAAAAAGGAATGAGTCCGTCCTCGTATTATTTTAATTGCTGGAATTACTAGTTAATTATTGCTTCATTCATGCCAGCGAGATGAAGGCAAGATACTTTTATCCCCCCAAAAAATTAACGCTTGGTTTTTATGATCTACTTAAGTGTTGGGAGCCCAACAAAATTGATGGCAAAATGTCACTTAAATTGTATCATAATGTGAAAGAGGATGTCATTTAGGACACATTTCTGCATGGATTTTCCAAAAAAAATGTGTTCGAAGCCGAATATTGATGAAAGGACACAAAATTGCGTACAAAAATGCGTACAACAGAAAACCCAAATTATGTATGCTTTAATCAATATTGTCTTCAAACACATATTTTGGAGGAGAATTCATTACAGAAGTGTGTCTTAAATGACACCCTCTTTTACATCATGACACAATTTAAGTGAAATTTTGCCTTCAAATTTTTGGCGAATTTATGTTGCTCTATTCTGCTAATTAGAATTACGTTAGAGAAAATAAAAGATACCCTCACACTCTATTTGGCCTATAAACAAAAAAGATGTTGTATTCCCCTTAAAGTGCCAAAACATGGGTCGGTCGGATTTTTTTTTTAACTCTTTTTTTGTCTCCCTCTTTGGGCTGATATTTCTCAGTTTTGAATGCTTTAATATCTTTTCTTCTTTAAAAAACGGTTGAAAAAGAAACAATTTTTAAAAAGCAGACCGTAGATTTCAAGATTTTGGGGTCGGTCGCACAGGGCAATACAACATCTTTTTATGTAAGGCCTTATTGAGATACTTTTGTGCGTGCTCTTTTTATGCTTTTCCATCAATGTCTATCTAATTTTTTCTTTTCAGTTTGTCAATTCTAATATATTGAGGTCAATTTTTTTATCTTACCGTGTTTATATTCCAAATCGCACTTGGAATCGTTCTTTTTTTTTTAATGCAATTTGATGCGATTTACTTCTTTTATGTCCTAATCTTCATTCAACAGCCTTCGTTTATTTCAAGGAGTTATTTACAAAAAACTATGACAATAAACCGGTTACAGGATTTTTGTACCATGATTCTTTCATGCAAACATACTTGTACAATTGGTCAAGGGAAATAAATCTCTGTAAATCCGGCTTCCAAATTACCCCCAAAAGATCCGAGTTCATATTTTGACTACAACTTGCTTTGCGGTCACTATTTCGATAACGAAGCATATCCCCCTTTTGTAGTTGCACCTGTATGGGCCTATACCAGCTATTGAAATAAATTCTAAATGAGGCTTTTTTTTAAAGGTTCTATTTATCGGAAAAGATATGGTAAGAGGTTATTCATTTCTTGAATATTGAAAAAGAAACAAAATGGAGCATATCTACCGCGTATGTATAGTTTACATTAACTTATTGCGTGAATGCACGTATAACTCTGTAGGGGTTCGAAACTACACAAAAAAGTATGATTGTGTCCCACGGAATTCGTCGACTCATTCTACAGGTATGATGTGTTATGTGCTCTGCTCACCCATGCCTGAAAACTCTATTTTTAGAATGAAAAGGAAGAAAAGATTTGTATGCGGAACCGGTACAGAGTGAATGCACAATACCTGGGGTTAATATAGGCCAAATTTTGTGTTGTTCTCATGAAGGGGATTTCCGGGGGAAAATCAAAGTTCAGTGATAAATATTGATAATATTCTTAATATATATTTTGACGTTTTTGTTTACAACAGCATCAAGGGCTTAATACTGCATGATAATAATATGAATTATCAATATAAATGATTTATTGTCTCAACCACTGAAGCCAGTTTGAGGCGAGACTAAGGGATCCAAATGGCGTCCGTCCGTCGTATGTTAAAATTGTTACAGTTTACCTGCAAGATTTCCTGTGACAAGTAACTTTGCAATTGTCAATCCTATTGTGACCAAATATGGGTCACATATGCATTCGGGGGACCTTCACATTGATGTTGTCAAGGTTACATGCTAAGGTTAAATTTCGATATAATAAAGTTTACAAGTAAGACTCTCTTGAGACAAATAACTAATTCGCAACTGTTGATTGTATCGTGAGTAAATTTGGGTCACCGATCTTCACTTGAATATGGTGATGTCGGGTGTCACATGGTAAGGTCATGTCATTTGAGGTCGTATGATAAAGTTTGTCACACATAAAGTGCAACCAAACTTGGGTCAGACATACTTTTTGAGAACATTCAGACAATTCGGTCAGGTTGACGAGGCACAAATATTTGGCGATTGTCTTGTATTATTGAATTTATTCCTTGAATTGCTAGAGCGCCGTATGGCAGCTGTGCTAAAGCCAGGGTAATAATCGGGAGCGTCAGGAGGGCCAAATCTGACTGACATGAGCGCTATACAAGAATACATTATTGTTATTATTATTATTTCATTCTGTAATCTCCATTTAGATACGAAAATATACCACTGATAGTGACAAAATAGTTTACAAAAGCATTAGGTACGAGATAAGTGCATTTAGGCTGAGTCATTGATATATTGAATAATGACTATTATATCTAAGGGTGTATGCTCGTTTAATTCATTAAATTATCATTATAGCCTATACATATAAAATTTATGTTTGATGTATGCCCGTTCAAATTCATGGACATTTCTACAATGCAGCACGACCAAATTATAAACGAAGTGTTGCATTAAATTTGTCCAGAGTTATTGTGTTTGAAAACTCATTGAATATATTCTTGCTGTATCAGGCCTCCGACAAGTTTAAGTCATTTTAGTAGAGTCATGCGGAGCATTTGAATAATTTTATTGGGAACAGGTCTATTCAACACATATTGAGTCAACAAATGAAATTAATCCATATTGATGTACGTTCATAGAACCACTTCTTGATGTTTTAAACAAAATTGCGATGGAACCTGTTGACCATCACATGTGTAAACATTTAAGTTATATCACAACTGAGTGTATTACCTATTGAATGTGACATTCGTACAGCTTCAGATTTTTCTGTTTGTTTGTTGTTGTTGTTTTTAACCATGAATTATGTGGCTTAAAGTACGCAGAATATTGTGATATTTTGGTATGTTTGTTTGTTTTTATATAAACTTAGCTATCACTGTGGTGAATTAGTCTCTAGGAAAACGTCTAGAATGGTGTTTGAAATGCATACTGTGTGAAAGAGTGCATGAGGGGATGATAACTTGTTTATTATTTAAATTATCGTTAGTACAAGAGAATTATTCTGATCCACTCATCAACATGCACTGTTTTCATTATTTTTGGATATTTTATTTTATTTTATGCAATTTATGCAATTATCTAGTCTTGTCTCGGTCCTTAGCAATTAATGTCAGATTACTTTGGCATCATATCAAAACTTGTAACCGCAAAAGATGACGTGCATTTTAAGTATGGTTTCAGATAGAATACCACATAATGTTAAAGTCCTGTTTTGCTATACTGAAGCGTCCACTCATTTATTCTTGTGAACATTACGGATTTGGATTGTCCCAAAACCATCGAAACAGCTAGACCATACAAACATAGCAATTAAAAGCAACTTGTTTCATTGTTACAGGTTTAATTTAAAAACATGTACTTCGAAAAATATTCCTATATATCAATATTATTATAACAATAAAACTGAAAAAGATATTGATAGATAAATCAAAGAAAAATTGACCTGACAATGTGCAACATGCTCCGGGCAAGTAATAACATGGAACTTTCAATTAAAATTTACTTTAATCACGACAAGGAAAGGTCTGAATGCTTGAAGAAAGAAAATAATCTAACTCCACGTATCCACCCATTTCTCTCTCCCCCCTCTCTCTCTCTCTCTCTATACATATATAATATCTCTCTCTCTCTCTCGTTTTCCCTTCTCCGACAATTTGTCTCCCCCCTCTCTATCCCTCCTTCCCTTTCTGTCATGGTTATGCTTCAAGTGTTCTCTCTCTCTCTCTCTCTCATTTCGTTCCTTCTCTACTCCCTAAGTCCTATATGACACGCAAATATTACCAAAGATGTTGTATGCAATAGGACGTTTCATGATCCAGTGGTTTGACACGCATGTCAGTACTCTTGAAAGACCCTGATCTCAGAGGACGGATATTGAGTAGACGTTATGTACTCCATTGTATGTAAACATTCATGTTACTCAATATTCATGTATGAATAATAGATTTTGAAATATTTTTTGAAATATTTGTTTTTTAAACTTGCTATAATGCTCCACCCCAAAAACCTCCAGATCTCATTCCCCTTGTGACATCATCTGTCAGTCATCAATGAGCTAACTTGAGAAAGTGGTATGTATCTTTGCCGAAGTCGACCACCTGTTACAATACGTAATGCTTTAGCAACATACAAGTTGCTATGTCAGACATGCTGTAGCATCACCAGGAAGACAAGGGCAATGATGATGTATTGTACAGTAGTGTGCTAAGCTGGGGGAAATTACATACCATTGTCTATTATAGAATATTAGTTTAGTCTGACATGTCTGACATGACATAGCAACTGATATGTTGCTGTTGTTTGTGGTATTGTAGCAGGTGGTCAACTTTGGCAAAGTTACATGCCACATTCTCAAGTAAGCTTATTGATGACTGACAGATGATGTCACAAGGGGAATGAGATCTGTAGGTTTTTGGGGTGGAGCTTATAACTTTGAAAAACAAATATTTCAAAAAATATTTAAAAAATCTATGAAACAAATTCAGAAGTTGACATATCAACATATGAGATTTATGCAGGACTCCACACCAACAGGAATACAGTTGTATTTCGATGCCATGGGCCCTTTAAACTTGCTGATTGTCTCACTTGTCCTGGCTATCATTTTTCCACGGTTTCGGTCATATGACTTTATTTATTTCATATAATTCTCTGAGTCTCTGTCCTTTCCTCCATACGGGGTGTTTCCGCTCTCATGATAACATAAACATATGACGGTGACTAGTACAACATGCATAAACACACCCTGGAAATATGAACGGCTTTCGCTTTCTAGCTCATTCAAAGTGAGTAGCTTACGCGCAAGAGGGCAGCCCCCCCCCCCCCTCCGCTGTTCATCTGCTTAAAAAAAAAAGGTTATCCAGGAAACTGGGGGGGGGGGGGGGGGTCAAGACCATAACCATATCCCTAACCCCATGCAGTGTAACCATGTAACATGATTTTGTCTATACCACCCGCCTTCCCCAGGTCAACAGGTCAGGCTCGCTTTTTCCTCTTTCTGCAATCTCTCGAAAAATCTGGAAATGTTCACTTTCCCTTGCTGAGTCATCCTCCCTCAGCATTACAAAATGTTTGCACTTTGACTTGCTTCCTTCCGTCCTTGGCACTCGATCGTGCCTATAGTCATGTGGTTCATGTTTCTTCACGTATGTACTCGTAAAATCATGTCTGGTAATACAAAATATTTATATATAACACAATAATTATACCACCCCCCCCCCCACCCCCCCCCCCCACCGATCACATGATTCCTTGCTACAGTTCTCCTTTATACAAGTAAGCACACTATCAGTGTGGTGCGCTCGCCCAACACAGATAGACGACTGTAATGATAAACTTGTAACTAATTCGAACATAATAATTACATTTTCTTACGTTTAAAATCCTTTTTTTTCTTCTTTGCTTTTGCAGATTATCACTGATGTTGACAAATGAAGAGCATTGCGCAATATACAAGAGAGAAAGCTTAGCATTTAATAAAGTGACTGTGTTTGGGTGTGCCTATATATGTTGATTTCATCATTCATTACCTTGCCGCCTAGTTTATAATTTTGAAGGTTAGATGTTGATATTCGTGTATGATTCTAGATGATCCATTAGCTATGCTTGTCACTTTCATTCCACACCTCATAATGTATTGGCTAAAATCCTTCATTAGATCATGAACCTATGTAGTAGGTTCATGTAGTAGGTTCATGGTTAGACTTAGTCATGGAAAGTGTTTCATCATCACCCCAACCCTTGGAAATTTCCAACTTATCCTCAGGCATCGCGCAACGCCCTGATCTTTCGGGACTTTTTTGAAATTTTACCCGCTGTTGCAATTTTCCACTCCTCTCCATCCCCTATTTTACTTAATATAAGAGAACAGATGACGCCTTCATCGCTTTGTAATTACCTTCATTGTTATTTGTTTAACAGGTAGAGAGGAAAATCCGAATTGGAGACTATTGCGAAATAATTCTATAAATAGCTCGCCCGGGTTTTGACGTCGCGGTTGGAATCACGAGTACAATAACACTCCGTGTGTTATTATGCACGCAGAGCGCGTTCCAAAAACTCGGGGAAACCCCCGATGAGCAAGATGACGCAATGCGTGCTCACAAAATCAATCGACAGCAAGGCGCGTGCGTGTTTACATTCAAAATACACGGGGACAAAGGGCGCTTTGCACCAGACATGTAGAAAATTGTACAGGCATACCTTTGTCGTTACTATTGTATAAAAGGTTCATCGCTTTGAGTCGTCTCACAATCGTTACGAGCCACTGATGCAGAGTACACGTATCGCGAGGGTCTACAGTTTCTCTTGTTTCGTTTTGACGTGAAATAGTATATAGCAAAAATGAGGATTCAAGACTGGTATATCGCCGCGGCCGCCCTGACATCCGTTGCAGTGGAGATGGTTTTGTCAGCGAAAGTGGTAAGCATTAATTAGCTTCAATTTTTTGTTTTTGTTGTTTTAATCATTGATTGTTTATATCAAACTCAAGCGTGTTGCTAAGCTCTATCACAGTTGACACTTTGAAATATTAAAAAGCTAATGAAATTAGATGTCATGGATTGTTGTACTTCATGTTCGATACGCCGTCGTCATGATTTGTTTAACTTGATTTTAATCAGATGGTCTTTAAATTAAGAAAACAAGAGTAGCCTACATAGATCTATACCATTTGAGACAAGCTGAAATAATTGAATCGTGCTTGAATAGGTGTTCACAAAACAATGCATATTTCAAATGTTTTAAACCTGCTCCCCAGAGAGCCTGGTGGTATTCACTAACACACCTTACAAGCCATTGTTTGTCAGCTATCAGAATGAAATGTGCATATATTATGTGTAGGCCTATTCATGCTTTATCTGACAAGTCTCTGATAAGCTTCGGGGTCAATTGCAACGATTATTGTAGAGGTCACGTGTGAATACAAATTCTTAAAACATTTGTAAATTGGTTTAACCATGGCTCGCCCGATCATGACTGTGCGTGCACACGATAATCGCTGTGTAATAGCACTTTGTGTATTAGCGTGAGTATGAGTCACTCCGAGTCATGTGCATCTCGACTTCTTTGTTTCTCGATTCTTAGTCATTCTGTCTGTCTTCATTAATATTCCCCATCGTGATGTTCGTTTTTTAGTGTCCTCTTTATTATATACGTTGTTGTTCTTCTTCATTCTTTCACTTGCTCGATCTACTCATTAATCTATAACTTCCTGCTTCTTTGAAACGGGATATTCCACTCTTTCCGCATCCTTCTCTTCTCATCTTACTCTTTCAATAGCGGATCCTGGCACTCGCTCTGGTTATGTATGGTGTGCCATTAGGCGGAGACTGTGGTGGCGGGGGTGGTGGTCATTGTATGTGTGTGTGGGTGGGGGGGGGGGGGGTCGTGTGTTCTTACCGTGTTCGGAATGCTCGTGGTCCTTCAAGTGGATCTATCCCAAATTCCATCTTCACTTGATGTATCCTGCTAAAAGCCTTTTGCCCTTCTTCTTAAATTCTAGTGAGCCCAGGGAGAGATCAAGGATTTTTGGAAAAGAGGGGCACAATTCGGGAAAAAAAAAATCATAGGGCATGTTTTTAAAGGAGGGGGGGGGCGGTGTACGGGCAGATTGTATCCCGCGCCTTTATGTCGGTCACTGAATATAGGCCTATTTCATTTCTTCTTATTCCGCTTCTTCTCCTACCGTGTTGTTTTTTGGGATTTCAATGTCTAATATCCATGTTTGTCTTTCCAGCCCATCACGTCGTGCCCGCTGAATCAATACGCCGTCCTCAATGATGAGGGGAACGGTATCTCGTCATGTCGGGTATGTGACTCCTGTCCGCCAGGCTACGGGGTAGTTCAGCCCTGCTCGCCCACTATAAACACCATCTGTGGCCTCTGCGACATGGGTAATTACTGGTTTTTGAAACGTTTTAATCAATCGTCATTAAATGCGGAGTATTTGCTATTGATTACAGATGAAAATCCCTACTAAACCTCGGGCTTGAACTAGGCCTATGTGAATTCGAGCAAATCGTGAAAGTTTTATAAGTGGAAGTGTATTATGAGAATAAGGAGGGGTGGGGAGGGGGCACTGCCGCGCCGATGAACGCAATGTGAGGGAGTGAATCGACAGAGCAGGGGGCGGTAAGGGGGTTATGTCATTCTGGCCCGCATTCTAGATTCCCCCGTATTTTGATGCTTTCATTCTCCCGTCCCACCATTCCTTCACACCTTTCATCGTTCTAAAGCAGTTCTCCGCTCTAAATGGGGAGGGGGGGGGGGGATACCCATTTCGCAATTTTCTTGTGATAAAATAATATGTACGTATAAAATATACAAATACTCTATAGCATTATTATACATCGGCCTAAATCCTCTTTAAATCAAATATCTCTCTTATCTTTCAACAGGCACATTTTCAACTACAGTTAGTGCGACGGCCAGCTGCAAGCCTTGTCAAAGTTGCCAGGGTGTAGGCATGGTGAAAGAGTGTAGTCCCATATCAGATACTGTGTGTATGGAGGATTGCCCGTTTGGTAAGTAGTTTAATTTGCTTCATAATAAGTTTTCCTTAAAAAGGGGTGTTTTTCAAGCAGTAATCAAACCAAAATAGGGTACCTTTTCAGGTTCACAGGTTTCGCTTCGGTAGTTGTTTCTTTAGATTAAAACACTTTCATCTGTTATGGGTATAGTATTTAGTGAAATAGTGCATTTAGCATTTTGCGTCAATGTTTTCAAAACCATTTATAATAAGTTAGAGGTGTTAGCTTTAAAATGTGTGATACGCCTTTTAGGGTCCATTTCGGAAAATGTGCGATACATACGCCATTAGGTTCATTTCAGAAAAGGTGCGATACGCCATTTGGGTCCATTTCAGAAGTTAATGGACACGGGTGGGTAGCACTTGTGTATCGGTCTCGATGTTGTGCGTGCCTGGCGTATAAACGGGATGATAACCACGCCTGATGATAACTCCTCTCAATGCCAATCGAATATCAGGGCTGTGTATATGTCATCATCATTATGTTGTAATGGATGACTCACGTTAAGAGCCCATTTGGACAAAGATATGAAAATTCGCTGTATAGATTCGTAGATACTGTTATTGCTCGCTCAATTCTATTTATTACTCAGAATAGCAGAAATTAGTAAACCGTTTTAGTTCAGAGTATATGATAGCCTATAGTGATTTGCGAAATTATTAAATGAGAAATTACCAACCCCCATAGGTAAATAGGAAAGGAATTTAAGTTACACCAAAGAGTTCCAACTTCCTGGTTATACTGACGTTTTAGTATGTCGCCGGGATTTCTTGAATCTTTTTGAAATCTTATCATTTATTCTTGCCATTGCTGATCATTGGTTCAACTTCCAAATCCCTATACAATTGTAAAAGCTTGACGCAATTAGAACAGATACAAATTAGCCTTGCAAACATTGTACATGTACATGTTGTAGGGAAAGCTAATGCTAAACCATCCATCAGAACACAGTTTTTGTTTGGTTTTTACATTAACTGATTTTCTTTCAAACCCAACAGGCGAGTACTTCGATCCTACAACGCTTTCCTGCCAACGATGCTCCTATTGCTTCCCCGACCGCCTCTACGCTCGAACAACCCGCGTAGTCGACTGCCAGCGACAGGGGCTCCACATTGACCACCAGTGCTCACCGCTACCTGGGGCCGATGCGGTTGGCGTTGTCCATCCGCGGGTTGCAACCGCAGATCGGCACCGCAGCGCTGCCGCGGCCAGGCGACATAGAGGCCGCACGGTACATACCTCTACCGCGGACAGAACAGCGCAACGTGCAGAGATGGTACAACCGCCACCGGAAAACCAGAATAATAACGGTAGGTGAAGAAGTGGGGAAACGACACTAACACTCACACAGTCTGTAAAATATTGTATGGGGAAGAAAAAAAATCATAATCAGGCAGACATTTTTCTTAAAAGCTAAGTACTCCTTAGAAATGGAGATATGACTATATTACCATAATATGAACGAGGCGCTTGTATCCTTGTACAATAGTATCACCCCTCCCCCAATGGTAGAAAATGATCTTCATGATAATAACATTAAGCAACACATTTATAACATTTTGTTTATTGGTTTGTTTCTCCACAGATGAAGCCTATGTCGGTGTGGTTCCGTCCACTATTCCTCTTTTCCGAAGTACCGAAGCCCCTCCTCTATTTGAAGCTACACCTACGATATCCCACAAACTATTCGATCCTTCAAAAATTGCGACGTCAGCAAAGTCCGGGGGACAATTCACTTCAACAAATTCATACGAGAGTAAGGACCAAGCATCGAGAGTTAATGAAGAACCATATATGGATAATAAGAATGACTTAGACCCATCAAGTATTCCTAAATCTTATAAACAGGAGTCCATTATTCCTTACTATCACTCGTTTACTTCGACGGACGTCGTTCTCCTAATCGTCATCGTCATCATTGTCATGCTGATCTCAATCGTGATAACGGTTTTATCGTGTTACTGTTGGATGAGCAGAGGTAAAAACTTGCATGGACAAAAGGTAAAGGCAATCAGCTCGAAACCGCCATCGAATGCGTGGTCGTACCAGGACCTGATGCCATCGTTAACAGAGCACCTGATCCAAGACACACCGCCGCAGTCGAGGAAACTCATGACATGTGTTTGAGTGCGTCACGAAAGATTCGAACAGACACTTAATAAACTTTATTACAAGAAACAGATATATTTTCTATCGAACTCCCTATATGACATGGGTCAGAGTGAGTGCCGAAAGATCCGAGTAGACACTGAGCAAACGTTATTGCAAGGAACAGAAACATATCTATCCTGTCCTACTCCCAAATAACCGTTGCACCCGAGGCGCCAGTTGCCTGACGCATGATTGCGTCAGGGACTTACGCGGCAGCTCTTGACGCAACATATGCGACTGAAATACTGTATGAATGACTTAAGAGATGGGTTTTGCTGTGGTGTCGTTATTTCTCTATCTAGGCAGGTTGTTTATAGCCACTATCAAATACATGTATATGAGTTTTCAGAAATAAATGGGGTAAATGCAATCATAGGGCCTACAGTATCTTCCAGGACATTATAAGGGGAGTATTCTATTGATACTGACTCATCATAAAGATGTTGCCTTCAATGTGGAAGATCAGATTTATGTTTACAATTCTACAGTACTATAAATGTTACCACCATTACCAATACTACTACTACTACTACTACTACTGCTACTACTACAACAACTACTTTATTACAACTACCACTAATTCTTCTACCCATATTTCCCTCATTGCAGCTGCGTTATAATAAAAGTGTCAAAAATTTAAAAAATGCAACCGACAGTTGACATCTGCATAACATCGTATTTTTATATTGTAGTTATGATTACATTTGGACATTTCTGGTAATAATCATCAGGTGTACCGTATTGTTTATTTTATCAACTTGTTTTCTTGAATTCCATTTATAACAACGTATTCATCTGAATACAATGGGCTTATTAATTTATACGCATCAGATAATTATTGAAACTGTACATACGATGAATCAAACTAAAAAAACAGCAGAAAAAGTTGGAAAATGTACTTTAATCTTAAATTTAGATCCCTTATAATTCAATATTAGTCTTTATATCTGATATAACAACATTACTAAACCAAAGTAAACTACGGGAAGATGGAGAGTGGCTCTTCATTTCACATGTTTAAATACGACTCGGACTATACCAACTGTAATAGAAAAATGTATTTTTTTGTAATGACATTCTAGAAATTGATTACCTATATTGTACATAATTATGTAAGGTCTTCATATGCGTTTAGTGTATACCCGGATCCGTATCACTATACACGTGCCTTTCTGAGTTTTCAATGTAAATAATAAATGTGTCAGTTTGTCAATTCGTCTTTCACTATACAATATACATGTAGTATGGTTGTATGTATAGCCTTTGACTTGTAGTCGAAGGTTCGTTAACCGAATTTTAAAATAATCAGATGAACTTTGAAACAAAGCAATACTAACCCTAGTTTGCCGTTGTTTGCTAGACTCAATAATCAGTTTTCACATTTGCTTTTTTATTTTTCCATTTTTTAACCGTCTCAAATGGCATGATTCACTTTTCAAAACACGCATCGCTTATCAGTTGTTTTAGGATATCTCATCGTTCGTGTCAAATATAAAACGTGGCAGTTGTAACGTGGCAAAGGTTGATCATCTCGTATGATTTCCAGTAAACATTATAAAGATGTTTGTTCACGTAGGCCTGTTCGTTTATAACAGTTTGTACAAATAATTTTTTATGACCGAATACGATCGTGGGAAACTTCAATCCACATGTACGCATTCTTCAGCACGTGTGTTATGAAGAGAGGAGATCATATAGCACATGAGTTTATCTTCTATAAAACTCTACCAAAAACGAAAGAAACATTTGGCTCTGTGATATAAAAATCAATACAATATCAGTGGGATGTCCCTAAATTTTATAGCAGAATATCTCGTAATATTACTACTATCCTAGCCCATTTAGAATTTTCATGTGTCACGATAAGCCGCAATAATGGTCGTTTGTTCATAGCATGGAGATTGTTTCGAATTTTCTTGAATTTTATCGAGAACGTGTTTTCACTGTTTTATTGACTGTGTTTTTTACAGTTTGGTATTTCAAAAATGTTAATTTATTTTCCTAATTGAAATAAAAAAACGATTAAACTCAAATTGGTTATATGTGTTTGAAGTGTGACTCATTAGGCATATTCTGTGTGTAGGCTTATGCTATTTTAAGTACCTATTTAAATGGGTGGTGTTTACAAGTTTAGACGTTGGTGATGAAAATGACGTCATCGAGTATTTTGTTTGGGTATCGTATTTTGGCGTGAACAAAGAACTAGAACCAGTTTGAGTCGTAAGAAATCCTTTAGTCATTTGGTATTTTCGAATCGATACATCACATGTCGCTGAATCCTTTGTGTATCAAAATATTAAATGACTCATACGTTTTTATTTCTCTTTATGCAGAGGAATGGACTTTCAATCTTTTTAGGAGTCCTTCTATAGGGCTCACTTCCTTTTGGAGTTGAATCCACTCCAAATTAAGATATTGGAATTCACTTTTAAGTACACTGTAGTTGCTTGAGTTATTCATTTGAGAGTGGATTCTACCAATGGATTTCCACTCCATAACGAAGTGATCCGTGATATAATTATGACTCATTAAAAAGTGCATTTCCTCTTATACTGTACATTAAGCATGTCGAGAGAGAGAGGACTTATAATTTGATTATGATGAAAGTTGTTGTTGATGTCGTTGGTGATGATAATGATTATAATGATAGTGATGATGATGATGATGATGAAGGTTGTGATGGGACTTGGTGGTGAAGATGGTGATGATAATGATGATAATCATTATGATGATGATGGTGATGAAGATGATAAATGATGAGAAATTGAGAATGATGATCATAATGATAATCATGATGAAGAAGATGATAATAATGATAATCATGATGATGATGATAACGATGATGATGATGGGGGGAGGGTAATGACTTTAATACTGACAAAGTTGTAATTAATGTTTATCATAAACAGGAGCCGACAGGATAAAGATTTCAGGTTATCAAACATGAAAAGGAGCGCATGCCAATCGTCCAAAATTGAATTGTTAATAATTGTTTATTTTATTTTAGGAACATAAATGAGTATAAGGGTAACACAAAGACAAGAAAACGAAGTAAAGTATCAAATACCATAACAAAAGATTTACAAAAAACATCAACTAATGTCTGCGGATCACCGAAATAAATAAAGCTTCTGTATATTATTAAGGCTCTTCTCACTAACCGATGGTGTACATCGATCCACTGCCTATATCTATTCATACTATAAAGCAATGTTTTGCGAGGTATTGTTCTAACCATGTATTTCTTGTTATTTTATGTCTTTAATTTGGGGAAACTTTTGGGATATATAGTAAGATAAGCGAAGATCGTTGAGATCTGACTTTGGTATTTGAATGAAAACAAAGATCGTGAAAGGTAATAATCAGCAACGAATAAACTTTGTTTAGGGAACTTGGACTCCAGACTTGATAACTAAATTGATAACAGTAATGTGTTGAAATTTAAATTGTATTCAGTAAATATTTGTCTTTAAAGGTAAATGGATACTATTCAAACCCTCAAAAAAAGTCTCTGCGTTAATTTTGATAACATATAATTAAAATGTAACATCTACAGTTTCAAGTTTTTGTTTTCTGAATGTTAACGCCCTTTTTTGTTGGGGGGATATACAAAGTAAATGCTATATGTCAGATCAAATCTAAATCAACTCAGTTTTATTTTGTGGATGACATTGTCTCTAAGTGTTTGTTTTCTTGATTATTTGCTGCCAATGTTATTCTGGACTTAGTTTGCATAATGCCATCTCGAATTACAAATAGGCCTAGAGCCTTTTATGCTAATCACTGCATACGAAATTACTAGTAAATGTTATGTGCAACTTGTCTATTTAAAATTTTATGAATTTATTAAGTCATTATCACCTTGAAACTATATAAACCACAGGGAATTTTCTTCTTATTTACTTGGTATTTGCAGATATACTTTAACGAATATATTGTAGAAATGTAATGAATCATATATTATAACAGTTATTTCACTTTCGTTTCATGTTTTCTTTCTTAACTTATGAAAGAAAAATACACAATCAACCCTAATACATTTTTTCATTTTGGAAACGAATATTTCAAAAAATTGCGACAGATGTCGTTTCCTGGGCAAGTCTACCATCTAAAGATCAAGGTCACAGTATCTTTTTATATGGAAGATTAGTGTTTCCATGTTGACCAATACACATTTAATGGGGCGGTCCAAGACATGAGGGGGGGGGGGGTCATGAATGTTCTGTTTACTGTGCAATGTTCATTATATTTGTCCTTTGCTCTTTGTTATCTTGGCTTTCGATCTTGTATAACTTCCACCCGTTTCTATCGTTATGTCATATCTTTAATTTGGGGAAAACTTTTGGGGATATATAGTAAGATAAGCGAAAATCGTTAAGATCTGGCTTTAATACTTGAATGAAAACAAAGATCGAGAAAGGTAATAATCAGCAACGAATAAACTTTGTTTAGGGAACTTGGACTCCAGACTTGATTATTATATTGATAACAGTAACGTGTTGGACTTTAAATTGTATTGTAGTGATTATTTGACTTTAAAAGTGAATGTATACTTTTCAAACCTTTAAAAAAAGTATATGCCGTTAATTTTGATAACACATAATTAAAATGAAACATCAGAGAGTTTCAAGTTGTTGTCTTTTGAATGTTAACGCCCTTTTTTGTTGTGCAATTTGTCTAAATTTTATGAATTTATTAAGTCATTGTCATCTTGAAACTGCAAGAACCACAGAAATATTTCTTCTTAATTCTCGGTATTTGCAGATATACTTTTACGAATATGTATGTAGAAATCTAATGACTCATATATTATAACAGTTATTTCACTTTCGTTTCATGTTTTCTTTCTTAACTTATGAAAGAAAAATACACAATCAACCCTTATACATTTTTTTCATTTTGGAAACGGGTATTTCAAAAAATTGCGACAGATGTTGTTTCCTGGGCAAGTCTACCATCTAAAGATCAAGGTCACAGTATCTTTTTATATGGCAGATTAGTGTTTCCATGTTGACCAATACACATTTAATGGGGCGGTCCAAGACATGAGGGGGGGGGGGGTCATGAATGTTCTGTTTACTGTTCAATGTTCATTATATTTGTCCTTTGCTCTTTGTTATCTTGGCTTTCGATCTTGTATAACTTCCACCCGTTTCTATCGTTAGTTCATATCTTTAATTTGAGAAAAACTTTGGGGGATATATAGTAAGATAAGCGAAGATCGTTGAGATCTGACTTTGGTATTTGAATGAAAACAAAGATCGTGAAAGGTAATAATCAGCAACGAATAAACTTTGTTTAGGGAACTTGGACTCCTGACTTGATGATTATATTGATAGCAGTAACATGTTTGACTTTAAATTGTATAGCAGTAAATATTTGACTTTAAAGGTAAATGTATACTATTCAAACCTTTAAAAAAAGTATCTGCCGGTAATTTTGATGACACATAATTAAAATGAAACATCGGACAGTTTCAAGCGTTTGTCTTTTGAATGTTAACGCCCGTTTTTGTTGGGAGGGGGGGGGGGGTAACAAAAGAAGAAGTAAATGCTATGTTGGTTATATCGAATCTAAATCAACTCAGTGTTTGTTTTCTTGATTATTTGCTGCCAATGTCATTCTGGACTTAGTTTGCATAATGCCAATTTGACCTCGGAACGAAACTATGTGTAAATGTTATGTGCAATTTGTCGAAATGTTATGAATTTATTAAGTCATTATCATCTTGAAACTACATGAACCACAGGGAATTGTCTTCTTATTTACTCGGTATTTGCAGAATGATATACTTCTACGGATAAATAATGACTCATATAATATAACAAATATTTCACTTTTGTTTCATATGTTTTCTTTTTTAACTTATGAAAGAAAAATACACAATCAACCCTCATACCTTTGTTTCCTTTTGCGGGTAACAAGTATTTCAATAAATCCCGACAAGCGTCGTTTCCTGGGTAAGTCTACCATCTAAAGATCAAGGTCACAGTATTTATTCAAACGGAAGATTAGTGTTTCC
This sequence comes from Strongylocentrotus droebachiensis, assembly GCA_035222895.1. NCBI lineage: Eukaryota > Metazoa > Echinodermata > Echinoidea > Camarodonta > Strongylocentrotidae > Strongylocentrotus > Strongylocentrotus droebachiensis. The sequence continues at coordinate 22,858 of JAVYIG010001210.1, forward strand.
ACGTTGACGAATATACACATTTAATGGGGCGGTCCAATGCCTGGGGGGGGGGGGGTCGTTGATTTTCTGTTTACTGTTCATGATATTCGTCCTTTGCTCTTTGTTATTTTGGCTTTCGATCTTGTATAACTTCCCCCTGTTTTTTTTATTGTTATTTACCAAAAGAGAAATCTTGAATTCTGACGACTTTGTACTAAAAATGGGCTATCATATTTCAGTCTTTGTACTCTTTATGATAATCTCACTCACTTACAATCATGAAACTATAACTAAACCATCTTAACGTTGACATATATGCTCATTAACTTATTAACTTACACAAGTGATTAGATTATATTTTTTATATTATATTATATGCATGATTTCAAAGCTGTGCCTCTTTTCAAATATGTCAATATTGCGTCCATCGTAAAATATAAACTGATATTGAGATTATAATTGATAATAATTTTCAATCATGATGTCGTTGCACGAATGCATATCATATAGATTGACTTGCCGTTATAAGTAAGCTGGAGTGTAATTAATGCCTGTAGATACACCACTAACCTAAAACCTGCATTCAATATGATACAATGTAAGATTTTAATTGTTTATTATCGACCAGCTGAAAATACTTCATGGACAAATGGAAGGAGATTTGCCATTCTGCATTCACCACTAATTTGCACTGTTGCCCATTAAACGTACTATGTCCCTTTTGCAGCCAACCTCGAATTCTGTAGAACTTTGCAGGAATTATGAATATGTCATGTATGTCCTATCTGTGAAATTTAAACGTTAGCAGTGTCCTCATATTCAAATTATGCAAGGAAACCCGTTTACTTGCTAGATTTCACTGTCAGACACTATTGAGTGACTGACTGGCTTTTTGTCTTCTTTGGTCATAACATACATGAAAAGAGTTGTAAAGGGTACTTGAGCATTTGTCTACATCAATAACCCACTTCTTGTGATGGCCAAGATTAAACGGATTGAATTGTTGCGCAGCATATAAAAACGTATGACCATTCGGTACAATTGTCTGAAAATCAAGACTATTACTTTTGGGCTCTATAGCCCTAAAGTCGATTTGTCAATTAATAGTCGTTATTTTCCCACTTGAAGACATTTTCAAGCCCCACCTTTTTTAAGGAAGTTATAAATTAGTATTATCTTTCAAATGCAGTTGGAATTTAACTTTTTCATTTTTTTGTCCTGCAAATGGGACATAGTACCTTTAAGTCGGAATACATTTTTTTTTACCTCTTTGCATGAAATGATTGCGACAATATGATTTGTATAGTTGGTAGATAATTCTTGTTAAGTTGTCAAAGCTACATTGATCAATAACGTTTGATCAGCAGAGTTCCAGCCCCCGCCTTATAAAGAGTTGATACTAATCGCAACTTATTTGCGATTAATGTAGCAATCGCAACTATGTACATACGAGATAGAAGACTACAGCATTGCTATTGATTGGAGGACTGCAACTCTTTATAATGGGGCTCTGAGAAGATATAAATTTGATCTTTTAATAACAAATCATAATGTCACAATCTGTTCTTTTGGAAATGGTGAGAGAAAGTTATTCCAACTTTATGTTCAACAGTGTAGAATTCAGTGCATAAAGGACAAAAATCACGGTGCATCTTCTAATTATATCTTAATATTTTATTTTCGTACGCAAGCCAAAATTCCGGAAGTAAACCAGACTATTCATTTTTTATGTAAAGGGGCATTCCCTTCTATTACTACGGCTTGTGTAATTCTACGTTGGAATGCAATGTTGTTTATTCTTCATTTTGGGTAGGCGTTTGAAATGTAAACAATTCAAAAATGGTATCAAAGAATGCCTTACTAAAGGGGAATTTGTGTTAGGTGTACTGTAAACATGAACAATCACGGGTTGATATTTTAAAAAGCCAATAACGAGGTGAAGAGTCGGAAACTAGAAGCAGCTTTGAGGAGAGAGAGAGAGGGGGGCAGAGAGAGAGAGAGAGAGAGAAAGGGGGCAGAGAGAGAGAGAGAGAGAAAGGTGGCAGAGAGAGAGAGAGAGAGAGAGGGAGAGGGTGTCCCCAGAAAAAGTAAATAAAGTGCATGCGTTGTTTCACATCTTTAACAGAGATCGGTTCGCCCCCTCTCTCTCTCTCTCTCTCTCTCTCTCTCTCTCTACCCCCTCCCCCTCCCCTCCCCTCCCCTCCCCTCCCCTCTCTCTCTCTCTTCCACCTTCCTCTGATAAAATGAACAAAAATGAGTGATTATCATTCTGTAGAAGCCTCTTTCAAAACTAATATTTTTTAATCCGATTTTTTTCTTCTCACCCGGTAATAGCAAGTGATTCATTATATTAATTCCTCAGATATATAAATATGTAAATATGTTTATTTGGTAAATTGCATGTAATATCAACCATGATTTCTTGTTCAAATCACACTTCAGTTCACCGCATTACGAATACTCTGTAACTCATTTGTCAGGTTCGTAAAGTCGTGTCTCCGGCAGTTGTTTACATCATAACACAGAGAGCAAAATAATACGAAATACATATGTATGTACATATGTATGTATGTGGTATACGTTTATTATGATACATTGTAATTTCGCTGTAAATATTTACAGATCTAATGATGTCTTGTCTTGTGAGTGAATAACACTCCATAATGTAAATTAAAAATCATTTTTGTCAATTTTTATTTCAAAAATATATAATCATCCATTATTTTATGCATGGCTTGAGTGACATCATGTAGCATTACAATTTAATAATGATAATGATAATAATCATAACGATATGATAATATTAGATACTTATATAGCGCACAATCACCACGCAAGGTGCTCAAGGCGCTCCAAAAAATGTACGGCTCTGTTAGGCTACCGTCTACAGTGTTCACAGCATTCAAGGAATTCCTTCCTCCCGGTGCCCATTCAATCCATGGGTGGAGAGTGGCAAATGTAGATTAATTAAACAGCGAACCATATTGTGATCCATAGGGCGGCAATGTGTTTACTTTATCCACCACGACACCTCCAGTTTTTATATTGAATTGATCATTCTCTACCATCCATTGTTGATAAAAGAACGCAGTGAATGATTTAACATTTCATGCATGGACACCTGTTATATTTACATTTGATTCGTGCATGTATATGAATGTTTCGATAGATAGTGCATAGGTCTGTACATTTTCTTTGTATTTGAAGTGAGTATTTTAAGATCTGGTATGATTGTAGTAATATAAGAGCTTCAATTTCAAGTTTATTTTAACTTCCGTTCCTACATCTTTTATGGGTTCAAACATATAGGTTTAAACCTTATCGATTTTATAAGATAAATCGGTAATGAAATCTATGCGCATAAATCGGTAATAAAATCTATGTTCATAAAATGTGAAAATGCAATCGTGTAATATAATACATACAATTTGAATGTTAATGTTAGCGTGTCTGAGTAATATACACAAAAGTGAACATGGTACATATTATGATGTAAAATCAAATTTTATAGAATAATGCTCATAATTTCTTCAAAACGCTTAACTACATCATCTGCCCTCTATCCTCCACCCCAGAGAATAATTGATGTACTTTTGTTTTCTTGAATAGACTTATGATTAAAATTGATTGGTAATATGAAGCTCTATTCAGTTTACTTTTTCTCTCGTCTTTACCGTTCTTTCTTATCTTGTCCTTCATGTATTTTATTTATTTTAGTATATTAAAAAAACTCACATTTGGATACACGCTACATCTCTTGTTTTAAAAACAAATTCTGATATTTTTATAGATGTTTCCTAACAATTTGATTCACATGATACAGATATTCACTAATGTGAGCCGAATTATCAAAACAAACTTCGGAAACGTTGGAGATCAATAAGAAATATACACAAACCCACAACATGCTATTGATTTCTGAGTAGAAAGATATGAGAAAATGCAAAAATGATGATACAACAAAAGCTATATTACATACTATATACATGTCGAAACCGTACCGGTTTTATTGGTATTAAAACTATTTCATATATTTTGTGTGTGTATTGTTATCATATCAATGCTGTTTTCGTATGTAAACCATCCCATGCTCCAAAAGTTTATGCGATTGATATTTTCTCTGTTTTCCTACAATATTGAGACCCCATAAGAACTTAACACAAAATTAATGACTTATAGATGTATTTAGTATTTTTCTGTTTATGTCTGACAGACAATACGTATTCACTAAACGAGAGACTTTAATCTCAGACCTACCCAACACAAGCTTGTCAGTTGCTTCCCGGAATTCTGCGCCTTCTTCCCTCTGTATAATATCATAATTATCAATACCCATACTCTACGATGCAGGGGGGAGGGGGGGGGGGGGGTTGAGGCTACAAATTACCCCTCTGAGAATTATTAGCGAATTAACGTGATGAAAAAAAGAAAATATAGCTACTTATTGTCAATTTTTTATTAGGTTGCAATTTGATCCAATAGCCGATTATGGCAAATTATAAAAAGATATATATCATATGAATACTGTGTGATTTCTTTTTTTTATTATCACAAAATCAAAGGTTTCATACATTTCAATAAAGAATATAATCCCATTTTGTCCAGCCCTCTATACGATCTACATCAAAATGTATATACGGAACTATAGATATTTAGGCGTAGTATCCGAAGAGGAAAGCGCAAACGCCGGCCAGTACGATGCCGTTGACTGCGGCGATGTTTTGCCACTTCGGGTCGTCCACAGCCGAAGCTTTTTTGACCTTCTCCTCCTCCACCTCCTTCAGGTCCTTCTCGTCGATGTCCATCGGCGAGCCACTGATACCGCACAGGATGTTCCAAGCTTTCCATTTGAACCCGGTTCGGCTTTGCGTCTCTGAAATGACAAAAGGAGGGAAAGGATTAATTTTTGAAGAAAAAAAAATTGTGCTACGAAATGGAAAGCAAATCACACTGAATCTGTAAAGTTAAATGTTTTGAAAGAATCAATATCCCTTCGTCGCAGTCAGTGACTGAATTGAGTAAAAATGTAGTTATAATAAAAACATACAAAAATATAAACATATCTACATACTTCAAAATAAATCATCACAATGGTATAACAAGAACATTTTAAGTGAACTTATATAAATGAAGCGCGTGCATACATTCATTCAACTTAGTACACACTTACACACCTTCACGAGAAAATGATATTTACATTGAATATGCGCTTTAAAAACGATCGCCTTCGAAAAATCAACTAGAGGCAACTCCAATAGCCTTGTCTTTCACTTTAGAAATCCGCAAACAAATATTTTTATGTAATCGAAAAATGTTTCTATAGGATATACAATAGGGTAATGAAATTGCATTTGAGTTGATTTTTCGAAAGTAGCTGCGAAAGTGTCTAAAACGGACAAACACGTAAGGAGGTTGAAAGCCTTAACATCTTTGTAGACCGAAAACCCACATATAAAAGAGTAAATAAATGAAACCCCGCCCTTTTGAGTCGATGCCGATGCCCCCTTCTTATCTCTATTTTCATACTTTTTCTCTTATATAGTCTAGGATTTAATACGCTTGATCTAAATACCCTCCTATACTCAATTAAACAATAAAAAAAGTACCATGGGCTTATGCATCTACCATACTTTAAATATATACTTAAGTTAAATCGTGAACTCGTGTCCCTCCCTCTCCCTGGTTCAAGTTTTAAATAGCTACCACCCCTCGATAGCTCTTTTAAAGAGCCATAACCCCCCCCCTGTCCGTCAAAGAATTTGGAATAGAGCCCTTTGAGTAATATGACTTACTAAGTGAGTGTTCTTTGACCTTTTCTTCCCTCAACAGTTCGTTTTTCTTATCTTTCTCGTTCTGATCGTCAGACATGATTGCACGGGGAAGCTTGGAATTTCTGGTCCACCACGTCAACCGAATCAGCTGGACATGAACGATAGAAGTACAGGAGAAATCAGACACAGGTATATAGTAGACGGGATAGTAGATTAGTTCATTGTCAGGGGCGTTAGAGTCACATAATGGGAGGGGGGAATACATGACGGACAAAATCTGCCGACGAGTTGAGAATTTTTCGACAAGCAAAGAGAAAGAAGAAGAAGAAGAAGACGCAGAAGAAGAAGAAGAAGAAGAAGAAGAAGAAGACGCAGACGCAGACGAAAAACGAGAAGAAGACGAAGAAGACGAAGAGGAATATGAAGGAGGAAAATAGGCAAAAGAAGAATAAAAGAAAGAAGATTATAGCCATCTACTTTTGGCTGACACAATTCCTTTTTTTCTGACAGAGTGACAAATAATATCATGATATACCGGTTTACTTAAGTTTTCAAATTGTATGCGTGCTGTTTAAAGAAAGGTTGTTCTTGACAACCCAACAGCTTTACCGATGATTGCCCGACATAAGCCATGTTCAGCGGGGCTACCTAGTAGGAGTCAGTTACTCACTAGCCTCTTTTAGATTTGCGTGGACTGATACGTGTGACGTCCATTCAAGGCAGTGCATTAAAAGGACGTCGATCGTAGCAATCCACGTTGTCGTTCGGCAAATCTAAAAGTCCCTATTACAGCAATAAATATTGACTTACATCATATTAGTTGTCTCTAGCCGTGTTTACACGATGGCAATTTGGGTCGGCGTAAAGGTTGTGTTTAGGGCTAGTCCGCGTAGTATGGTAATAAGGTCGGCCTAAAGGTCGGCATAGTGACCGTCTGAAGGATAATCTAAACACGATGTTTATTGCTGCAGGGAAAAACCTGCGCAGACTAGGAAGCCACGTCAGAACATGGCTATACAGTGAACGTCAAAAGATCATTTTCGTAATGTAATCAAATTTAATGCACAATTCTGTATTAAGTGCCATGTTACAAATTGTTTCATTCATCTGTTACGAATAATTGTATTGCAATAGTCAGAATGCGGATTGCATACATTTAGAGTTGTTAGGTAGGACCAGGGACTTGTTGCCATAATGTTCGTTCTACCTATAATCATTATTGTATGCAATTCGCATTCTGAATAGTGAAATACAATTATTCGTAACAGGTGTATGAAAGAATTTGTAACATATATTTGTGCATCAAATTGTATTACATTCGCTAAACCTTTTGTTGCCTATAATAGGCCATTTTCGTAGTGTAACCAAATTTAATGCATAAGTCTTTGTGAAGTGCCTCAATACAAATTATTCCATTCACCTGATAAGAATAATATAAGTATTTCACGGTTAGCACATTTCCGAACTGCATACATTAATTGTTGCCAGGTAGGACACACAATGGCTTGACCTACCTAGCAACACTTAATACATGCAGTTTGCATTTCGACTATTGATATACTTTTATTTTTATCAGGTGAATGAAATAATTTGTATTGAGGCGCTTCAAAAAGACTTATGCATTAAATATGGTTATATTACGAAAATGCCCTATTAGATGTGGTGAATGTCGTTTCTTTCGTGATGCAAGTCGTTCCTTTCATCAATTCATTTTAATCTTAAAGGTAATACAAAGTTTTGGTATGGGGTCATGAATTTGGTTTAAATGAACATATTGGAAGGATATGCGAGCCTACTATATTGAGTGATCGTTGTCGCGGTTGAAATCGAGTCTAAAGTTAAGAAATTATGAATATTAAACTATTTATGTTGTATAGCTCCCTCTCAAGGTTAAGATATTAATTAAACCCTGAAACAATGTATCTTGACTAAAATCGACCGATTAGCTATTCCCGTTTGGTAATTATATATCACAGCTACATATTCTGAAATTGTCAGGATCGCAGCTACCATTGTACGGCCGTAGGCACTATTTGAAATTTATCAAAATTTACCGGGAGCACCGGTAAATTTTTATATTCAATTTTTCTCGAAAGCAGAAGTGTTTTAGGGGCTAATATTTGTGGTGCTTATAATACATCCACAGGGGCATCCAATTATATAAAAATTGTAAAGAATCACTTTCCACCCAATTTTCAAAATTTCCCAAAACTTTGTATTACCTTTAAACTACGGTCACAAAGGTTCGTACGAACGATGCGTTCGTACGAATCTCCCTGTTTTTCCATGGTCTTTCCGAATTTCCATTGTCTGAAAATCGTTCGTACGGCGTCCGTAACAGTTCGTAATGGCATTTGTGAGCGAGGCTTTTCGTACGAATCTCCCTGTTTTTCCATTGTCTTTCCGAATTTCCATTGTCTGAAAATCGTTCGTACGGCGTTCGTAACAGTTCGTAATGGCATTTGTGACCGAGGCTCTTCGTACGAATCTCCCTGTTTTTCCATTGTCTTTCCGAATTTCCATTGTCTGAAAATCGTTCGTACGGCGTTCGTAACAGTTCGTAATGGCATTTGTGACCGAGACTCTTCGTACGAATCTCCCTGTTTTTCCATTGTCTTTCCGAATTCCATTGTCTGAAAATCGTTCGTACGGCGTTCGTAGTAGTTCGTAATGGCATTTGTGACCGAGGCTTTTCGTACGAATCTCCCTGTTTTCCATTGTCTTTCCGAATTTCCATTGTCTGAAAATCGTTCGTACGGCGTTCGTAGTAGTTCGTAATGGCATTTGTGACCGAGGCTTAAGCTAATCATTTGAATGATTTGGCTCATAACCTCTGTTTGTATACACCATCCAATACATAGGTCCATAATTGGGAATTATGTGTACGCATAGTTCTGTATTGAAGTACATTGTGTGCATGCTTGTGTGCGTGTGTGTTGGGTCGGGAAGGGGGGGGGGGGAGTATGGGACATAAATAGATTGTTTCTGTTTGTCTGTCGCTCCAATTTGGGGTATTCTGAGGGGGCTAGTAACAGTGTGTGGTGGAAGTGTGGTCGGGTGGTGTGTGTGTGTCGCATGATGTTTTCATCAATTGTACAATTTATGTAATGTAAATGTTTTGAATTCATGTCAAGGAAAAACAAATGTACTTTATTTCTAAAAGTTAATTTGTATTGTTTGGAATCAATACAAAAAAACTATTGAAAAAAATATATAATAGTTTGACGCTTAACTTGTGTAAGTTGTGTTTAGCATGTCCCAAACGTAAGTGTTGCCATTACCTTATTTGCCGGGATGGCCGGTTTGAAGAAACTGAAGACGCAGATGAGAATGGTGGAGAAGACGTAGAGAAAAGCCGCGAAATGAAGGTAGTGGAAATTCTTGACGATGTTTGGCCTGCTATCCTCTTGACCGCAAGAGGGCACCCCATACACGAAGTCGAGAATGGATCGCGTTAGACCGACGAGGAAACCAGCTAACATTCCCCAGAAAGCTCCCTGTGTTGAATTCGAAATAATGTAGAATTATATGGGGAAAGAAATTTATGTGAGAAGACGAGAGTGGGCATAGGCAACATGGACATATTAATTAACACACTTATTACATTATAGTTAGAAATCTTCTTTGAAGTCACAATTTATCGAATTAGTGCATTAGTCCGAAGAAAAAAAAACAGAGAGCCTACTCCGTTCAGACAGCACACTGTGTTTGATTTAAAACATGGATACATTTAAAGAAAACATAAGCATGTGAGAATATAAGATTGTGAACAACCGGGGAATATTATTAAAAATATTCATTACATAAGACAGTTATATTTTTTTTTCTTTAAAGGCATATATTATACTTGTTGAATAATAGGATCATTTTAACAAGTGAATCCTGCATGGTAAATTATCTTTAGACATATTTAGACACTATATTTAGACATTTTCTTCTTTCACAGTAAATATATTTCATTTGTTTATATTTAATTTATATAGTAACAAGCTGAACACTTTCCAGAATGATCTTTAAACATGCCTGATCGAAACTGGGTGTAGTCAATCTGACGCCCTTTCTCACTGTTAAAAATAATACTTATCTTTCAGAGATTGACAAACAGAATCATGTCAGGTCTACAAACTTTACTTATTCCACTCCTCTCGCGTGATCTGTGCAAATATCTCAAAACTCACATTTTCTGTTAATTCCATAGTTTTAAAGCGCATTTGAATATGTATATGGAAAATGATATATTAATACATTATTATTAGTAGTAGTAGTAGTAGTAGTAGTAGTAGTAGTAGTAGTAGTAGTAGCAGTAGTAGTAGTAGTAGTGTTTTACTTATTCCAGATAAAATGTGTGAAAACTTACGAATTCATTGACCCTTCCCCAGAAAATGGCGGCTGTGAAACAAGCCAACACAGATGGCGAGAGGTAGGAGAGGATAGACTGCACATAGACGAAGAGTTCGCCTGAACCATAAGCCTGGATGACGGGGATCCATAGCACCCCTACCACCACCAGTACCAGGGTACATACTCTGAAGATGAACAATTTATATTAATTTACATCCTCTTGTTTAATACATTTCTAGAGGTAAATACGATGAAGGAAGTGTTTGTTGTTGTTGCTGACATTGTATTTCTGATGGATTATGTCACGTAAAATAACCATGCTAACTACTATAGATAAAGTATATAAAATAGACTGGATGTGGACGAAAAGAGTTTCCCTAAACAACAGGCCTCGATGGCGGGAATCTATAACTCCCCTACCACCATCAGTAACAGGATTCAAAATCTGAAGAGGAGTCATGTGGATCAATTAAAGGGGACCTACTTTATTTTATTTCATGTTATTATGTACATTTGCATGATTGAATAAACGTCAGAGAGAGAGAGAGAGAGAGGTGAGAGAAAGAGATAGAGGGAGAGAGAGAGAGAGAGAAAAAAATTATAGTGACAGGATAACACTAGTAAGCTGATAATTAGGAGCTTATTTAATTACCTTGCAATTTTTAGGGATATAATATGAAGAACCGGCCATATTCTGGACTACCCTATGGTGTATGTCCCATAGAAACCATGTTCGGAATGGGTCAAAAGTAATTCTCTTGTTCGCACATTTCAATACGCACTAGACTATTGATAATTGGCATAATTTCATTTTCCAAGGTAGTTCCGATCGTGTTTCTATTCTAATATTCTGATTTGTGATCCATCTCCGTGTTTCAACTTACTTTCCTACGATGACGAGCTCGAGCTCGGTCGATGTCGGCCTGATCTTGTACCAGATGTCGAGGACGAACATTGAGCTGGAGGCGTTGAAAATGGACGTCAACGAACTTATCATGGCAGCCAACATGGCCGCCAGCATCAAACCTTTCAAGCCTATGAAAAATGACATGTATTATCAATGTTGTTGGTGGTGGTGATTTTTTTTTTTAGGGGGAGCGGGGGGCTTGTAACTTACCATTATTACACCCCCCCCCCCCCCCGAAAAAAAAAGATATATGAGATTGCACGGCCCGGCCAATTTCATTTCATTCATTAATGTATATATTTTCTATATTATTTATTTATTTATCTATTCAGAGAAATAACAATCTTCTAAAAAAATGTTAAAGCCACACCCCTTTTTTTTTGCTTGTCAACATTTTTGAGAGAATAACTTTTCTCAAATATGAAAGTGTTTTTTTGTTTATCTCATATTTGATTTGATATGTTATATTTTATTTGGGTTTTGTTGTTTCTTTAGTTGTTTTTAACTTTTGCTTCTCTTTTTTTCTTCTCGTTGATGTTGTTGTTGATCAAGAGACCCCTCTATCTGCAACTGATATCACCTACCTGTTGGCATCAATTCCACGACCAGTTTTGGGTAGGCGATATCTGAGCATCCTGCAGCGTTATCACAAACTCTCTCACAGATTTCAGGATCCACACAGGCAACTTCATCTGAAAAAAAAAATTAAATGTTGACAATATTATTTCCGTTCTTTCCCTTCGGTTGAAAAACACAGAGAGGGGACTAATGCTGAAACACAAATAGCGCCATCCGCGTCATATGGATAATCTCTCGTTGCAGAAAATGAGGTAAATTATTTGATTCGTTTTTATCGTTATGGATAACAAGATTTCAGGGAAAGTTTGAAAGAGATATTCGTTTTTTATATGGAGAAGACAATATATCAAACTGTTTTACAATATTTATGGACAAGTTTTTTTTTCATTCTCCATGCGAAACGTATATTTTGTATGGCATAATTCACCAAACTTGCGATGTGATGCGATACGATGCGATGCGATGCGATGTGACGTGATGTGATGTGATGTGATGTGATGTGATGTGATGTGATGTGACGTGATGTGACGTGACGTGACGTGACGGGACGTGACGTGATATGACGTGACGTGATGTGATTTGATTCAATGTGATTTAATTTCTCTTTTACCTGCAAACAAGGTCCTGCTAATCATACCAGGCCAGATCATCAAAAACATGGGAAGAATCTTTAAGTAGCCCGTCATAATACAGGCTGCTTTGCTGTGATTAACATTCTTGGCTGCGAGGGTACGCTGGACAATCACCTGTATTCATATAAACATATATATACTAATTAAAATAATGATGATGATGATGCTAACAAAATAAAGATTTTATCATTTTGTAACCGCTGACCTCAACGGATGGACAATAACGGAGAAAGCGGAAACATGTAGTCCTTTAATACAAACTACAAAGTAATTAGACTAAACCCGGGGAGTCCGAAAATTGTGCATTATCATACTCTATGTCCCTCCTTCCCTCCCCCCCCCCCCTCCCCCCCCCCCCCCCCTCTCTCTCTCTCTCTCTCTCCCTCCCTCTCTCTCTCTCTCTCTTTCTCACTTTCTCCCCTCTTTCTCTACACACACATGCTCTAGATCACTAATGTTCCCGTTCGTTGTCTACACCCCGACATCAGGTCCATGACCTGGATCACAGGAACAGCTTCCGATACAGACCTGGTTTGTACACCAGAAGTAAACACCCAGGACGAACACTCCAAAGACCACACCCGGCCAGGGTAGGTCTGCCGTCTTGGCGTTACGGAAGATGTGCCATGTCTCTTCAGTCGGTATACCGCATGAGGTGTTGGCGTATTTTTGTGTGGTGTTGGGGATGGCCGTCATGTACAGGAGACGCAGGTTCCCGATTCCGCCGATCTCGGCGATGGCTGCATTAAGAATGCATAATTATTATAAAAGTTTAAAATGAAAACTATTTTAACTCTAAGTTTAATCACTATCTGACTCTTTACGCTATAAACGTTGTCTAAACCGTCTTACAGGAACTTTTTTTAACATTTATTTTTTACATGATCAAAATATTTCGGGTAAAATATTCTTTCGTAGAAGAGGAATAACTTGAAGCACTTCCGAGGACCTGAATAAAGGGTTCTTGATATAAAAATGTATGAAAGGATTTTTTTTCAATATGTTTAAGATTCAGGATGTAAAAACTCAATCGTGCATACATTAAATACGCCCCCCAAAATAAGCATCCATGGGCCCCCGAATTGTATTTTAGTGCCCCTTTCCAATTTGGGGCACAATAGGCAATTTGTTGTCAAACCTTTGCTTATCAGAGATGTTTTTATTTTCAACTGACCCCAGCTTTTAACAAAATCATGGATACATCCTGGTGATGTACGACGGTTTTGGTGTAATATATTGTACATCTTTGACGATGAATTTCTTCTCCGACTCCTACCTAGGCCCATAAGGATGAAAGCGCCGATGAGCACGACAACGGCCTGGAGAGCGTCGGTGAAGATGACGGCCTTGAGCCCACCAGCCACGGTGTAGATGGCGGTGAGGACGAGGAGACTGATCACCGAGGTATAGATGTTCCAGCCCAAGGCCTGCTGGATGACGATCGAGCCAGCGTACATCTCACCCTGACGGTAAGAGATTCAAGAGAGAAACATGCTACTTGAGACACCGAAAGTCACATGATAATAGTATTCCATCGGGTATTATTAAAAGGTATAGTTATTTAGAAATTGCTTTGACAACCGCAATTTTTATGTGTATAATTACCATTGTATTATTGAATTTTCTTTGTCCCTTTTTATTTTTTTTTCGTGCATTTTTATGATCATCTGCTTATAAATTTCTGTAACTTCTTTGATGATCCAACCACTTCATAATTTCCTTTAGTGCATTTTCCATTTTATTGGTTTATCTATGTTTGCAAGAAATACTTAATTTTATTCTTTGCCTTTGTATGTTTTTATGAAAGTAATGAATAAATTCAATTCAATTCAAAGACAGATACAAGATGGATGATGGAGCGTTATGAACAAGCTTCGTGGAATGCTGAGTGTTCTATATACTTTTAGAGTGTGTTACAAGGTATGTGGAGATGATTTCAAAATGTTTTCTTGTCGTGGTCGAGTGGATATGTCAGCGGACTGTGGATCACAAGTCTCACCGCGGCACTAATGTCCTTTGGCTAGACATTGATCTACATTTGCCACTCTCCACCCAGGTGTTACATGGGTACCCGGTAGGATGCGAAAGCTAATGTGCTTAGATTAGCAAGTGTGCGCTTGTAAAATGGCGACTGGCTAGTATGCTTCCCAGGGAGTGGAGAATGTGCATACCTTGTGTGCGGGTAAGCATGAATCCGATGACCGGGGTAATAATATATATCTGTGAAGCGCATTGAGAGGGCCTGCGGTGCTGAAATGCGCTATATAAGGACGAACTATTATTATTCTTATTAAAGAATGAACATTCCCTGCATGTCACATTAAGAATGTATAGCAGTCACATAAACACTGGCGTATCGAAAAATAAATAAACAGGTTGCAGGCGCCCCATCCTATGTGCAGTATCAAAAATGTCGTCATCCTTGAATATAACAGGGAATTTTAGATTTACATCACGAGAACGTGGACCGCCACGAGTGACATCCTTTTAAAGGTAATACAAAGTTTTGGGAAATTTTGAAAATTGGGTGGATAGTGAATCTTTACAATTTTGATATATTTAGATGCCCCTGTGGGTGTATTATAAGCACTAAAAAAATTAGCCCCTAAAACACTTCTGTTTTCGAGAAAAATTGAATATAAAAATTTACCGGTGCTCCCGGTAAATTTTGATAAATTTCAAATAGCGCCTATGGCCGTACAATGGTAGCTGCGACCATGACAATCTCAGAATATGTAGTTGTGAGATATAATTTCCAAACGGGAATAGCTAATCGGTCGATTTTAGTCAAGAAACATTGTTTCATAGCTAAATTAATATTTTGACCTTGAGAGGGAGCTATACAACATAAAGAGTTTATTATTTATAATTTCATAACATTATGACTCGATTTCAACCGCGACAACGATCAATGAATATTGTAGGAACGCATATGCTTCAAATATGTTAATTTGAACCAAATTCATGACGCCATACCAAAACTTTGTATTACCTTTAAGGTAATGTGACGTCCTTTTAAGGCACTGCCGGGCACGGCCCAGTGCCTTAACACAATGTCACACGCGGCAGTCCGCGCTCTCGTCGTGTAAATCTAAAAGTCCCTACAATCGACTTACGGAAAGCAGGATGACGATGGCTACGGTAAGGTTGACGATGGAGATGAACGTCTGAAGACGATAACCTCCGAAGCGTAAATGAAGGTACTCGGGCACCGTCGCAATCTAGAGAGAGCGAAACAAAAATGGAAGTGTAATTCATAACATCAAAAACATAGATTACATTATTTTATTAACAAATAATGTTAGCGCATGAATCCGACGAAATCTGTTATTGTTCTCTGATCGAGGAAGCATGATGGCTTGGTGGTCTTGTAATTGATTCGTTAGTGCCTTTAAAAATGCGTCGATCTTTTACTACCAAGTCCCTGGTATGTGACTTAAAATCATAGATCCAATGGTTGTTTATTTCCAAGCATATTCTTGCTTTCTTATGATCACTCATTTTGGAAAAACGGTTGTCGTAACAAATTTATTTTACGCGAGAGAAACATGTGCTAGTCTTGAGACACCGAAAGTGACATGATACTATTATTCCATCGAGTATTATACAAAGATATAGTTATTTAGAAATCGTTTTACAGTTTAAACTGTTCAATTTTTATCTTTAAAAAAAATCAAAAAAATCACTGACTTTGAAAAGATGAATACAGGTTACTCACTTCAGCTGCGAAATAGACAGGTGAGAATATGAACCCAAGGAGTAACAGTGCCATGAGAGCCTTCAAGAAAATAACAAAAATAGAAACATACTATGAAGACTGAGACCAATAATAAAATGACATTTGTGATAAAGATCGGTACTTGCTGGAAACGCCTCTCTTCTTTCATTTACTAAAATAAAACTTGTAGGAAGGATAAGCAGCCTGCTTATACACAATAGATACAGAAGGCTTGCATCACGTCATCCTGCTTTCATACTTTTTCATTTTGTATATACTTATGTTTTCGTACGTTATAGAAATTCTACAAATTCATCATTATTTTCCTCTTCTTTCTCCGCCTCTTTTTCTTCTTCTCCTTCTTCCTTTTCTTCTTGTACTTATTATCATTTCTATCATCAGTTTAATGCTGTTATTATAATTATCTTTAATAAGTAATTCTTTTATTTTTCTTATCCGTCTGTAAATAATTATTACTATTTTAACTTGAAATAAGCTCTCGAGCTTTCGAGGGTAATCCTGTTCAAGCTGACTTATTTCTGATCTGTTATAATTATATATTGTTGTATGTGTGAAGCTTGTCGAATAAAAATCAATCAATCAAGGCAGTTCATAGTTGCAAACATAAGCAGATAAAGGTCATTGCAGACCAAATTGTGAATTACACGGAGACATAATTCTGGATACGTGCTCATGCAAGTTATGTAATCATTATTCATTTAAGCACAAGCAGTGAACTCGATGATACCATGGACACCAAGGAGTCACCTCCCTGGCGATACACAGGTGGAAGTATTCTTGAAAAGGGGGGAAACAAAGGCTATTTCAAAATCTACAAAGTGGGACCTCTTTGGCTCGAATTCACAAAGCAAGGTTTGAGCTCAAACCTCCTTTTGTTTCGCCAAACCTCCTTTTGTTATTTACATACCAGGTTTGTAAATAACAAAAGGAGGTTTGGCGAAACAAAAAGAGGTTTGAGCTCAAACCTTGGTCTGAGCTTAAACCTTGCTTTGTGAATTCGGGCCCTTATGTTTTGAAGATCTGTGGATATTGGGGTCATGTGGGACATGTGCTAACCGTGAACTGGTCTATAGGACCAGACTCTCACTTATTCCATCAGACAGTCTAAAAAGTGTACCGCGTCCGTGACGCAAGGCGTTCGCACCAAGTCAAGTCAATCCTTAGCACCCGTTTCAAACGAGGCTTCACTTCAGTTGCGTTATTACTTACGCTAATCAAGCGCTTGAAGGCCTTTGGCGCATGCGCCAGTACTTCAACAATGTCTTCACTGTTAATTGTGATTTCACTCTTTTTACAGTAACACTTTCAAATGGTGCGCCAAAGATTGCGCCAATCGATGACGCATTCCTACGTCAGCAAGTGACGCAGTGTGAGCGACATACATGTACTTACGTAGTATTCATAGGATATGACGGCATAACCTGACACGGATGCAGTTCCCGCTACGCCGATAAAGGTCGAACTTCCGATGTTGGTGACGTAAAGTGAAAGTCCCACCTAGATTAGAATCATAAATTTATTTTTTTTTCTAAACAAAAGATGGTAACGTCACCTTATATACAAATTGTTCTTAAGCACACCCAATAGCAACATTACTTATAATCCGAAATAACCCACGTGTACAAGGGGATCCTAAAGACATGCACGGACAAAGAAGCTTAAAGTATATTATCGTAATAATGAGATACCAAAGTTGTGGAATTACACAAAAAATGTGTAAAATGAAGAAAAAAATATATAGAAGGGGACTTGCTCAAATCAGTTGAAGCCTTTTTCACTCAATGTAAAATATATATGAAACTTTTTTATGATGTTTTCAGAAAGTTAAACATTTAACCTTTTTTCTCTACCAAACTTTAAAAAATTGCTATGCCAATATTTAGAAATATGAAATCAATTTTGACAAAATCAATCTATAACGACCATAAATTTTATTTTTTACTTACAAGCCACCATGACATCTCTCTACCAGCAAGAAAGTACCCAGTCGTTGAATTTTTGCCACCACCCCATGCCGCCTGAAAAGGGATTTAAATCGAATTCTGAAAGTTGAGTTAAAAGCAATCAAAGAAGGAAAACTGATGGAATACGTCATTTCGTTACAATACTGTTGAGTAACGACAATCAGGCGCGGATACATGGGGGGCCAAGCGGACCTTGCCCCCTTCCCCCCGCAAAAAAAGGGGGGCGAGAGAGAGAGAGAAGGAAAAGAAGGGAAAGAGGAGAGAAAGGGAAAGAAAGAAGAGGAAAAAGAAAAGAAAATGGGGAAAACGTAGGAGATGGGGGGGGGGGAGGGGCCGAAAGGGCCTTGCCTCCCAACTGTTATCCCCCCCCCCCCCCCATCAAAAATAAGAGAGAGGGAAAGAAAGGGAAATAAAAAAGGAAAAGAGGAGATAAAGGGAAGGAAAAAAGAGGAAGAAGAAAAGAAAAGAAGGGGGATATCAGTTGCAGTTTTCCCGCCAAAAAGTTGCCTCCCCCCACCCCCGCCCCCCCCCCCCCAAAAAAAAAGGGGGGAGGAAAGGGAAAGAGAAGAGCTAAAAGGCAACAAAAGAGAGGAAGAAGAAAAGAAAAGGGTGAAATGAAGTGGAGAACGATTAATCCCGCCTACAACGTGTGGATCGGAGGGGGGGGGGAAATGTAATTCAAACGTGGTTTATTTCTTATTCGATACCGGTGATTTACAAATGTTGCTGAAATGACATAATTTTACGAGATTTTTCCACAATGTTTAGTAAATTATACTTTTCATGCGTTTGTTGGAAAATGGCAAATTCATAAAGAAAGAAAGGAAGAATAGTGACCTGCCTTTGTCACAATTAATTAGGTGTCAACATTTGCTCATCTGACCGTGATTAAATGCCTAAAACCCCTGAGCTTCCGGGGGCTTTGCCCCCTGGATTCCATCGAGGGCTCTACGACGGGCACCTGGATGCTCATCTGACGATTATTTAATGCCTAAAACACCTGAGCTCCTGGGGGGTCCGCCCCCTGGACCTCACACCAATTAGTGACCTGCCAGTGTCACAAATGAGGTATCAAAATATGCTCATCTAACCGTAATTAAATGCCTATACCCCCTGAGCTTTTGGGGCTCCACCCCCTGGAACCTACGGCAATTCGTGCCCTGCTTGTGTCACAAATAAGTGTCAAAATATGCTCATCTGACCGTAATTAAATGCCTACGCCCCCTGGGCTTTTGGGGGCTCTACCCCTTGACCCCCACTGGGGCGTCGCCCCAAGACCCCACGCTAATTTACGCAACGCTCTACCTGATCGCAAATACCTACCAACACGTACCAATATTTGGCTCACATAATTTTAAATTTGGCCTTCCCCCCCTGAAAATTCCTGGATCCGCGCCTGATGACAACAAAAATAATGGGACAAAAAAGAAATCATATTCTTTAGTAAAAATTGATGTTGTTTCGAGACCGAAAGGCCTCAAGGCCTCCAAGACAGAAGGTAAGCTAGACCTTTAATTTAAATCTCCTTAACTTTTGGTCTAGTCCATGGAATTCAGGTAGGTGACAGCGCGATACCGAGAGCCTTTAGTACTGTGGGCCTCGAGACCGAAATTGCGGTCTTGTGGACATTCGTTCTTTAAAGGTACCATGTCCCATTTGCAGGCCAAAAAATGAAAAAATTAAATTCCAACTGTATTTGAAAGATAATACTAATTTAAAACTTCCTTACAAAAAAAAAGGGGGGGGGAGGGGCTTGAAAATGTCTTTAAGTGGTAAAGTATCGACTATTAGTTGTCGGATCGACTTACGAGCTATAGAGCCAGTAAGTAATAGTCTGATTTTCAGACCAAGTTGTACCGAATGGTCATACGTTTATGCTGCGCAAAGATTCAATCAGTTTAATTTTGGCCATTACAAGAAGTGGGTTATTGATGTAGACAAATACTCATGTACCCTTTACAGCTCATTTTATGTATGTTATGACCACAGAAAGAAAAAAGGCCAGTCAGTCACTCATTAGTGTCTTACAGTGAAGTCTAGCAAGTAAACGGGTTTCCTTGCATAATTTGAATATTAGGACACTGCTAATGTTTAAATTTCACAGATAGGACATATTCATAATTCCTGCAAAGTTTTACAGAATTTGATGTTGGCTGCAAAAGGGACATAGTATCTTTAAAGAACGAATGTCCACAAGACCGCAATTTCGGTCTCGAGGCCCACAGTAATACAGGCTCTCGGTATCGCGCTGTCTCTGACACCTACCTGAATTCCATGGACTAGACCGAAAGTTAAGTTAAGGACTTGAAAAAAAGGTTTGAAAAAGGGAACCGTATTAAATAATAATCTTTAAATAACTTAAGTCCCTATGAAGCGTTGGTGGTATAGCGGTTAGCATAGTTGCCTTCCAAGCAATTGACCCGGGTTCGACTCCCGGCCAACGCAACTTTTTTTTTTTTTTTTTTTTTTTGAGGAGGTGCGATAGCTCAGTCGGTAGAGCAGTGGTCTCGTAATCCGGTGACCCGGGTTCGAAACAAAGGCGATGTGCTAGTGCCCTTTGGTAAGGCATTAATCCTCATTACCAGGTCCCTCAGTGAGGACCTAAAGCCGTCGGCTTTTGATCTTCAATGATCTTGTGAAACTTCGGTCTTCTAAACTTTCGGTCAAAATAATGGGAGACATCTTAAAATTATTTTGTCATATGTGGGTCACTGTCAGATACCAATATGTGTACACTTTGTGTTATCATGATCTTGAAATGTGTAACTATGTTACTGTTAGAAATTAGGTGTTATGTCATATTTTGTTCAAAGTACATGCTATGAGAGGTTATTGTTGTCGTTGTAACTTTTGTAGAATTATGACTTGTATCAGAACAACAGTCCTAATAGTTTTGACTTTGGCTTATACTAAAGTATTTGCCCCCTTAATGATATGGGACGATACATGTCATTCATAGTGTCAATATTCTTATCTTGAAAGGGAAAAAGGAGTTAGCAAACAATATGGGAATAATTCTAGAGCAGCGGAGCAAAGGTGTACACGTACACCAGAGTTCATCTCGTGTTTAAAGGTCGTGAATCAATTTTAACAGGAGCATGCAATATTTGTATCTGATGGTATAATGTCCAAATTAGTAGTAATGACTTAATAGTTGTAATAACTGATTATCTATATCTGGGTCTGTAACATGGGCAGTAACCCTTTACCTTGAAGCAGAGAGATAGCTATAGAGAGGGGAGAGATGGAGAGAGAGAGAGAGAGAGAGAGGGGGGGGGGGGGGGGGGGGGAGAGTGGGGAGAGAGAGAGAGAGATTAATCACTTTTGTCAGTTCAATATTAATGCTGAATTATTTTGTAGTCCCGAGGCAGTTTCCAGGTTGTTGTTTTTTTTTAATAAAAAAAAGGGGGGCACATTCGTTTCATCAGGAAATAATTTATTTTAAGGATAATAACATTTGATTTGACAATTTAAACACCCACACATATACACAGATACTCACATATAGGTACCCCCCCCCCCCCCCCCCCAGGCGCGGATCCACGGGGGGGGGGGGGCGACGGGCCCGGGCCCTCCCTTTTTTTTTTTTTTTTTTGGTAATAAAAAAAAAAGTTTTCGGGGTCAAATACCCCAAAAAAATTATAAATACCACCCCCCCCCCCCCCACTGAGCGAGATATCGGTAGGCTCGATTTCCACATTTTCGGGGTCATATACCCCAAGAAATGTGATGCTCCACTACCCCCCCCCCCCCCCACTGAGCGAGATATTGGTCTGCAAGATTTTCACATTTTCGAGGTCAAATACGAGAAAAAAAATTATGATCACTACCCCCCCCCCCCCCCCCCCCCCAATGAGCGAGATATTGGTCGGCACGATTTTCACATTTTCGAGGTCGAATACGAAAAAAAAAATTATGATCAAAGTTCTATTTGTTTAAAGTAGTGCTTGCATTTCCATAATTTTATTAAACGAATTCGTTTTCACTGGCTGCCTGCCGTATCAATAAACGAAATTAACAAAAGACTTAACTCCGTTTCGTTGACAATCAGCCGTAGACGAGAGTCTTCATGCATGGCTGATTGTCAACGAAACTGCTTTTTGCTACGGCAGGCACCCAGTGAAAACGAATTCGTTTGTTAAAATTATGAAAATGTAAGGGCTACTTTAAACAAACAGAACTTTGTTGTTCCTCGCTCATTTTTCCTGATTGAGGTGTCATATGAAAGGGCAGAAACTCAACTTTTTAGAAATGTGAATTTTTCTTCGAAATTCAGATACCGCCCGCCAAATGTCTTTTTGGTTTCTTTCCTTCAAATTGCTTTTAATCACTAATGGACTTTCCAAAGATGTATCATTCATTAATTATGGTTGTGATTAAGTTATGATAAAACATCGATACTTCTCGGTTTCGTTTTTTCTGGGACGCACTGTATAATTAATCAAGCCGAGGATCCCATTATGGACACGTAAAAACTCAACTTAAACCTCTCATCCATTTACTTTATAATTTGGATTAACGATTCACTTATTGAATGTTAGAAATTGTGAATATGGCATATTTAAGTTGCTATAGAAGAAGATAGCACTCTCATGTAAACATTGCAAAGATAAACATTAATTTGTCATCAACCATTTAAGAAATAAATTTAGATTATAAGGCTAGTGTTTATATTGAATACAAACGGAAGCTAAGTCATGTAAACATTCGAAAAAATTGCAATACTCAGTAATCAAATCGAAAAATAGATTATAATATAATTTTCCAGACCCGTGTGTTTACATCATGGCTTAGAGGGTTAAATAGCAACAACAAAAAAAGCTATATCATGTAAACATTACAAACAGTATATTATGATAAACTTTGATTTTCAGTAGTTAATTTTGAAAATACATTTGGATTACCATGACGGTGTGGATTAGGGAGTGGTTAGTTTGAGCGTTTACCCCCTTTTTTGAAACGTGAAAATGTTATGACTAACCAAAGATACAATGCATAGTCCATTATCTCATGGGTGAAGAGGGCCATTGTGTGGATTGTTTGTAGACGCCATTAATTAGGGGCATGGCTAGACAGGGGTAAAGGCCGGGTGTGACACACCCCAAGTTAACATTTTCTGTCAACAGATATAACAATTTCAAAATTTTGCTGACAAATCGCAATTGTTGACGACCTCTTTCCTTTATTTTTTGTTGATACTGCTGCCGTTGCTGCCCCTCCTCTCTCTCTCACTGTCTATTTCTTTTACCAACTTCACGACCTTCTCGACAAATCTAGTCGCAGAAGTATCGTCTACATTATTAAAGGTACTATGTCCCAATTGCAGACCCAACAAATGAAAAGGTTAAATTCCAACGGCATTTGAAAGACAATACTAATTTAGAACTTCCCTCAAAACAAAAAGGGCTTGAGAATGGCTTTTAGTGGGAAAATAACGACCATTAGTTGTCGAATCGAATTAAGTGCTTGCAATCACCTTAGTAATAGTCTGATTTTTAGACCCTTTTGCCGAATGGTCGTACGTTTTGTGCTGCACAAAGATTCAATCAGTTTAATTTTGGCAATTACAAGTAGTGGGTTATTGATGTAGAAAAATGCTCTTGTACCTGTTACAGCTCAATTAATGTATGTTATTACCGAAGAAAACAAGATGTTAGTCAGCCACTCAATAGGTAAACGGATATCCTTGCATAATTTGAATACTAGGACACTGCTAATGTTTCAATTGTACAGATAGGACATACATGACATAATTATAATTCCTGCAAAGCTCTGCAGAATTTGATGTTGGCTGCAAAGGGGACATATTATCTTTAACCTGTTGTTATGAATTCATGATGTTGGAAAATCTATACATAGATACGTCAATGTGTTTTGATCTGTCCGCCTTTTTTTATGTCTATATCTTAAGGATTTTTGTCCACACTCTCTATCGTTTATCAACAAGCCATCGTGGACTTTATGCTTCTTTATTTCGTCTTTAATCTCACTAATGTAGGTTTAAAGCGAGCTACTTTCGATGCTATAACAACCGAATAATGTTGTCGTGGGTAATGCGCTGCTGGTGCATGGTTGTCTCTCAATATTAATATTGGCACGGTCTTCGAATGAAAAATTAATGTTTACTACTTAAACATTTTTCAAGTTCAAGTTTCAAGTTTATTTGTTTCACATTTCACAAAAAAAGAATTCACATAGAATTCACATAATTGACAAAATTAGAACATAATATGAAATACACTAAAAGTGTCACACTTTCATATAACCAATTCTTTGAAAAGACGTCGAAATGTATTGTATTGAATAGTAGGTTTATACAGGGTGCAATGTGAGGAACCTATTGAAAAGCTCAGCTTGTAGATTATAGGTTCCAATAAATAAAACGAACTTTTGCTGTTGTTTTGTTATGACATGATAAGAAATGCACAGATAGGAAGAAAACCATGTTGCACTAATCTGTTGCGAGAAAGATGGAGGGAATAGGAAAACAAATGGATTAGTAGTTAAATATAGAT
Source organism: Strongylocentrotus droebachiensis (assembly GCA_035222895.1). Lineage (NCBI taxonomy): Eukaryota > Metazoa > Echinodermata > Echinoidea > Camarodonta > Strongylocentrotidae > Strongylocentrotus > Strongylocentrotus droebachiensis. The sequence continues at coordinate 47,285 of JAVYIG010001210.1, forward strand.
CGATAGATAGATAGATAGTTGCACGAATAAATAACTATTTTAGATTTGATTTGGTTTGAATATATTAATTTCCCTTCCAATATATCCATGTAAATGATACACGTTGATTCAATAATTCACATTGAACAATGCCAGTAAATTCGCATATGAAGCAAAAATAGAAGAATTAAACAGATAAAGATAATAATAACATGTCTTTTTTACCCCGGCTTTAGCTGAGCTACCATAAAAGGTGCTCAAGCATTTCTTCCTACCGGGTACCCATGTACTTCACCTGGGTAGAGTATTGCAAATGTAGATTAATGTCTTGCCAAAGGACATTAGTGCCGCGGCGGGACTCGAACCGGGAACCATGCGATCCACAGTCCGGTGAATCCACTAGACCACAACACCTCGAAGATGATGATAAGAAATCACTTTTGAACTAAATGTGTACTTTATAATGATTTAAATGAGTACACCATGAATAACAAAAACTGAAGATATATTTTTTTTTTACCGATTTCGTTAATGTATTCCGTTACAAAAACGTTTTCTTAACCAATGTATAGAATATAAAGTACATGAGCATACTACGGATATTAGTTAAAAGACATCTAATGTGATCTATTGAAGCTGTAAGTTGGAGTCAACGTTTTGTTGGGCCTCCAATGTTCCTAAGCACCACATCAGTTATAGTGTTGTTATTACAAAACATTTTGCAATAAACAATTTTTGAAAAGCTCCTTTTCCACTGTGCTAGGTGAATACTGTTACATAGACGAATGAATAGATAAATGTACAGATGGATAACAACAAAATAAACGAATATGAATTGATCAGACTAAACACATTTTCCTCTGCAATACATGATATAGAATTAAACAAGACTAAACTAAATCGATTATTTGGCAAATTCACTCATAATATATATTTAACAAATCACCTTCATGTATTGTATTGTATTGTATTTATTAAACATCATTGATGTACATCAATATTCTGTTTATAGACATAGTTATAATCACTTTACAATGTAATGCAACAATCGATATATAAAACATAATATAAAACATTTACAACACCTTTCTAAATAAACAATAAGTCATGCAATACGAAATATGTAAATGAGAACTAAAACAAAAGCATAAGATTGTACACGACTACTTTGTTATAACACATAGTATCTAAAAATTACCCCTCATTGCAATTATGTTTTTGGTGAACAAAGAAAAACTATCTATTACAACTTCATTATCTAATCTCATTATAAATATGAATTTTTCTTGACTATCCAAATTACAAAAAATTTCTTCCAGATTACTAATTGTTTCTATAAAATCTACTCGTAAATCTTTATACTTGTCACATTTCATAATTATATGGAATTCATCTCCTACAAGATTCATATTACAGTCTTCACAGAATCGTAGATTCGGGGGAGTTTTTTCTGGTCTTTTATACCTTCCTGTTTCTATGGGTAAGTTGTGCGCGCTTAGACGTAGTTTGGTGATATTTTTTCTTAAATTTATATTTGGTATATGAGATAAATACTTTTCTTGCTTGATTGAGTTTTTAAATTGTCTGAGGGTTCTGAGTTTATTTCCTTTACGGGTATCCCTATCATCAAATAAGTCTAGTTTTAATTGTTCATCAAATCTCCTTTCCAAACAAAGTTTACATAACTCGACAAAATCTTTATGAGAAATTTGTATATTTTCAGGGTCCAATACGGTCTCATTTCCATTATTACAAATATTTAGTGAACTAAAGATATCCCGAATTGACATTAACCAACAGCTTTGTTCGTTATTTACTAATTTTTTGTTTTCTTCAAAAGATTTATAGACAAGGCCATTTTCATCCAAACTCCGTATTCGTATCCAATATTTGAGCATGTTTATTGCAATTTGAATAAGTTGAGGATGCCTTCCAATTTCAGCTGAAACTGCTAAATTGCTGCATTTGCGGTTTACCCCTAAGATATTTTTACAACACTGAATGTGTACTTTCTCAAAATCGTTTTTATAATACAGTCCTGTTTTCCCTGTTTCTATTTGAAGAATTTTCTTCATGTCTATTGCACTAGCACCCCAAATTTCGGATCCATAAAGCAAAATTGGTTGTACAGTTGCATCAAACAGGTGTAATAAGGTTTTAATACTGGGCGTATAATTGCCGAAAGATTTATAAAGTTTAAATAATGCTCTCCTGGCCTTATCCGCTAAGTCCCTTGTCGCCATTTTGAACGATCCATTATTACTAAAAACAATGCCTAAATATTTCATTTCCTTTACCGAGGTAAGTTTTTCCCCGTTTATTTCAAAATCACTCTTATCATTCAACCTGCCTGACTTATTACATATCATTATTTTAGTTTTGGTGACATTAACATTCAACATCCAAGAGTTACAATATTGAGTGAATTTATCTAAACAGTATTGCATTCCTTGAGGGGATTTAGAAATAATTGCTAGATCGTCTGCATACATTATGCAGTTCAAGTCCTTGTCATGTAGCGTTACTGGTTCACTAACTGAGGTATCAAAAATATCTACAACATCATTTAAAAACATATTGAATAATGTCGGGCTGATGACACACCCTTGTTTTACTCCGGTATTCGTATTGAAACACGAGGTGACGCCCTCGTCTAGTTTTATGGATACTTTACATTTTAAATACATGTCATGTAGCACTCTCAGAAAATTACCACCAATGCCTTGTTTTAACATTTTATACCAAAGACCATCCCTCCAAACATTGTCAAAGGCTTTCCTTAAATCTATAAAACATATATATAAACCTTTCTTATCATTCTTTGCCCGGCCTCTTACATATTTATCTATTATTGTTTTTAGAACAAACATGTGGTCAGACGTTCTGTAGCCCGCTCTGAACGCAATTTGATTGGGTTTATACAGTTCATTGTCTTCAAGGAACTGTACTAAACGTCGGTTTAAAACCGAACAAAATAATTTGCCAAGACAGCTGGATAGGCATATTCCTCGATAGTTTGAGGGGTCACATACAGACCCACTTTTATAAAGCGGTTTTAGAAGGCTCACTGACCAGTTTTCAGGGAAACAACCACTAATTAAGATTAAGTTAAATATCTTTGCTAAAATCGGTGTCAAAACAAATCGGCTTGCCTTTAGCATTTCGTTTAAAATTGAATCATTTCCTGGGGCCTTATTTCTTTTCAATTTTTCAATACATCCTAGAACTTCGTTTGGAGTTATCCTAAAATCTAAAGATGAGAAGTTTTTTTGCAGTATTGCGTCGTCCGTAAAGTTTTTAATTTCTTTTTGTTCTTTTGACAGTTTTGGATTCTTGTTCATAAGGTTCTTGAAATAGTCAAACCACATGTTTGGTTGTATACTGTTTCCAGGTCTTTTCTTTTCAGTGTGTAAATTTTCTAGATCCTTTATCAGATTCCAATATTCCTTAGGGTTTTCACTATACAGAGTATCCAATTTGTCTATGATCTGATTTCTCTCTTTGCGTACTATATCTCTCAACTTCTGTTTTAACATTTTTTTCTTAGCGTAATACAGTTGTCTGAGGCCTCGATCAAAAGGGTTTCTACACACTTGTTTGCACAGCGTCTTTACACGACGCCCTAGGGCGTAACATTCGGCACTTAGTATTCTTCTTCTTTTCTTCCGTTTCTTTCTTACTCTGTGTATTTTTTGCCTTATTCATGTAAACTTTTATGATTATCATAAAGCAAACACTTTTACTTTCGAACGAACCTGTCATGTATATTCAAGTGAACACACATAACAAAATTAAGAGTAATTTTTGGAAAATGACACTGCACTTAAACATGATGTTTACATATAACAATGTTCAAGGTGTTCGTGCTCGCGCAATAATTTCGTGATTACAAAATGGCGAATCCGACATGGACTGTTTGCCATCATCTTGATACCTTCACAGATCAAATAAAGAAAATAGCATGTTTCTATTTTGTCTGATGCCTCATGCCTTCCCGTCCATGATTCAATGAAAAATTTATGTAGGTTAAATTGTTTGATTTTCGAAGAAAATGAATAGAAGATTAAATTATGTTGTCAAATAGCGGTGAATAATCTTTTAAACGTCAACGGACCGCTGAAAGGACTGACATCCATTCATGCCTGTATTTTTATTGGATATCTTTTTAATGTTAGGAAACTTTTCGAAGGATAATGATTTGAATGAAAGTGTAACAATTCTCTTCTTGTTTGAGTTTAGTCCGTGGTATAGACTTGTTGACGAAAGCTTAAATTAAATATATACAGAATATGATTGCCGTGATGATGGTATCATTTCTAGATTCAGGAATTGCGTGAGAGTTTCTTATTAATGAGAGCTCGCTAGTAGTAATATAGTAAGTAAGTGTAGTAATAATAAGTAATAAAGAAGTATGAAGTACGTTTGCCATTAGTTTGTAATAAAGTGATAGTAGTAGACTCTCTACACTTCAGATATCAATTAACCTTTAGTTCAATGTGCACCTTGAACTAAATCCTTCTTTATCGTCCCAATAATGAATAGTATCTGTCAATTATCTCGAGTTAATGGTTTTCGTATCATTTAGACTGAATATTTTGTCATATTTCTACTCCTTGTTCTCCACTGTTTACATTGTTATACAAGATTTTCATAATTCAGTAATTGTCTCCGTATATTTGGTGTAACAGATTTTAATGGTTCAATTAAGGACGTGCTAACTGAACCAGTTTAATAGTGCACGCGTTAATGTCATGTTAAAAAAACGTGACACTACCAAAAAGTACTGTGATTCGAGCAAGATTTGCATATTTTAATCATTAATTCTTTTGATAACTGTTTATCTAAGGGATAAAATGATAAGTTTCCATAGAGACCGCAGTTTACATACCAAGGAATAAGGGTGGGTCAGTGTGAACTTTTTGTGTTTTTCTTTATTCTATTTAGAAGGATGGGTAGTGTGAGGGTGTGTCTTGGTGGGATTGTGGGTTCTTAGTAGGTCCATGGTATGAGGGTGTTTTAAGCGGAAGAGAGCTCGAGTGTGAGGGCGTGTTTAGGAAGGATGTTATACTCTTCTACTATTGTTTATTCGGAAATTATCGGTTTGTTTTCACATCAATAGAAAGTTGTTTTTGGACCAATTGCCTCTGCTTTCTCTATAAACAGAGCAATACAGGAGCAATAGCACCACAGGAAAGCAAAAATCTAGCAATAAGGAATATGGAGTCATTTTGATTTTGATTTTGTAACATCTCCTCCTCCTCATCCTTTTTAATCAGCGTCAATTTTTCACATCGTCATCTATGTCATATGTGGCATTTTCATCGTTCTAGTTTCCATTGTCTGCATTTTCTTTTCTTTTTTATAAATCCGTTTGTCTTTTGCATTTTCTAGTTTTCTTTTTCGTTTATCAGTCACCTTTTCTCCTGATTCCCCTTTTTGTCCAATGTTTTGCTCTCTCTCTCTCTCCTACTTCCATCTTTTTGTTAACCACATTTCAATCTACAACCCGATTCCACTAATTCGCCTCTCCTTTACAGCCCCTTCTTACTTTCTCTCTCTCTCTTTCTTTTTTCTCCTCTTTCTTTGTCTGTCAAAATATTTAGTAAATATAATACTTACTTTTGAACTTACATTATAGCTGCAAATATGTCAATTCTAATTAACTAGGTTTAATAATGATTATATGTTAATATGATGTGAATACGGAGAATGTGATTATAGGCAAACGATATAGATTATTTTAAAATATATATTTATATATTTATCTAAATATTTATATATTTATTAATTTATCTACCACTCTGTTTTAATAAATATTGTGTGCCTGACACGCAACCTAAACCTGTCAACAAAGTGGAGTGTGTGATGCATACTCTTTAAATATTTTGAAATTAGACAAAATATGTGGATTTTCCTAAAACTTTATCATCAACAACAAATATTCAGGAGCATAATGGCATTAAACGTTAACACCCCCCACTAAATAACTGAACTATTGAACAAATACTGAGACAAGATACGACGGAATATAATGATAGAAAATCAAGTATTTGCGAGAGTTTCAAGGACAGGATGTCCATAATGACAAAAATAAATTTACTTCAAATCGAATTCTTCTCGAAAATCAAAAGGGAAGTATCAAAGGGGTTGAAGGCAAATACCAACATTTGAAAAGACATTTCACATTTTTATGTATTTGCCAACTTGATAGAAATATCAGCTGGAAATTGTAACTATTTTTCTATTTATCAAACAGATTTCCCAAATAGTGATAACTAGTTTTTAGTACAGCTAGAGCTAATATCAGTTATGCAAGGGAATTAGGTAGAAAATCAATAGTTATGATTCAGAGTTTAGATTTATCCATTTGAGCTTACCCATATTCCTAAAGAGAAGACGAGGACGAAATGGATGACGATGACGACGATATCCCATGCTTCCAAATTACCGTTCGACGTCGAGTTACCCATTCTTCCCACCCGATCACGAATTCGTACAAAACAAAGAAAGAGCGTTAATTGTCTGCAAGAAAGTTGATAAAAAGATCCTTTTTGAAATATTTTAGTTGCTGTAGAAGATGATAAAGAGATGAAACTTTTTTATCAAATGTTATGCAGAATCGTAGATCAAAGCTTATGGCGAGAAAATGCGGTATGTCTCGCCCATGTTCGTGGTGGTGTGTCGATTGATCATGACTGTGTACCGGTATTTTGCTAAGATTTAGGGTATGCTTTGGGTGTGTTGCGCATAGCCTCTTCAAGTTCCAATTTAAGCAACCAAAGATAATTGTAATAAAGATAAACGAAATGGTAATTATCAATTGTCAACAAACTGCATTGTCTCTGTGGGTCGTAAAAAGGAGACGATGTTCAAAATCCAAAGGTTTTGTTTAAAGACCACAAGGACGTCGACTTATCATCTTACCTCATTCGCTTAGAAAATTATTTGTTGTCGATGAATCTTGAGATTGTCGGGTTTGGAAGATGCCCCGCCCCCTCGTCATGCTTGTTCGTCCATGATTACCATGGAAACGTGTGCATTTGTCACTTTTAGTGGAATTTTATTGACTAATGGCGCTCTATTTCTGCATGTCGGTTGGTGGGAGATAGAAGCATGTGCTTTGGTTAATCAGTTGTTTGGAAAAGTTTGTGTTTATTTGCCTATCCTACAAAGAGGGAGAGAGGGAGAATGAAATTCGGTTTTCCTTCCTTCCCTTTCCTTCCACTTTTGCTCTATGTATCTCCATCTCTTTCTTTGTCCTTTTTTCCATTCACCCTCTGTCTCTCTGTGTGTGTCTCTTTCTCTCTGTCTCTCTGTCTCCCTCTCTCCTTCCCACTCTTTCTCCATCCACCCCACCCGTCCCCTCTCTTTCTCTCTCCACCTACCGTCTCTTGATCTGCCTGCATGAGCTCTTATACTATCGCCTAAATTGCTCCGGTTCACCAAGGGTTCACCCTTCTCTCTCATACTCATTAAAAATTTAATGGCGGCTCCACTATTTTTCTTTTGCTCATTAATTCAATTTCCTTAATTTCTCTTTTTTTGCGGATTAGAAATATATTTAATATCTGCCTTTATATTCAACCTTACAGTTGTATGCCTCCGCCCACCAAAAGTGGTACCGGAGGCATACCGTTTTCGGGTTGTCCGTCTGTCCGTCCCGCTTTCTTGTTATCGTGATATCTTAAGAACCACCTGAGATATGAACTTCAAACTTGAGGATAATATGTATCACTATAGGAATACGATCCCATTAGATTTTGGAGTAACTTAGTCATAGGTCACAGAGGTCATTACAGGTTTTAGCCTTGCTATTGTGATATCTCAACAACTACTAGAGAAAGGTTTGTTGTTTTTATCGTGATATGTCACAATTTGTCCATTTCGTATACAGAATTTTGGGCGGAGGCATATGGGAGCATATATTTTTGATAGTTGAATAAAAAAAAAACTGACGTTGTTCTTAGGAATCTGCTTTTTTATTCAGTCATCGTGAGGTCAAATCACATTGCTTGACAATCGTTGTGCACATTGCATTGTAGTAACCAAGTTAATTTTGTATAATATTTCAATACAACATTTGTTATAGTATGCTTATATACAAAATCAGTACAAAATTCCGTCTTCACAATTCTTCTCCTTCAGAACAGGGCAATCATAAGCAATCACTGCCGGATTAGTATTCAGATACTATCTACATGAATAAAGCAACACACCAATTGTACTTGATCACTTGTATGCAAAGTTAGTCCGAAAAGTAATTCGCAGTAAAACTTTCACGAAAACAAACAAAGGACGTCCGGGTGAATTATCAACAAAAGTATGTCTACGGAATTTTGACTCTATGTTTTTTACGCCAGCCACATCCTGGAAAACGAACGTAAAGTTTACAACGTCAGGTGAAGAAAAAAAAAAGGAGTGGTACTACAGATTTAAAGAATAGCATTGCAGAGAGAAAAAGTAAAACTTATTGTCCTGCACTCATCAGACTCTGAGTATACCGCTAGAATGAACAGAAAGCTGAAATAGTTTACTCACGAAGTTCAATTCTTTGAAAGACAAATTATAAAAAGCAATTATTCATTGGTGTACGATACTTGTAGCTTATTTGTTAACACATTACAAAAACACAACACATACGCGAATTAAATTGACTGACAGAGTACAAAGTCAAACAACTAACAACATCTATTTTTTATACTAATACACACAAAGGAGAAAAGAAACGTGAATACTCAAAAATATTGACGAATAAAGTGCAAATCACAGTACTGATAATTTTCATATTACACTGAGCAACGTCGTCTCAAATAATGATTTTAGATCAAGATTCATTGTTTGATACACTAACAAATAAAGTTCAGGTAAGGCGACTGCATTGAGCAAGAAACCGTTCATGGAAGGTTGTTTTTGTATAGGATATGAATATAATTATTCTTTGGGGTTGTGAAATCATCATATCAAGATTTATAAATTGCTAATCCCCTCAAAAATTGAAGGTAGAGAATTTGTATATTAAAGCAGCTCCTTCCTTCTTTGTTGATTAAGTTACTCTTTTCTCTTCAAACAGCCAATATCCTTTAAACTTTCAAAGCCATACTTTTAGTTCACTGACTTCAATTGAAAAAATGTGATTGGAGTTCAATTAAAGTCGATTCTTCTGTCCTCATAGGCTAATCTACATGTATCTTCTTATTTCCTTGAATACTTTGTACACTGATATACTGGTAGCATTCATTGCATCTATCCAATAAAATTAGAATTCATCGGGAAACAGGGGGATTACTTTATTTTGGGTTCCATTTTATCATAGCAGGCCAGAATAATGAACAAACAATATCTTAATGTGACCCATTCGTATACCGCAGTTACAAAAACGAGACCGACAATAGACCGAACAAAATATTACCTTACTTACAATGACCAAAAATCAGTCGGTCTTGGGTCGGTCTGACGAGGCACGAGGACCTTTTTAGAATCCTTTAGATTTGATTTGTTACATTATTATCCAAAGTAGGCCAGAATGAAAACACAAACTGCCCCCAGAATTCCCCCATTCACTAGGGCTATACGAGCCCATCTTGGATTCTCGAACGCAGTAGCCTTCCTGTCTTGCTCGGGCGCTTCCAGTTCCTCGACATCTTCGGTCTCCCCGTCCGTGGGCGCTCCGCTGATCCCGCAGAGGATGTTCCACGCCTTCCACTTCAGGCCCGTTCTCTCTTGAGCTCCTATTAATTATAGAAGAAAGAGTAGTCATAATTATGCTGTATAGCAATTCATTAACATCAGTCAGTAGCGTACGCAGAATTTTTTCAAGGGGGTGTTTTACACAAAAATACACACATATAAAAAACGAAAGGGGGGTTCAACCCTCCCCCCCCCCCCTGCGTACGCGCCTGACATCAATATGTAGTACAGTGTAGTATTATCCATAGTATCAGCTAGACAACCATTGATTTTGAGTTGTTGTCGACATTTCATAAAGATTTGGTTACCATCACCGGCAAGATTGATATTTGATTTGCTATTATCACTTCCTAGATATTATTTAATATAATGTTGCCCCACCCTTCTGACTTGAATTTTTATTGGATTTGCCAACGGTGTTTGGTATTGTGTAGAAATAAATGTTGAGTTTGGATATAATGTTTTTCCTTCTCTATCGACGCCCCGGAGGGAAACATTGTGAGCCCTGTAGTAATGGCTGTTGTGGTGCCGAGAAACGAACGGGCACAATTTCGCCGGAAATATCAGTTTTGCAAGCGATCGAAGAATATTAGTGATATTGTAAAATAGTCTTCAAAATATTAAGATAGAGCACTCAAAAATTAACACATCGATGTATGATAATGAGGTGACGGTTACCCCTATAGATTCTACGCTATCGGGGTACAGCTCCCTTAGCCCACTCCTACGTCACACGCCCATGCCTGTGGCACTTATAGTGCAACATATTGGTTGCTGATTTGTAAATATTGATTGTTTGATGAATTTGTTTTATTTGTTTGCTTGATTTTTATTATTAGGTTGGTTGATTGGTTAAAATAATTTTGATAGAATAATCGTTTTATTAATCGAATGTTTGATTGATTAATTGACTAGTTGATTAGTTGGAATCGTGGTTTATTGCTTATTCGATAAATTGGCTACGCTTGAAGGACATTATAGTGTTTTACTATGTTTAATCAAGAGGATAAGCCATCGACAGCAAAAGGGGGAAGAGAAAGAGGGGGAGGATAAGAAGAGCAAGAATAAAGTTTATGGTTATAAGTAATAGACGGAAACTTACTGATCGCTGCTTGCTTCTTTTTCTCTGCCCGAATCACATCGTTCTTCCTCTCATCTTCTGCTTTTTCCTCGGACATCGGCAGCCTTGGCAGATTTGAGAATCGCGTCCAGAATGTGAGCCGTACCAACTAATTAATAGGCAGAGATATCATACATATTGATGGATTAAAAATAATATTACATATACATTTAAAAAGGAAGATTAATCAATAGATAATTGGGTCTTCGGAGGAGGCACAACAAACAAAATAATCAGCAATTCAAGCAATCAATTAAACAATCAACAAATAAATCGATTAAAATTACATCAATGTTGTTGTTGTTGTTGATCATTTTATTTAGACAAGATAAAAACACACTTTCAGCCAAAAGGCTGTTTTTCAGTATGTCCGTATGTACATGTATGCCTTCAATATACCTTCAGAGGAAGAATATAATAAAGCAGAGCCAATGTAACAATTAATTAGTCAATCTACCCATCTGACCTCCAAAGCAATGAGGAACAAATAGTACACGCAACCAGTCAATCGAACAAATATTCAATCCATCAAACAGTCAATCGAACAAACATTCAATAACTTAATCGATCAAACAAAATCCATATCCAAATGAATCACCTGGTCAATAAGCCAGTCAATCAATCCGTTAACCAATTGGTTATTAATTAATGAATAAATTCGCAAATCAATCAACCAATCATTCAATTTACAAATTGAGTAACGAGCCAATCAGCAAAAAAAAAACAATATATCAACCAACCAATCAATAAATCAACCAACCAACAAATCAGTCGATCAATCAATCAATCTTTACACCTCAAAAGGAAGAATATAATCAATCAAAGAACGAACATTCAACCCTATACTTGTACCTTTTGTTGAGGTATGGGCTCGGTGAGTAAGCTGAATATGACTATGAGAATGATAGTGAACCCGTAGAGGAAGGCGGCAAAGTGTAGGAAGTGGAAGTCCCGCACGATGTCGGGTCTACTATCTTCTTGTCCGCACGACGGAACACCGTAGACGAAATCGAGGATGAACCGGGTAAAACCCACGATGAAACCGCAAACGAGTCCCCAGAAAGCTCCCTGATAAAAGATAAAAGTTCAACATTCAAATCGAAATGTCTGCACAGATTGACTGACCACTCTTTTTATTAGTATAGGACACAAGCTTAATTACAGGTGTCAAAATTGTTGATGATGCTAAAAAGAAAGGGGGGGCTCTCAAATTAAGCCAATGGCGCACAGGGGTGTATTTTCGGCAATTTTTTACGTTTCCGAGTATTGAAGGTATAGTGGATTTCGTTTAGCCGGGGAAGACACATGTCCGTGTGTCCCCTTTAATAATAGTAATGATGATAATAATGTGTCTTGTTTATCCAGGGTAGCCTCATCAGTATTAATATTGTTCTCTCTGAGGGCCTTGCAGTCCTATTATTACCCCGGCTTTAGCTGAGCTCCCATGAAAGGCGCTCAAGCATTCAAGGAATTTCTTCCGGGTATCCATTAACCTCACCTGGGTGGAGTGTGGCAAAATAAAATGTAGTCTCTTTGTTTGGAATTGAATTGCAAACAAGTGCAACTTCCACCCCCTCCCGCGGTTGTTAACATTGTTTTCTAGTGTTTAAAGTATGTTTTTTATTATATTGACTTGGCTTTTATTTTGCTGCTAAAATGCCTTGTATAGGTAATAATGCTTGTTATCCTTTGCCAAAATGTAATTTTATTCATTTATCTGGCGTTACATGCATCAAAGAAAAGGAATCTTTTTAAAAACACCTCAATTCAAATATCCCCAATTTCATAGGTAAAAAATAAATATCCCCATTTGGCACGTTTTACCTGTACGCGTGTATGTGTGTGTGTGTGTGTGTGTGTGTGTTTTATATATATATATATATCATGTAATAAGAGTACTAACCGTTTCGTTGATTCTTGTCCAAGCGATAGCCGCCGTGAATACAGAGAACACAGCGGGTGTCAGGTATGACAGGATAGCTTGCATGTAGACAAAGAGTTCACCAGAGCCATACGCTTGGATAACAGGAATCCATAGCACCCCAACGGCGACAAGAACAAGCGTTGCCAATCTGAATGGTTGAGGAAAATATAAGTAGAAAGTAGATCATGCCAATGAACGACAACTTTCTTTGCGTAAGAAACTTATTTATTTGCCAACCTCCTTGCCGAAAGTTGGTTACTTAATGACTGACACATTGTTTTCGTCCTCTCCTCAAAGGCGTTGCAAGAGGGGAGATGTCACCCTCACCATGCACATCTTAATTCCAGTTGGTCAACTCGTAAATGTTGATGTTTTTTTTATTTTTTGATCTTGACAACAAATTTGACATCTGAAGGCTTGTTCACTTGTTAGCAAATTGTGTAATGTGAAGACATCTTTCTCCTCCTTTTTTCCTTATATTTCTTGCTTGTTTAACAATTTAGCGTTAGGCCTACTTTCCTCCATTTAAATGTGTTAGCTTCTACCCCCCTGGCGTAAGTTAAATTTTAATGAGTATAATTATGCATTGAACAAGCAATTTTCATGGGGGTAACATATAGTATTTGTAAGACATGGATTATAGGATGATGTACTTAAATGTTAAAGAAATTATACCTGATCCTAGAAATCTGTATTCAGTCCGAATAATATTACTATTTCTAACGCAGATAGTCCTAACCACTGTACTCATGGCACTACAAAATTTAGATATTGCGCACAATTTAATTGTGTACGAAATAAATAGTGCAAAACTGAAGTTAATTTTTGTAGACAGTGTCAGTTATGAAACTCAAATGATTATAATACATGTATATCATTTTATTGAGTGAGACATACTTTCCTACGATGACGAGTTCGAGCTCAGTCGACCTCGGCCTGATCTTGTACCAGATGTCGATGACGAACATCGAACTGGACGCATTGAAGATGGAGGTCAACGAACTTATCATGGCTGCCAGCATCGTGGCCAGCATCAACCCCCGAAGACCTGCGACGATGAAGGAGAAATTGAGAGCAAAGTTGAGATAGATAGATAGATGAATTGTATTTTATCGCAGCTTTCATGAATGGCAGTTTCACAACTGAATCGCACATGAGTTACACAAATTGTGCTCGATTCGAAGATCGGCAAATTTATGTCTATTTCGAATATATCAAACTAAAATAATTCATCACAAATTTAAAAACACTGCCATAAAAAGAAAAAACTGTATTGATATTAAAGTCATAAATGCTCTAAAATTGACTAAAAGTTTCTGATAGAAAGTAAATAAAGCGACCTGGCTATTTAAACGAGGCGGGGGCGTATACCACTTCCACATCATGCTAGATACGCCATAGCTGTCGGAAAATCAATAAAGCCTTCAGTAACTAAAATAACGATGCAAAATCTCGAGATTTAGCGGCGTCATATGATTTTTTTTTTTTTTTGGGGGGGGGGGCAAAAGTTCTATTTCGCCAGGTTTGCAATGTTGAAATTTATTATCGCTGGCATGAAAAATCGGGAAAATTGTGACACCAAATAGGGACTTAATCACAAATCCTACTTCGCTAAGAAACTGGAATAATTCAAAGATGAAGTCAATCCAAAAGAGGAATATACATACTTTTTCAAGACATTGTGATAACGTATCCTTCGAAGGAATGTCTAGCGAATGTCATCGAATTTAAATTATTTTATCAAAATCCAAACCGACTATAATGATACATCATATCATACCTGTAGGCATAAGTTCAACGACAAGTCTTGGGTAAGCGATGTTAGAGCATCCCGCCCGGTTACCACAAGCCGCCTCACATACGTCTGGGTCTACGCAAGCAATCTCATCTGTCATCAGTAATTATAAAGAGAGAAATGTATAAGTTTGGTAACGTGCCTTTCTTTACAAAATAAGACTATACTTCGCTGATTTTGTGGAAACATATCTTCATAACCATTTTACTACATTTAATCTCTCGTCTATGGAGAAATGTGTTATTGCTATAAATGAAAGTGCGGAAGGCGCGCCGGAAATTTTTTTTTTTTTACTAGCTCTTGAAGTCAACAAATTTAAAGAATCAAAATATTGTACGTCTTGACATTCATACGTTCGGAAAGCAACATCAAAGGTGCCTTGCCGCTAACGTTATCAGTGATGTAGCGAGACCAGTCTCTGTCTTGGGGTTTTGATGTTTGGTCTTGGTCTTGGTCTACACCCGAGTCCTAATGTTAAATGAAAGTCATCAACGTTTCCTCTTGGTCTTGGCCCCACCAATACCTAATGTCTACAAGCTCTAGTCTCTAACATTTCTAAATGTATAATTATTATCTGTATTAATTATTCGGCCTTGGCCCCACCACAACATAATGTCTACAAGTTCCAGTCTCTAACATTTCTAAATATATGGTTATTATCTGTATTAATTATTCGGCGTCATCAGATGTGGATATAATCACTATAACGCCGGAGATTTGTATAGTCCATGCTTCAACCCTTGGATCTCTTCTTCCGATGTATGATGTGCAGGTGTACATCGGGGGGGGGGGGGAGTTGCCCTATAAATATACTAACAAGAGAGCGGCAGGTTCTTAACGCACACATAGGGGATCAATCCCCTACGCACACGGATCCTCTGTTTAATGGTCTGTCCAGAATACAAAACATGAATTAAATCTTTGTATCATCTCTGTTCATTGAGGGTTGCTACTCACCTGGCCAAAGGGTTCGGCTGATCATACCAGGGATGACCATTAGGAACATGGGAAGGATCTTGAAGTACCCGGTCATGATACAGGCAGCCTTGCTGTGAGTCACGTTCCTCGCAGCGAGGGTACGCTGAACAATCACCTTAAAGGTTCAATGACAAAGGTGGATATTTAGTACATCTTTCAGCTAGCTCGTACACCAGGGGAGTGTTTCACATAGATCCTAAGTCGAACTTAACTCTAACTTAGACTTAAACATTATGGAGAGCTATTTGTACTAGCCTTAGAATAAAATATATTCAAAAGATAAAAATCAATAATTTTAGACTTTTTAAACATGCCACATCAGGAACATGAGATGTCCTTGATAATAGATTTTTTTTTTTTTTAAATAAACAATTTTACAAAGTATTTTCATAGATACTAACGGCTTTCCATAATTTTTAAGTCCAACTTAGAGATAAGTTCAACTTAGGATCTTTATGAAACACCCCTAGAGGCTACAACTTAACAAAGACGACAGGGTCACAAAACGGAACATTAAAGATGCATGGTAAAAGCCATCCAGATTTGAACGACCAATGGCATCATAAAAGACTTTGCACTATTAAACCTGGATTGTGCACGAGATGCACACAAAACTTAACGACAGGAAACAGAACAGGACGCTGAAAGTGCCTGGTAACTGGCTGTCACGACCAATGTCATAATAGTAATCTACGCATTTTACAAGCAAAAAACCTAGGACAATGTTACTGAAACAACCATCGGATTATGATGATAGCTAATACCATAAGACCAGCAGAGATGGATTGCTTAGATGGTTCTCGCAGAAGTGACATCTATAGGACAAGGGCATGTGAGGACGTGGATGATAGATGCGCTCTATGACCTGGTTTATTACATACTCGGGTTAACTTTTTTCTCGTTTGTAAACCAGACATAACAGCCCGAGACAAGGGAACTGAAATAGATTATTGAAGAAAAATCCTGATAATAACGATTAAAGACGACACAATAACAACCCAGAAGACTTACCTGGTTTGTACTTTGTAGAAGCAATTTACAAGGACAACATCTTAGGACAACAAGTTCATCCACTTCGTCTATCGTTCCAGTACGATCAACAAACGTTATTGTATGCCTGGTTTGTAGCCGGGTTTGTAGGAGACACAAAGAATACTTACCTAGTTTACACAAGGACGACATCGAGCATTAATCATCGATTACATGAAGATAAGGGACACAAAGTCACCTGGTTCGTGGACCAAATGTAGCTCCCAAAGATAGGTCCTTGCCAGTCAGGCTTTCCTACTTCGTCCGTCATTTCTATTACAACAAACAATCTACTGTTTATCGTATGCCTGGTTCGTAGGAGAAGAACCCTTACCTGGTTTGTACACCAGAAGTAGCCTCCTAGGACAAGGGTGCCGAAGATGGATCCCGGCCAGGGAAGGTCCGATGTCTTGGCATCACGGAAGATGTGCCAGGTTTCCTCTGTGGGCACCCCGCACGTCGTGTTTCCATAGACCTGAGTAGTGTTCGGGATCGCTGACATGAAACGGAGACGTAGAGTCTCCAAGGACCAGTCGATCTCAGCGAAGGCTGAAAGAACAAAAACAAATCTTCACAAATAAAAAAAATTGCTTTCGGATGAGTGTGCGGGTCCAACGGGGGCGATAAAACCAGAACATTTCTGGAATTAAAAAGAAGTAAAACAAAAAAAAAATTGTTTTCGAGGTGGCCGGGTGTCGATGAATGTATTTGGATTTTAAATTCATCGGTTACCAGAAAAATTCCGTTGGTCTCACAATGCGTAGCATTCACTTTGAAATACATATGTACTCAGAGACTTACATGTATACTAAATTGTTTAACTTAATATAAACAAACAAAACTTACCGATTCCCATGAGAATGAAAGCCCCTATCATCATGACAACGGCTTGGATCGCATCCGTATAGATGACGGCTTTCAGACCACCTGCTACCGTATACACAGCGGTCAGGAGGAGCAAGACGATGACGGAGGTATAGACGTCCCAGCCTAAGGACTGCTGGATGACCAAGGACCCGGCGTACATCTCTCCCTGCAGAATGGCAGAATGTTCAAGACTCAAGATTCAAGATCCAAGTTTTATTGTCTGTATTATTGTATAAATATAGAAACTTGCTATACGTTACCTGCAATGTATATACAAACTAAACATAATAAGACAATGTATAGTATATAGACAGATAGCAAGACAAAGATTGAATATAATCATAAATCACATCGGATTGCCATCTTGTTTTGAATCCCGCCGATTTGCTTACCGTTCGTACATAGCAAAACACCCCCCCCCAATTTCTTTCGGAATCGTGCCCCCTACCTTTAGAAAATTATGGATCTACCCCTGGAAGTAGGCGTTTATGTTGGGAGTAAGCAGCCTACTGCTTTACGTCATATCCGGAGGACGAGTAAAGATTGAATCAGCAGGCCTTGTACTCGGAAGGAAAGGACTGTTGGTCAAAGTGATTGAGTTTAATCAAGTTTGTTAAAGGTAATACAAAGTTTTGGGAAATTTAGAAAATTGGGTGGATAGTGATTCTTTACAATTTTGATAAATTTGGATGCCCCTGTGGATGTTTTAAAAGCACAAGAAAAATTAGCCTCTAAAACACTTCTGCTTTCGAGAAAAATTGAACATAAAAATTTACCGGTGCTCCCGGTAAATTTTGATAAATGTCAAGTAGCGCCTACAGCCGTACTTCTGTAGCTGCGACCATGAAAATCTCAGAATATGTAGTTGTGATATATAATTTTCAAACGAGAATAGCTAATCGGTCGATTTTCGTCAAGAAATATTGTTTTAAAGCTGAATTAATATCTTGACCTCAAGAGGGAGCTATACAACATAAAGAGTTTATTATTTACAATTTCATAACTTTAGACTCGATTTCAACCGCGACAAAGATCACTGAATATTGTAGAATCGCATATGCTTCTAATATGTTCATTTGAACCAAATTCATGACCCCATACCATACCATACCTTTAACATTGATCATCGTTTCATAAAGATAGTGGAGCTGTCACGACTCTTGTGACGATTGCTGAGATAACCATTATTGTGCGTAGTAGGAGTTGATGTAAGGGGAGACATTCTTTAGCGAGCAAGCAAGTTACAAATTAATAACAATTTTGGAGTACAAGGTTCCAAAAAATGTCATAGAATGCTAGTTTTTAAAGATACTGTATTGGATTTCTAAATGTGAAGTAATTTAAGTCTAAAAAAGTATTAATACTAATTATATAAAAAGAATAAAATGAGTAGACAAACTTTTACCGCTATTTCCCAAATATACGGACAAACGTATCTACACAAAGTAACAGGATAGGTACCACTGCCCCCCCCCCCCTTCTGTCTCCTTCACCGCCCTTCGGCTACGTTTATGTTTTTTCCCCTTCCTATGTTTTCTTTTTCTCTTACTCTCTTTCTCCATGATTGTAACTCTTCAAAGTACACGGGAGCTTCTCCTAATTGATTTGCAATCACAGGTTCGTGTGTCGAACCCATTGACAATTGGCAAGGTACCAAATATACGGACAAACGTATCTACACAAAGTAACAGGATAGGTACCACCGCCCCCCCCCCCTTCTGTCTCCTTCACCGCCCTTCGGCTACGTTTATGTTTTTTCCCCTTCCTATGTTTTCTTTTTCTCTTACTCTCTTTCTCCATGATTGTAACTCTTCAAAGTACACGGGAGCTTCTCCTAATTGATTTGCAATCACAGGTTCGTGTGTCGATCCCATTGACAATTGGCAAGGTACTTTCTTCCCGTTTTTTTTCTTGGCGCCTGCGTAGCAAAGTCCTCACATTTGTTGAATAATTACAATACTGTACTTACATAATACAAATTTGTATGCAAGTGCAGATCCAGTTTGACCCCTCATATAAAATTGATCGAGTCCTAAATAAACTTGGAAATGATTGTGTAAATATATCCACTGTAGAGGAGCTATAAAAAGAGGAATAAAGAGCCCGTATTACCGACCGTGTTAAGTGTGTTTACCAGACAACTGAACTATGGACATATCATCGGCTGCTTTATGTGTCAAAATCCAGTTTGAAAAATTGCGTGAAACAAGCCAATGTGCTTTACAAAAGTTTGATATTATTATTGTGACGGCTATTCAAATATAAATATGCTGAGGCGTTTAAAGGGCCCCTGCCATCCGAATGCAAGTTAATTCCTGTTGGTGTGTAGTCCTGCATACATCTTATATTTTGATATTATACCTCTGAATGTGTTTCATAAATTTTTTAATATTTTTTGAAATATTTGTGTTCAAACTTGCTAAGCTCCACCCTAAAAAACCTCCAGATCTCATTCCCCTTGTAACATCATTTATAAGTCATCAATGAGCTAACTTGAAAGAGTGGTATGTACCTTTGCCAAAGTTGACCACCTGTTACAATACGTAATACAATAGCAACATAAAAGTTGCTATGTCAGACATGCTGTAGCATCACCAGAACGACAAAGGCAATGATGATGTATTATACATGTATGAAAGCATGCAATTACAATATGAGCGTGTGCTGAGCTGGGGGAAATTACATTCCATTGTCTATTGTAGAATATTAGTTTAGCCGACTGTTTAGTCTGACATGTTCTAAAAAGTGGGACGTATCCATCGTGTATTAGATCTGTGAATATTTTGGGGTCATGCGTTCCGAAGCTATTTACGAGCTAGGAAGCATCCATACATTTTTAATACATTTACTTGATAAACGATTTCGCATAGGATGTCACGTTATGCTACGGTCACAAAGATTCGTCCGAACGATAATTTCGTACGAATCTCCCTGTTTTTCCATTGTCTTCCCGAATTTCCATTGTCTGAAAATCGTTCGTACGGCGTTCGTAGCAGTTCGTAATGGCATCTGTGACCGACTCTTTACATTATGGCAAGTTTATACCACTCTCATACACTTTGTCAGGGATTCTTATAGATTAAAGGTACTATGTCACATTTGCAGCCTACATCAAATTATGTAGAACTTTGCAGGAATAATGAACATGTCACGTATGTCCTATCTGTGAAATTTAAACGTTAACAGTGTCCTAATATTCATATTATGCAAGCAAACCCGTTTACTGTCGGACATTATTGAGTGTCTGACTAACTTCTTGTTTTTCTTTGGTAATAACAAACATAAAATGAGCTAAAAAGATACATGAGCATTTGTCTACATCAATAACCCAATTCTTGTAATGGTCCAATTTAAACTGATTGAATCTTTGCGCAGCACAAAACGTACGACCATTCGGTACAAGGGTCTAAAAATCAGACTAGTACTTTAGTGATTGCAATCACTAAAGTCGATTCGACAAATGATGATCGTTATTTTCCCACTTAAAGACATTTTCAAGCCCTTTCGTTTTGAGGGACGTTCTAACTTAGTGTTATCTTTCCAATAACGTTGGAATTTAACCTTTTCATTTGTTTGGCAATAATACAATAAATATCTCAGAATAACTAAAGTTATTTCTTGTGGTAAGGTTCGTTTAGGTATCCTTCAGTAAATAAGGATTTTCTGAAGGAATTTTTACACCACTTTCTTCAACGCATGAATGCATAATGTTTAATGTTTTATGATTCATGTAATCATAGACTAATAAGTGTACTGAATCGAGTAAAGGCAGATAATTAGGGTATCATGATTTGATCAAGTTCTCAAAATACTTACCGATAACATGATAACGATAGCCATGATAAGGTTGATGATGGAGATAAATATTTGCAGACGATCCCCTCCAAATCGATGCTTTAGGTATTCAGGGACCGTTGAAACCTGGAAAAAGAATGGAGTCGTAACACGTCATACTACTTTTTCCTTCAAATCCTGACCAAGATTATTGAGACAATGGTTCAGATTTGTATGATTTGCAAGTTCATATGATATCAAAATTTGCTTTAAGAAACTTTACCATTACTTAATTCCAGATGTTAGTTTCTTTAATTTTGTTTTAACATACATAATGTTTTTATTAATGGCATGAATCTCATGATGTCACATACACACATTCCGGTGGATACGGGATGTTCATTGGATATAATTCAAACAAGACTACATTTATTATCTAACATGTAATAAGATATTGTCAGATCGATGAAAAAATATTATATCAGGGCTTTGGAAAGTTTGACATTGTATTGACCTTGTTCTTGGTATATGATTTCGATCATTAGTTTTAAACGTTGTCGGTCTCCAAGAGGTTTACGGATTGAAATCATAGCAGTGACTTTCTTTCTTCGACAGTCCTACCAGTGGAAGGGGATGGTCGTTAAAAAATTCTACCCCCCCCCCAAAAAAAAAAAGAGAATGCAGAAATTTAAACTCTCCTTTGGGGCGGTGATTGGGGTGGGGGCTGAGGGCACGTACCGCGTCTAACAATTAGTCTACACTCTGGAGAGAAAGCAATAGTTGAAATGGCTGTATCAGCCACTACAAACAAGTATCTCGGTGGTTTGACATACCTCTGAAGCGAAGTAGACAGGAACAAAGATGAACCCTAATATCAACAAGCAGTTTAAGGCCTGTACAGGAAAACAAATCAAAAGTAATTAAGTGTCAGATGCTAACAACGTATTTTTTCAGTATTTATTTTGGGGAAAGATCATTACGTATATTTTTGAATATGTATGATACATGCCACTAATAATGGAATCCGAATATATATATATATCGCCGATAAGAAAAAAATCACACTAAATACATACTTGTACTTGTCAAT
The DNA here is from genome assembly GCA_035222895.1 of Strongylocentrotus droebachiensis. Taxonomy (NCBI): domain Eukaryota; kingdom Metazoa; phylum Echinodermata; class Echinoidea; order Camarodonta; family Strongylocentrotidae; genus Strongylocentrotus; species Strongylocentrotus droebachiensis. Next base: position 69,528 of record JAVYIG010001210.1, read on the forward strand.
ACCTCTTAGTCCTTATACAGTCAAACCTGTATATAAAAAAATGTTGGTCTTTATAAGGAGGTGGTCTTTATGTACAAGTTTTTAAGAACACAATCATTTCAATACTGGAAAAATAAATGTTGTCTTTATGAGGTGGTCGCTGTGCATGTTTTGCTGTATATGAATATAGGAGAGCCGATAAAAACCACGACTCGTGTTGACAAAATAGTTAAAAAACAAAAGAAAATATTCATGAATGTCCTTACCTGGAATTCGTAAATGACCACACCATATCCAGATAAAGATGCAGTCCCAGAAACTCCTATGAACGTCGAACTACCAATGTTGGTCACCACTAAGGATAAACCTACCTGGTACATTATTAGAGTGGATGAGAAGGGAAACAAGGAATATTGCATTTTATACCTAAAATATGGTAGAAGTACTTTTCATAATTATGACGATGATGATGATAATACTTATGATAACAATATTAATAATAATAATTATTATGATAATGATAATTATAATAACAATGATAATGTTGATAATAATGATAATAATAATAATAATTATAATGATAATAACAATATTTATAATACGATAATAAAAATGATAATAATAGTGATGAGGATGATGAGGATAAATAGTAGATAGCATGGATTTGTTTTTCGATTAATGCGAATTCTGTCCTTTTATTTCAGTTTTTTCTGAAAAGAAAAAAAAAAGGAAAAGAAAGAAAAAGGACAGTAACTGTTTTCATGTGTAGTTGTATGTGAGTTTAAGAGGTGGGATGGATTTCGGTTATCCGATTATTGGTTATTTTTGTTTGCTTTTCGTTTTTTTTTATTTGTTTGTTTGTTTGTTTGTTTATTTGTTTTTGTTATCTTATTTTGGATACCATCGGGTGCCCCCATTATTCGTGCTATTTCAAGGCCGAATCCCATAAATATTATGTATTTCTATAATATGTGTGTGCCCACACATCTTCAAACTCTGGGATATGCCACAGATTGGGATAAGGAGAAAATACTTACAAGATACCATGGCATTTGTCGACCCGCCAAAAAGTAGCCGCTTGTGCTGTCCTTGCCGCCGCCCCATGATGCCTGTTATAAAAACAATAAAACAACAATAAAAGTAAATTGATTTTGACGGTAATACCTCAGTCACACCGCCAAATTGACTCCACACCGACTACACACCGACACCAATTCCATCATTACGTTTAAATAGTTTGGCTAGAGATTCTTTATAATATGTTTGTAAGGCAATCACACACAATCAAATTTTCGAAATATTCGAAAAGTTGTAAAGTCATGTAAATACAATGGAACAATCTCAGGGAGGCGGAATATCTTTCAAAATACCTCCGGTGGTTTTCAATACACTTTGTAGCACAAAATAAATACCCGAGAGCGAGAAAAAAGTTATTAAAGAGAAAGTTGAGCTCTGGGGAGAGGTGAACAGTAATTTGTGAGCATTTTCATGTTATTATGCAAGTGTGGAAGAACATGAGAGAAAAAACGTTCACTGAAAAGCATGGCTCTTCAAACGCCTTCATATTCTAAATACGAAATGTAACAGCTTAAAAATGGGGACCACATTTTTATTCCACATGTTTGTGTAGTACGGTCAGACGCGTACCCAGGATTTTTTCGAAGGGGGGGGGGGGGGGTTAAAATGTGAAAATCGCGCCGAAAATTTCGTAACGACTCAGCCAGCCACTAAATAAGAGGGGGGGGGGGGGGGGGGGAGGTAAGAGCACATTTTTCTTTTTCTTTTTTTTCTTTCCAGGATTTGATGACAGATTTCGCAACGACTCAGCCAGCCGCTGAATAAGCGTGGGGGGGGGGGGGGTAAGGTCACCTTTATTTGGTCACCCATTACCACAATTTTTATTTTTATTTTTATTTTTTAATTAAAAAAAAATGAGGGGGGGGTCCTCCAAACACACACACACACAAAAACAAATTGAGGGGGGTTCGACCCGCCCTCCCCCCCCCCCTGCGTACGCGTCTGAGTACGGTCTCATATACATCTTTCTGTGTACAGTGCTTGTTACTTTATCAAGACTGGACCAAATTTCTTATTATTTTGATAACTCAAGAAAATTGCAGAACACACCAATACTTGTATGCTACATGATCAACTTTTTCTGATCGATTCCACACCGTTTCTTTCACAATGCATGACCAGATCTCGACTTTATCTTTAAATGATGATATTTGATATATCCATTTAGAGTTGTATTGCAATTCTGTGCTCTTGGGTAGAGCAGGGTTTGGTAGAAAGGGGGGAACGTGGAGACAATACTTTGATCTTTGTCGAAAGATGTACTTTGAACTATGACGGTGATAGGGTATCGGGTATTGGGTATCGCATTGTAATTTGTATTGTATAAACACAATGAAATTACCAGTGTTAATATGTGTTCCTGTCAAATGTGCAAGTTTATAGATGCATTGTGCAAATTTTGTATGATATAAAGTAATTATATCTTTTTGTGAGGGGTGGGGGAAATTTTGAAATAAAATAATTTTTAGAATGGCAGACAAAGATGGTTTTACTACCATTATCTTCGATTGGGATGATATTCATTATAAAACAACGAAAGAACACTTCTCCCCCCCCCCACCCATTGAATCCTCCATTCACATATGAATTTATCTTTATCGACTTTATTTTTGTCATCCAGTGACATTTTACCCTCGTCGGGAGGGTCGGTTTCACGACCTAACTTGTACCCCAATCACACCGCCAAACCGACGGATTCTTGGACTTTCGGTGTATTAGAAATTATTGTTCTGTCTGATGTCAGTCTTGTGTCGGACTCGTTGGTGTAACCAGGGGCGGATCCAATCCGCGGCGAGGGAAGGGGCCCAAAAGGGGGCCAAATTCGTGAGAAAATATTTAGCGGACTCAGCCGAGCGGCCGAATAAGCGGGGGGTTGTGAAGAATTAACGTTACCAACTTTTTAAAAAAAGAAGTTATTTTGAGGGCCAGGGGAGGGGGCCCCCGGGCCTCCCCCCTGGATCCGCCCCTGGATCCGCCCCTGGGTGTAACTGGGGTATTCACTCAACTTCAAACCGATTCTGAACCGACTGAATCTCGAACATTCGGTGTTGGTCCGTTGTCAGTCACATTGGTTTGCACGGGGTAAGAATTCTTCCACCCCTAAGTTCTAGAAGAAAAAAATCATAGCAGTAGTGCCCGTATTTTCTTTCGAAATTCATGTTGTTCTCAACTTGGTCTCTCTCTCTCTTTCTCTCTCTCTCTCTCTCTCTCTCTCATCCACACACAGCCACTTTCTACATACATTTTGTTCTCAACTTTCTCTCTCTCTCTCTCTCTTTCTCTTTCTCCTTTTCTCTCTCACATCCCATTCATTTCTACGTTCATGATGTTCTCAACTTTAGTCTCTCTCTCTCTCTCTTTATCTCTCTCGCCGTTCCACTGTCATAATCCCCCTTTCTGTCTCTTTCTCACTCTTACGTTTCTCTACTCGAGAAACGAGATCTTTAAGTTTAAGGATTTACAACACTGATGATATGGCTAAGGGGCGTTTCCCAATTTGAACAGAGGAGATGTTATTTAAAACTTACAAGGTCGTGGACTGCAGAAAAAAATCAGGGCAACCCAACTCTCTTTTGAAATCACTATGCATTGTATCTTAGCATACCTCACAGTTAAGCAATCTAAAATCAGACACCATTGTCACTCATAGCGAGAGCAATATATTCTTGTATCACACGAAAATTAAGCCATATATTATTATTATTATTATTATTATTATTATTATTATTATCTATATCAGGCTTTTGCTTACCTCGGTAAATATGGCTTTTTTGTGTGTGTGATATCAATATTGATAGTTGAAGTTCCCGGATGACTGAGCAATACGAAAACGATATTGGTCAGTCATCTGGTCACTGCGCTAAAGCTATTGAATACACCGATTTATTGTACCACTTTAAAGCCTTATATAGATAATCATACTTTTTGAGGGTTACTCCTATGGCGCGCCATATGCCCAATAACCCCGAAAAACACGGTTTATCGCCGATAAACAAGGTTTATCGACGAAAAACAAGGTTTATCGAGCGAAAAACAAGGTTTATCGAGCGATAAACCTTGTTTATCGTGAGAAACTCTGTATATCGACTGATAAGCACAGTTTCTCTCGATAAACAAGGTTTATCGACGATAAACAAGGTTTATCGATAAACAAGGTTTATCGAAAAACACGGTTATTCGTATTTCGTCAGGAGAGGGCGCTTTTTAAAGTTGCACCCAGCTCAGAGCACTGCTCCGCACGTGCGTTTTACACCGTAGAATATACCAACACCGTAACACTTGCTCGCGCTCATGACCACGATCGACATTTTCTGAGTGGAGGTATGGCGAAGTATTCCAGGCTTTTTCCCCAATTTTTGAAATGTTATGTTTATATATATCTCTCTCTCTCTCTTTCAAACTTTCTAGGTTTTCCCCTTCTCTTATCTCTCTCACTCTCCCCCTTTCTTTCTCTCACTCTCTCTTTCTCCTACCCTCTCAATATAACTCTTCTGTCTTTCCCTCTCTTTCTTCTAATTCTCTCTTTCCCTTTCTCTTTCCTTTTTCTTTCTCCGCACTCCCTCTCTGCCTCCTCCCCTTTTATCTCTTTCCCCTAGTATGAGAAATAGGGTAGAGATAGATGGTTGGAGAGAGAGGAGAGATAAATGAGAGATAGAGGAGAGATATATAGAGCAGGGGAAAAGGAGAGATAGAGCGGGGATAGATGGATGGATATAGATGGAGAGAGAGAGAGAGAGAGAGAGAGAGAGAGAGAGAGATAGAGGAGAGATATTTTAAAGATAGATGGATGAAGACAGAGGAGAGGTAGAGCGGGGATAGATGGATGGTTATTGAGGATAAAATAGAGGAGAGATAGAGGAGAGATCGAGCGGGTGAAAGATGGATAGAGATAGATGGAGAGAGAGAGAGAGGGAACAGATAGAGCAGGGATATATGGATGGAGATTTGAGAGAGAGAGAGAGAGAGAACAGATAGAGCAGGGAAAGATGGATGGTGAATAAGGGTAAATAGAGGAGAGATCAAGGAGAGAAAGGATAGAGATAGAGGAGAGATAGAGCAGGGATAGGTGAATGTAGAGAGAGAGATAGAGAAAGGGGAGATATAGGGTAGAGATAGATGGATGGAGAGAGAGGAGATATAAATGAGAGATAGAGGAGAGATAGAGCAGGGGAAAAGGAGAGATAGAGCGGGATAGATGGTTGGAGATAGACGGAGAGAGAAAGAGTGAGAGAGAGAGAGAGAGAGAGAGGAGAGATAGAGGAGAGATATTTTAAAGATAGATGGATGAAGACAGAGGAGAGGTAGAGCGGGGATAGATGGATGGTTATTGAGGATAAATAGAGGAGAGATAGAGGAGAGATCGAGCGGGTGAAAGATGGATAGAGATAGATGGAGAGAGAGAGAGAGGGAACAGATAGAGCAGGGATATATGGATGGAGATTTGAGAGAGAGAGAGAGAGAACAGATAGAGCAGGGAAAGATGGATGGTGAATAAGGGTAAATAGAGGAGAGATAAAGGAGAGAAAGGATAGAGATAGAGGAGAGATAGAGCAGGGATAGGTGAATGTAGAGAGAGAGATAGAGAAAGGGGAGATATAGGGTAGAGATAGATGGATGGAGAGAGAGGAGATATAAATGAGAGATAGAGGAGAGATAGAGCAGGGGAAAAGGAGAGATAGAGCGGGATAGATGGATGGATATAGATGGAGAGAGAGAGAGAGTGAGAGAGAGAGAGAGAGAGGAGAGATAGAGGAGAGATATTTTAAAGATAGATGGATGAAGACAGAGGAGAGGTAGAGCGGGGATAGATGGATGGTTATTGAGGATAAATAGAGGAGAGATAGAGGAGAGATCGAGCGGGTGAAAGATGGATAGAGATAGATGGAGAGAGAGAGAGAGAGAGAGGAGAGATATAGAGCAGGGATAGATCGATATCTCTCCTCTATCTCTCCTCTATCTCTCCTTTATCTCTCTCCTCTCTCTCCATCCATCTACCTTTCTCTATATCTCCTTTATCTCCATCTATCTATCCCTGCTCTATCTCTCCTCTATCTCTTATTCATCTCTATTCTCTCATTTATCTCTCCTCTATCCCTGCTGCTCTATCTCTCCTATCTCTTTCTCTCTCCGTCTATCTCCATCCATCTTTCCCTGCTCTATCTCTCCTCTATCTCCTCCATCTCTAATTTATATCTCCTCTCTCTCCATCCATCTATCTCTACCCTATATCTCCTCTTTCTCTATCCTCTCTCTCTACATCCATCTATCCCTGCTCTATCTCTCCTCTATCTCTCCGCTATCTCTCATTCATCCCTCCTCTATCTCTCCTCGATCTCTCCTCTATCTCTCCTCTATTTATCCTCAATAACCATCCATCTATCCCCGCTCTACCTCTCCTCTATCTTCATCCATCTATCTTTAAAATATCTCTCCTCTATCTCTCCTCTCTCTCTCTCTCTCTCTCTCTCTCTCTCTCCATCTATATCCAACCATCTATCCCCGCTCTATCTCTCCTTTTCCCCTGCTCTATATATCTCTCCTCTATCTCTCATTTATCTCTCCTCTCTCTCCAACCATCTATCTCTACCCTATTTCTCATACCGGGGGAAAGAGATAAAAGGGGAGGAGGCAGAGAGGGAGTGCAGAGAAAGAAAAAGGAAAGAGAAAGGGAAAGAAAAAATTAGAAGAAAGAGAGGGAAAGACAGAAGGGTTAGATTGAGAGGGTAGGAGAAAGAGAGAGTGAGAGAAAGAAAGGGGGAGAGTGAGAGAGATAAGAGAAGGGGAAAACCTAGAAAGTTTGAAAGAGAGAGAGAGATATAATTATATAAACATAACATTTCAAAAATTGGGGAAAAAGCCTGGAATACTTCGCCATACCTCCACTCAGAAAATGTCGATCGTGGTCATGAGCGCGAGCAAGTGTTACGGTGTTGGTATATTCTACGGTGTAAAGCGCACGTGCGGAGCAGTGCTCTGAGCTGGGTGCAACTTTAAAAAGTGCCCTCTCCTGACGAAATACGAATAACCGTGTTTTTCGATAAACCTTGTTTATCGATAAACCTTGTTTATCGTCGATAAACCTTGTTTATCGAGAGAAACTGTGCTTATCAGTCGATATACAGAGTTTCTCACGATAAACAAGGTTTATCGCTCGATAAACCTTGTTTTTCGCTCGATAAACCTTGTTTTTCGCTCGATAAACCTTGTTTTTCGTCGATAAACCTTGTTTATCGGCGATAAACCGTGTTTTGCGGGGTTATTGGGCATATGGCGCGCCATATACTCCTCAATAAAAAATGCAATTCCATAGCACCTTCTGTTTGCATCTATTTCATTTTGTATCTTTCTTTCAATGTAAATTGTTATTGCCTAGATGAATAAAGTTCATGTTTTTTCCCGAAAATCTGTTTAAGGCACATGTTTGCAAAATAGAAAATAGTTTATCATGGTTTCCTCACTCATCTAATGCAATTATTACAAAGCCTTAAAATCACAAGCATCATTTTTGTATTATTAAAAGAGCCTTCGTCCCAAAGCTTCAAACCCATTTTATCAAAAAAATTGGACAAACCCAAATGCAATAATCAAGAGTACATTTACGTTATTTAAATTAACCTTATATAACGTACCCGCTTAAAAATTTGTTAGTTAAAAGATATGAATGAAACTTTTGAATTAAAATGTTATGTTTTTCTTTTAAGGAGGATGCCATATCCAACTTTGTGTGGTACAAAACTCTTTCCCTACTTATCAGATATTGTTTTTACCTATTTCCCTTCGCTTTATCAGGATATAGTTTCAACCATGTCCAGAAACTCGAATGACCAAGGTCTCCTAAATAGGAAGCGGATTTTTACATACAAACGGCTGACCAATTCGGAGGTAAGAATATAAAGATTAAGCTTTTTATAAAGTAAACATACTTTTGTAGTTATCTACAACATCATTCTTCTTATGTTCCTACAAGTATTATCCGTTGGAAATTGTGAGGTTTGCAGGATGGTCTATTGCTGGTAAAGTGCGCAACTAGATGATAAATAAGCTAAGAAAGATAACAAACAGTCCTTTTCAGGACTACACACCCCCAAGAAAGATTACCGAGTCAGAGTCCTTTTCAGGACTCCTCAACCCTCTCTCTCTCTCTCACACATGGTGCACCCGCAAGCCTACTGTATAGATGATACATGTACTAATAATCTAGTAATATATCTGTAAAGCGCTTTGAGAGGGCCTTCGGTCCTGAAAAGCGCTATATAAGAATTAGCTATTATTATCATTATTACTTTCAGAATTACGATGTTTGAGCATTACAGTTGCTGTCCTTGTTTGCATTGCGTATTTTTTTTTTTTTTTTTTTATTCTTCTGTTTTTTTTTTTTGAATAGCTGTTTGGGGATAACGTCGGGATGCGCCCTCTATTCGCGCTATTCCAAGGCCGAATCCCATCAACATTATGTATTTCTAGGTTTGGGGCGCCCTATATGTGTGCCCATATAATCTTAAAAATCTCGGATATGCCACATGTTGGAAAAAGGAGATTATACAAGATAATTGTTGCTGCTGTTGCTCCTTATTTTCATATTTTTCAGTTGCATTTGTTATCTAGTCCCTTCTGCTTAAATTACAAGTTCATTGCCAAACAGTAGCGATTAGCACAGGTCTCGCACGGTTAAACTGTTTGTCTTTGTTATGACTACTGCATTTTTACAACACTATTAGGAATGAAACGCTCATAAAAAAGTGATTAAAGATAGATTGTGCCATTTATTCACTGTAAGTCATTGGAATATCTTTCAATCTCTCTCTCTCTCTCTCTCTCTCTCTTTCTATTTATCTTACATTTCTTATTTCACTCTATCATCTACAAATTCTCTCCACATTGTATATGAGTCTTGAACTATTACTTGACGTAATATTCTTATTATTGATCAGTCAAGTCTTTTTTTTCTCGACCTATTTTCTGAAGCGAATTCAATGTATATTTTTTAATTACAAATGACTGTATGTATGGTGACATATTTAGTAGTAGTAGTAGTCGTAGTAGAAGTTGTAGTAGTAGTTGTTGTAGTATTTGTTGTAGTAGTAGTAGTAGTAGTAGTAGCAGCGGCAGCAGTAGTAGTAGTAGTAGAAGTAGTAGTAGTAGAACTAGTAGTAGTAGTAATAGTAGTAGTGGAAATAACAGTGATAGTAGTGGTTGTGGTGGTGGTGGTAGTGGTGGTGGTAGTAGAAGTAGTGGTAGTATAGTAGTAGTAGAAGTAGTAGTAGTAGTAGTAGTAGTAGTAGGAGGAGGAGTAGCAGTAGAAGCAGCAGCAGTAGAAGTATAGTAATGGTTGTTTATGAAATACAGTAGGCCTATTCAGCAAGTTCAATTATTCATATTCCATTAAAGAAAACTGCACTGAAATTCAAAATTAATTGATCGACGAATGGGTGTTTGTCTAGTTACCAATATGTTATAAGCATATGATAATTACAAATTTGTAAAAATGCGCAATTCGATCGCCGTCAACGTTTGGTAGTTGTTAGTTTTTGATGAAGTAAACAGGGATACAATGAGCTTAATGTTCTCACCCATATTCCAATTGAGAAAACGGCAGTAAAATGAACGACGATGACCACGATGTCCCAAACTTCTAATTTTCCATTCGCTATTAGATTTCCCATAGTGGTTTGCCTGCATTGGAAACAGAGGGAAAATAATAAAAAGCTGGATGTTTGATTAGTTTTACCTGACTTCCATAATGAAACATGTGTATAATTGTAAGTAAACAACCAGAGGACTGACGGCTTTAAGTCCTCTCATAGGGACTTGATATAATGAGGATTAAACCCTTACCAAGGGCATCCCAGTTACAAGACCACTGCGTTACCACTGAATTTGACTTTCACTGAGCTGAAACATCAATTCACAACAATGCCCTCTCTACATTCTGCAACAACGGCTTAACTTTGGTTGACACAAGTTAACACAAGTTGTAGTTCACACAAGTCAAATCCAATCTATCGATTAATTGATATACATCATGAACCATATTCATGACAGTGCTTAAAGATAAGCTAGAGTTCTAGTAATGATAGAAAATAAATTGTCACAGAATCCAACAAAAATTACACTGAATGTTCAAAATTACAAATAAATGCCATGTGCCAGACGATTTTGGTAGAAAATGTATTGGGGCTGAGCATAGAAAGATAAAGAAATCAAGGTGAGTAGGCCCGACATCATGATGATTTCCAACAAGTTTTTGTGAGGTTGTGTTTATTTTACTGGTTCAAACAATCAATCTACTGCAGGATAAACAATCCAGAATGAATTATAGCCATGCTCTATTGCCATACGATTTCCATACCAGAGCTCAAGATTAGCTTTACAGTCTGAATTTCATAACGAATACTGATACATGTACCATGATTACACGTACAATCTCCATGATATGATTAATCACAAAACGAAATAAAAAAGCATTCAAAACCGCACTTTTATATCATACCTTTATCAGTGTTGAAATGCCTTCACGCAGATATTATAATTAATACTGAATGGCATTTAAGCTCATACAACTCTATAAGTGATACGGCTCGTCTCTTCTCTTCCCTTATTACATTCTTCTTTTCAAAAATTCGTTTCTATGGATTTATGGGGCCGGGGGTTTATGAAGCTTCGATACATTTGAATTTGATTAATTAGTCATCTTTCCCTTCTCAACGTGATTTTTTTTTTCTCTCGTAACAAAATGACCTTTTATTAGGTTTGCCTTCTAGAGCACGGAATTTGGTGTTGAAAAAATGCTCATATGTCTTTATATTAATTCAGTTTATGACCAAGGCAAAGAGAATAAATGTATGAATAAAGAGAGGCCTACTTGGGATACTAATTAAACACTGTCTTGTATACAAACATTTCAAGGCTCCAACTCGCAGGCCCAGGTTTAAAACCAGCTGGCTGATCTCACATTCACATTCATGTTGTCCGAACCTCGCGAGTCTTCTCATTCTATTATATCCCAAGTTGGCCACTCAATATTCACACTATCAAGCTTTGCTTACTTTGTCAACCCTCCTGTTTGATGTTTTCGATTAGTTACAGCCAGCCTTACTTTATTCTACATATATTTTTTTGCCATGTGTAAATTTGCAATGCTGGTTTGTTATATATTTGTAAAAATGCAAAAGAAAAAGAAAATCAGACAGAAATAAATAAATCAAATCAAATCAAATCAAATCAATATAAACATAATAAAAACAGAAAGCACATGGAAAGAGCGGAGTGAATTAATAAATGGGGGTAGCAGTAGTTTAGAGCAGTCTTGTCAGGTACAATTGTGTGTACTCTTTCTCTCTGAAATATGTAACGGGGTCTTCCCAAGGTGAAACAAATAATGCCCCGACCATTATAAAAAGCATTAAGGCCTATGATCAAACTGAATGATTCATTGACAATTAGTACCAGTGACATATTTCTACACAGGTCTACACTCATAAGCATGATGAAACAATTAATAATACTCAAATCGTGATAACATTTGCATTAAAAACTTGGATACTTGCCTTGTAACTTACAACATGTGTACGATGGCGTAGGTCTCATTGCCTTATCAGCTATACAACTCTTAATTATTTACTTACGGTTTAAAAATGCATTCGTATGATAAGCTTACCTTATCCAGTCGTCCTAAAAAAAGTTTAGGGGGTTTCCTCTCATCTACGAAAGTCACCTATAACAGATCGCACTGTTATTTCAAGGTTTTCTGGTGCTGTGGTTTCACTCAAATCTAGTCTGTAGCTTTCACCCACAGTTTGTACTTTATCGGTCACGTGACTATACCGACCAATCAACATACGTAATAACATACAAACCTACATCAAGCCTGGGTTCTGCCCACGGCAATCAATAGACTCGAGCAAATTTTTATTTTATAGCATCGTTTTCTCGTATTCCATTGTCAGTAGGCATTGTTTGTCTTATACATGAATTTTCGTTTGCAACAATAACCCGTGTATGCCCTGATTCCCCCCTCTCTCTCTCTCTCTTTCTCTCTCTCTCTCTCTTGATGTGGTTTTGGTTGGGGTGGTTGTAAATCCAGTTATCAATAATCGATCTAATAATGATAATAATAATGACACAGCATACTATACTACACATGCACCCTACCATTTAATGTCTGTATAATACCTACATTGAAAAATGATGACAGTATACGAGTAAACAAGCCGCAATGTGGTATTAAAATGAATTTCACATCTGATGGCAACAAATCTTTTTGGCTATAGCTTTGTTCGTGTTAAACATTAAAGCTATTTTTTTTTTAAAATCTTGATAATAATTATTGATGCACTTTATAATCTGGACGCAGTCCACACTTGGATAAAGGAAAAAAACGCTATGTAGGATATAGTTTTAATATTTTATGGACTTTTTCATTCTTTAAAACAACAAAAATACGTAGATGATGATGATCATAAGGAGGAGGAGGAGGAGGATGGTGATGTTGATGATGATGATAATGATGATGATGATGATAGTGATGATGATGATGATGATGATGATAATGATGATGATGATGATAATGATGATGACGATGATGATGATGATGATGAGGATGATAATGATAATAATGGTGATGATGATGATAATGATGATGATGATGATGATGATATCGATGATGATGATGATGATGATGATAATGATGATGATGATGATAATAATGATGATGACGATGATGATGATGATGATGAGGATGATAATGATAATAATGATGATGATGATGATAATGAGTAGGAGGTGGAGGATGGAAAGATGATGATGGTGATGATGATGATTGGATATAGAAATTTAGATATGTTGAGACATTCTGATTATCATTCTTTATGGTGTTTTGAATAAAAGGATATAAATCGTAGGCTGTCCGAAAAAAGGCCGTAACCATGGTAATCGCAATCTCCGGGTAGTAACATTATTTGTTGGGGCATCCGACGAAATTTGCTATGTAGACATTACCATTGGTTAACACCCCCGGCTATAGACATTTGCTTTTGGAGTAGCTTCGGTGACAAATACATATATATAATGCAATCACATTTTACCTTTTTTTCATTCCAAGAGTTTATGAGCAGCAAAAAGAAATTCTTTCACGCGAGAAGAAAAAAAAGAGAGAAATTCTTGCAAATGACAAAAAAAAGAAAGAGAGGAAGAAAATGCCTTTCAACTTGTCCAAAGGGGTCATCTATCTTATTACCCTTCATTATGTATGTAAATGTACACCGAATGAAAGATGCAAGAGTAGACAAAAACCTATCCAAAGTTCAGAATCTTTCTCTTCTCCCGATCCCATTATACTTTTATTCTAGCAGGCGTTTTTATTTACCTTCGAGTTTCAAAAGGCTTTCCATAACATTATTCGTCTTTCAAGTATCTGAACAAAATCAGAAAAGGAGGAGAAGAAATGGGTCTGTCAATATTGTGCCAGTAGCAGTGTTAAACAATCACGGGAAAGAGGTGAATAAATTCGAACTTTGTCATACTTCTGTAAAATCATAGTCTACAGCTAATAATGCTGGTTTGATTAATTAAAAAAAGAAAGAATCCCCGTCTTTGAGCTGAATGTATTTGGGACATCTTTTCCCAAACATGAGCGCATTATTACGAGACATCTCAACATCTTACACAATATTTGACTACAAACATTTGCTATATAAATTGTGTCAATTTATATTTTTGTCATGTTTTGTCGTTTCTTATTTCTCCGTCCACGGAGCAAACTCTTGAACTCGGTATTTACGTGCCTTGTTTGAATAATTGCACATTTACAAGGGTAAATTGATTGATTTTATTCGTCAAGTATAGTACATTGAATGCTTACATAAAGCAAAAAGAAACGAGAAGATACATTGACAGGATAACCCATGAAAGCCAGAAAAGGCTTATTTCCAACGGGGTCCTATAAAGTACGTGTACAGTACGGCATGAGAATAAAATATCACAACTAATAACTACTACGAATATTACGAATAAATAATATAACATAAACAACAACCAAAATTTCTAGAACTTATAGTAAATGCCAAAACAAGCCAAGATATCGGTAAGAATTACTGAGGTAGGGTGTCGCGAAACCTTTTTGATGGATCAGAGCATGTGGTGTTGCGTTAAATTGATAGCTCGTTGACCCTTAGTCTTCGACAAGAGCTTTAAAAACCTACAAAACATTTTGAATAGGAGGATATAACTTTGGACATGGACATAATACACCATTTGGTTGGTATGCTTGTATGCTTGTATGTAAGCAACCATAGGACCGGTGGCTTTCTTCTCCGGGGGAATTGGTAATGAGGATTAATGCCTTACCAAAGGGCGCTAGTGCATTTATAACTTAACTTGGTTTTTAACCAGGGACCTCACTGTTAGTGTTACGATACCACTGCTCTACCGCTGAGCCATCGCACTGTAAAGATGTGAACATGAAATTTAGATGCAGACAATCATCACCAAAAAAAAAAATGTAAGCTCAAAGCTACGGGCTGCACCCCCCCCCCTCCCCCACCCCCACCCCCGAGTATTGTTGAATGACCAATACTCGGGGCAATTCTTCTCATAATTGGAATAGCAAGGTGGTCTCTTTGTATTTACTTTAAAAATCGAATACACTTTATTGGAAAAAAATCTTTAAAAACGCTAAAAACATTCGTCGCCATTTGAAAAAGTCAAAAATTTGGTTTGTTAGCCTCGCTCACTCACAATACCCAAAACCCAGATTTGTGTTCATGTTGGAGCGTGATACAATAGAGATCCATGGCGACCATGTGTCTATAAATAAATGCCCATGAAAAAAAAGGTCACATTCATCGGTACGGTAGGCTTAAAGGGAGTCATACACGTGCACAGCACCCTTCCTTTCCCCTTCCCTATCTCCTCCCCATATAGCCGACCTTTCCCTTCTCCGCCCCTCCAATACATCCTTGCCCTGTCACCAACTCTTTATGCTAAGTTCACACCGACGCCGCATTGATGGCGCATTAAATCGGCGAGCAAAGCGGCGGCAAAGCGTAACAAAGCTTAATTAAGCGTAAAGACCGTAATAGAGCGTGAGAAAGCTTTGAGCAATTCGGGACATTCGGCAAGAGCGCCAAATTTTTTTAAACTGTTTAAAAATTTGAGGCGATCTGTCACGAATTGCGTAAAGCGGGGAGAGCGTATTAAAGCTTATCAAAGCGTCACAAAGCTTATCAAAGTTTTGCTCAAAGCGTAGGAAACCTTAACAGAGCTTGCTTCAAAGCGGTGACCCCACTTTGTACGCTCTGTCACCAATTGACACGCTTTGTTAAAGGCACACTGTCCTACTTGTACCTACTTGCTCCCTCTATATAGAAAACTTCCCAAATCGGTGCCTGTTGGTCCCCCATGATCCTCTTTTTCTTATCTTAAATGAGAGCTGAGTTAATGAGATAGCCACCTGTCACAGTGACCTCGATGGCTCGCTGTGTGGTCTAATCCCTTCTAGCTGCAGTAGTAACGCCTACCTTTAAGATGTCTCAAGATTTGATAATATCTGGCATCAAGACTTGACACTATTTCCCACGCTTTCACCGAGGATCGACACGTTTTCCCACGCTTTCACCAAGGATTGACACGATTTTCCACGCTTTCATCAAGGATTGACACGCTTTGTCAGGCTCTGTCACGCTTTGTTACGATTGGCAAGCTCTTTCACGCTCTCTCACGCTCTCCCACGACACACACGCTCTGTCACCATCCCTATAAATACCGCTGGGACTCGAGGTCTTCTCATTCCAATTGTCCCAGTGAAAGAAGTTCTAAATCTGGTGAACCCTAAATCTACTATAAAGTAAAATATGGGTCCCAAGAGAGGTCGAGACACAACCAGGAAGAACCAGAGAGGAGGACGCAGAGGCCGTGTCGTTGAGATTCAGAGGGCTAGATCTCCAACTCCACCGCAGCCAGAAGAAGACATACTGGTGCCAGAGCAGCCACAGCCTGTCATAGAGTCTGGGGAAGATCTCCCAGAAATCCCACCAGTTCCAGCAGCCCGCAAAAAAGAGTAAGAATAAGCCATATTATTATGCCCAGCTGACAGAGGCTCAGAAGGAAGAGTTGATTGATTGGTTAAAACAGAACCCGTGCATCTACTCCAAGAGGCTATCTGAGTACAAAAACGCACCCCAAAAAGAGAAGCTATGGGAAAACAAAGCCAAAGCGATGGGTTTCATATTGATATCATTGTAAGGGGAGGAAACATCCCATATAGCAATACGACGTTGGGCCAGGCGCCAGGAGATGCAGCAGCAGGTGCCTAGTACACTGCAGCCTACCTTCCCACAGCAGCAGCAACAGGTCGCCCCCTTCCAGCCACACCCTCAGCCGTACCCTCCCAGCTACACCAGCAGGCATGACCCCTCCAGATTGATGTCACAGAATCACCAATGGCAGCCTCCACCATCCCAGTGGCCAACCCAGATGACAGGACAAAAGACCAGTCTCTGGCGCTCCCAGGACCCCCAGTTCATGAGTTCACAGCTCCCTGCCATGTACTCACAACCATCATTGAGACCCCCCGTCGTCATGGACCTGGACACGGGAACAACACGTCCCGTCTCACCCATACCAAGATCATCCACTCCCTTCACTGCTACCAGCTCCCAAGGGTATGGTGCTGCTGCTACTGCCGCTGCTGACAAGACCACTGACTCCCTGAATCTGACTGACATGGTCAACAGAGCCATTACCGCTGCAGGTATCTCCACCAGGCCACCATCTCCTGTGACTCCTCTGGGAACTCCTCCAGGATCGGAAGATGACACCACAAAGAAGTGAATTCAGTGACTTTTTTAAATTGACACGGGAGACTTTTACATTTTTTATGCTACATTTGTCTGTACATTGTATTATGTATGATAAGACAAAGAAGGATTTTTGTTTGTTACAATGTTTTGGAAACATTAATAATAATGTTTGCTTTGAAAGTTGTATATGTGTTATATCAAGTTGGATATATTATTATAATGATTTGGAAACATTAATAATAATGTTTTCTTTGAAAAGTTTAAATGTATCATATTAAAGGTTCAAAACCACTAAATATGTACAATTCAGTGAAATACTTGTCGCAATAGTTTTACCAAAGAAAAAATAAAGCAATGACCGATTATCGAAAGTTGCCGGTAAAAGTTTTCTTTATTACATTGTTAACTTGAACTGCCGAAAATTTGAACATCCAATTATGATTATTTCGGAAGTTACGCATTCATAAAGATGGTAAACCCGCCAAAAACAGAATGTCGCAAATCAATAAGTTTGCCGATACGTTTATGTAATGCAAATTAAAGCACGATCTTTTTTTATTAAAGGCACACTGTCCTACTTGTAGCTACTTGCTCCCTCTATATAGAAAACTTCCCAAATCGGTGCCTGTTGGTCCCCCATGATCCTCTTTTTCTTATGTTAAATGAGAGCTGAGTTAATGAGATAGCCACCTGTCACACTGACCTCGCTGGCTCGCTGTGTGGTCTAATCCCTTCTAGCTGCAGTAGTAACGCCTACCTTTAAAACTTGTTCTAAAACGAATTAAGCCATATGCCTACATGTTAAAATAAAAATAAATATAATTGAAAACTATTCAATTTAATTATTTTACAAATCAAATTTGTCGCAAAAGCCTGTGAAACATACGTTACCATGATTTTAAGTCTTCCTTTAAATAATTCCCCGGGCATCCAAAGTATGATAGGTGCGCCTTCTTGTGATTATCATTGTGTGTTTATAGAGTAGTGTGTCATGCGTTAGTTTTACTCTCAATCTAAAATCGTGAGAAAGCTGTCTATATACGTAACCTCATTTAAATTGTTCATAATTCTGTATTTTGTTACTAAATTGCCCAAATCATGCATCATTTTTGCTTAAAACGTACAGATTTCTTGGCACATTATTGGTTAATTAATAAAAGTCGTAATAGCCATGAGTAATAATCATAAAGCACTGTGCTGATTCCTTTGTTTTATTTTCTTTGTTACAATAAGGGTTATTTATCTCACATATAAAATTGATTTTCTTACTAATTTGTTTAATTAGTAAGAAAATCAATTTGTAATAATCAATTTAACAACAAATTGCGTATTTTAAAGATCTTTTATCGCACATATCTAAATTTCAAATTCTACAACTTGAATTCTTTAAATTTTCACTCCTGATTTTCAATAGCAGTATTATCTGATTTTTCATGGGGAAAAAAATCAATAAAGTCTGTATTTATATTATTTACAAGCAGATGAAATACATAACAACAAAAATAACATCAATAATAATATTAACATCTTCACAAGTACACATAATACAAAAATTATTTCAAACTTATATTAAAATATAAACAAAGTGTGCATATGGGAGAATGTTCTTATTTCCAGACACACAAGTCTTTATCTTCATCATCTGCTTCTGACGATATCTGAGCCACTCCTTTCTTAACTCAATCAGGAAGTACCACCCCAGTCAACAGCACCCACTGGAGAGACGAAGTATTCTCTGAGATGATCTCTCTGATGTCTGGCATCCACAGTGGCGAGATTCCCCCTTGCAGGTGGTTGCGGAACATCTTCACAGTGAGGTCCATCTCTCCAGGCCCCTGGTACGAAGTTGTGCTCTTCATCTTCGTGGTCCACCTCATTGGCTGCCAGCGCCACCCTCTTCCTCAGCAGGTTGTGGAGCACCACAGCAGTCTCCACCAAATCTCTGACGTTATCTACCTTCTGTTCCAGTGTTCCCAACAGGCACCGGAACCTGTTGGCCAAGATGCCAAAGGCATTCTCCACCACTCTTCTCCCCCTCGAGATCCTGTAGTTGCAGATCCTCTGTTCATCTGTCATCCCTCTTCTACTGTATGGCTTCATCATGTAGCTCTTCAGGGCAAAAGCATCGTCACCCAGGATGAAGTAGGGAATATCAGGCTGATTTTCTCCAGGGAGAGGGCATGGTGGGGGCAGCCCTATGCACCCATCTTCTAGGCATTCGAAGAGCTCAGAGTCTGTGAATATCTGGGAGTCAGACATGTGTCCTTTACCTCCCAGCTCAATCCAGATGAACTTGTACTCTGCATCTACCAATGCCAGCAGTGGTATGGAGAAGAACCCCTTGTAGTTGTGGTAGAGACTGCCTGTGTTTGCTGGCTTCTTAATGGCTATGTGCTTTCCATCCAAGGCACCAATTGCATGGGGGACATTCCATCTCTGTTCAAACTGCTGGGCAAGGGTGCTCCATGCTTCAGGGGTGGTAGGTATGTTGAAGACCTCATCTTTATACGCCTCTACAATGGCCCTGCACACTTCTGGAATCATCTCTGATATGGTTGAGATACCACATCTGAAACCATATGCCAGTGATCTGTAGTTATCTCCAGTGGCCAGATGTCTCAAGGTGATTGCCAGTTTGAGGCCAGCTGGCAAAGGGTGCCTGTAGTTAGTCTCTTGCTTCTGGATGAGTGGTGCCACTCTCTCCAGGATCTCATCGAACACCTCAGGGGTCACTCTGGTGAAGTTTATGAAGGCAACAGGGTCCTCTAATCTCAGTTGTGTGTCCAGGAGGCTAGTGTACTGGCCTAACTGCTGTCTTCTTTCTTCAGTGAGCCATGGCCTGGTCCAGCAGCTCCTGATGAATGGTCTTCTCCCTCCTGCTGGTAGTTCAACCTCCTCTTGTCTTTGCTGTTCTTCCTCTCTCTCCTCCGCCTCGAGGGCTAGGATGTAGTTATAGAGCAGGGAGACAAAGGTCATGTCTACTTCGTAAGATGGTTCATACTCTGGTACATCTTGAACTTCCATATCTTGTTCTTCTGCCAAAGATGCAATGATTTCGTGTATCTGCTGCATCGTTATATATGCTCTGGATCAGAGGCGGGATGCAATCAGAATCTCGAAATTTTTCATTGCGTAACAGAGCTTAACAGAGCCTATCAATGCACAAGAGAGCTTGATAATCGTATCAGAGCGGTATTTAAAGCGTGATAAGCGCATCAAAGCTTATCAAAGCGTATTAAAGCATATCAAAGCGTGATTTAAAGCGTAACAAATCCTGATCAATCGGCATCAAAGCGTGAGAAGCCGTAGCGATTCGGGAAATAATTTGTCGCCCAAAGCGGGAACGAACTTCGTATCAGAGCGTATCAGAGCTTATCAGAGCATAACATATCTGAGGAGATCGTGAGATTTTTTGAAAAGTAAACAAAAATGACGCCGAATTGATCGCCGATTTAAAGCGCGACATGCGGCGTCGGTGTGAACTAGGCATTACAGGCCCGTTCAATGCAGGCGGGTATCGTCAATCACACGATGAAGAATTATCGCACGTTATTCAAGACTGATCACATTTTGCGTGATGTAATGATAAGATGTGTCAATAATATCCAGAAGCACCAATATTTGCACAATCCATATTTGAAAAACGAGATAGATTATAAACACCTCCTTGGGGATGTTTGAAGTGTATTGGGCACGACTTTTCACGATCTCTCTTCGTGATAATGCATATTTAAGGCTGTAGCCGGGGCGAAATGACCACGGTCTTCTTTCCTGAGAAAAGAAAAAGAAAAAAGAATCAGTATATGCCTGGGTGGGATCACGCGCCCCTCTCCCTTTCGGACCAAGACACAACCGGTGGGATACCCGCGGGTAGTTTTTTTTTTCTTTACCTTCCCCTTTTCCTTTAGGCCCTAGAAATTGCCGGTGGGAAAATACATTTAGGGATTTTTTTTTGTTTACTCGCCACCATTTCCATCCCCTTGCCTTACAAAGCCTAAATATCAAGGGCCGGTAGGATTCCCCAAATTATGTTTCCGGACAATGAGGGGGGGGGGGTGGGGGGATTCACCCGCTTTTTAAAACAGTATAGGATCCGCCCCTTATCAAAGGGCAAGGTGTGTTTGCCTTTTTATTCTCTCTCCCACGTGTTTCCAACATGTCTTTCCCCTACCATTGTTAGGTAAATTGTTATTCGGATGATAAGAATGACAGTGTAAGGTATTGTGTCGAACTCCTTTATTACAGGAAATAGCCGTAAACATGTCCTAGTAAGATCTGGGGTATAGAGTCGTATTTTTCTTGCTTTAAATTTCGAACTTTAAAATTGTCTTTTCTCTCTGAATATTGTATCAAGCACGTCAAGCCATGTGTTGTTTATGACAACTACCCCCTAACAACTATCTCAATGCAGGTATTAATACCTGTTGATAAGCTTTTATTACGCTCCACTCCCTGACAAGTAACACCTCTACCACATGGTCACCGTGGAGTCATAAAGTAAATTCAATCATAAGAGATTTCCTGCATTCTACCAAGTCCTCAAGAATTGTAGAAATACTCATTTCTATACATATAGATTTTTTTTTAAATATAAATAGTGCCATACCCATCAATTAAGTCTAGTTTTCAAACCACTCGACAACAAATCGAGAGCGTCGCTAGACCATTTTAAGGGGGCGGGGGAGGGAAGGTCGGGAAAAATATGCCAACAACTTGTCGGCAGTTTCCCCATAAGTCCCCTCCCCCCACAATTTTCTGTTGAATGGGTTCCAAACATTACAAACTTTCGACGCAAAAATTGTAACACCGCCTCTTTTCTAAGCAGTCCTTCGGGGTTGTACGACACGTGCTCTGGCGACAAATGCTCTGTTTTTATTCCTAACTTCAACCCTGGACCAATACCTCCGAACCTAATCCTTAAACTAACGGGCCTTGAACCCAATTACAACCATAATCCGAATCCTATCTTTTTGGAAGAAAATAAAGCCCCGAGAACAATTTCGCGATAAAAAATGACGGATTGCCCCCGCCCCCCTCAAACCAATAACATTCTGTCCAGTTCAAAGTCGTATAAATTAATAGAGAAACATATCATTGTGCTTCATCTGTGAAGGTATTGACACAAATATGGGGGGAAAAACGTTATCCCATCCAGAATGTTTGCCTAGATAAAAGGAAATGCTAACATTCGTAAATATAAGAGTCCTGTTTGTACAATTAGTGGTGTTTATTGATTTTTAGTAGAACGACCTTGCCAATGTTCTCTGCTCGTTTGAGCTTGGTATGTGTTGCTTAGCGTCGTAGATGGGGTTGTTGCATTATGATATAGACATCGAATATCGTGATCATAGCTATTTGAGAGATGCAATGTTTCAAGTGTAAAAATTGTCTCGCTCGGTCGCTACGCGGGTCTAAAATAATGGATGTGATTTATCAGAAGCATCGCTAGAATATAATTTTGTTGTACTGCAAAATGTAACATCTTGTTAATAGGGGAGGGCGAGGTGTAGCGTCACAGTCGCTTAGCTTCCTCGAAAATCGCTTACCAGCATCCTCTTCTTCCCCACAAGAAATCGCCACTCTTTCATACCAAAATGGTGATTTGTTAAAAACATTCGCATGAAATAGCTGTTACATAAGTTAGCAACTTGTTGCATAAAGGTGGATCACAAATAGTTCAAATAAGCTAATATAGGGTAATTGTTGATCCTCATTAGAAGTCCACGAAACTGAAAAACATCTAAAATATAAGCTGTTAACAAGTAAGCGATTAACCTGAATTGCAGCTTTTGTAACAAGAAAATATGAAGGCCGAAAAAACTTCATTCAATATTTTGAGAAGGCCGGTTGAAACGCCTATGGTAACTAGCCGAGATATAAGTCCTAAAGAAGCTACTCCTTACAAATGTAATTTTAATGAATCTTTGTATTTCCCACGTAAGACGGTCTTAGAAAATAAATAGGCTCGTGGGCTCATTTACTGATATGTTGTAAATCGATATGAGTTCCTACAAAATCATGTTAAAGTAAAAATGAAAATGACACAGCTTCGCTTCCTATTCCCTATGCGAAAGGACTTTATGAATAACATAACACATATCTTCATTGTCTTTTACGAATCCTAATTCTCACATGAATCATTTCCATGTATGACGTGGTCCCAGGAGAGATTTCCACTTTAGTCACGGTATTATCGAGAAATTCAAGAAATCCAAGAAAAAATATTTTGAAATATTATTGTCATGATCACGTTTTATTTAGTCAAAAACAGTGTTGATTTGTTTGCCCTTGTCTAAGTAGCTAACAGAGAAAGGTGTTCCATCGGGAATATCATAGTCTATAATGACACGCTGATCTAATTATGATTATTTTCCCCGAGATACCCTCCTGACAATGCTCGTGTAACGTGATAACAGTGCCTCCAGGGGCGTACGCAGGATTTTTTCAAGGGGGGGGGGGGGGGGTAAAATCGGGCCAAAAATTTCGCAACGACTCAGCTTTATTATTTTACTTAATCTGAAAATTTCGCTCGGGGGGGGGGGGGTGGTAAGCGGACACTTTTTTTTTTGGTCTCGACATTTGAAAATTTGACATTTTTCTTCGTTTGGGGGGGGGGGGGGTAAGGTCACCTTCTTTAGGTCAACCATGGGCATAACTTTTTTTTTTTTTTTTTTTATAATTAAAAAAAAAAGGGGGGGGGGGGTTTTCGTTTTTTTTTAGGGGGGTTTACACATATAAAAATACCAAAGGGGGGGGGTTCAACCCCCCCCCCTGCCTACGCGTCTGAGTGCCTCTATACGATAATGATAATATGGATTTATCGCATTTTCGTTTAGTTTACTGATTTCAGTTTTAGCGCGTTGGGAAATGAGAAATGAGAAAAGATAACAGTTACGGGCAAGTCCAAGTTCTGTTGTCCCATACACCCGCCCCCTCCCCCTCCCAAAATATCCGGTAAATTTCGCGCGACAAAGTCCGGCCCGTATTGACTTTCACACCAGAGAAAGGGGGTGCTTTCAAAGGGAGTGAACACCCGTATCCTAAATAACTCTCAGTTTGGGGCTGGGGGGGGGGGGGCATACGTCACAGACCACATCTAAGATTTTTAAACAGACAATCATTGTATTTGAATAAGTCAATAGCCCTACTGAAGCTTTTATCGACCAAATTATCACACAATACCTCCCGACTTCCTATAAGGATAAAAGTAGAAGGTCTCGCGCAAATGAAGTCTACTTCTTTGCTCGATAGATTGACATAATTTAGGCAAAGGTTGACATAATTTGGGCATAGGTTGACATCTTTTGGGCATAGGTTGTCATAATTTTATTCTCTCATCCCATTAAACTCCATGCTGAAACGGTGAGTGTAACACGCTGTATACATTGCTTTCCAATTTGAGTGTTTGGGGAGTTTTCTTCACTTCCGCTGGTACCTGATTATTTTTTGGCAGGATTCCACTTTTCTGCCCGTCAAAATTGTAACAAAAAGTGGAAGATGGGGGGTGGACGAGACAGAAATTGTTCTCCCCCCCCCCCCCCCCCGTGCACTGAAGGGGTGTTCTGGAAAGATTTGTCTTCTCATGGATGATTTCCTAAGCAATGTAATATCCTAATTTGTATTTATTACGAGATAATACATCGACATACAGAGTATTTTTTCTCGAAATTCGTGGATTTTAATTTATTTCGGCGAAAAGATTGTACTTTGGATTCATGATTCTGTAGATCGAATATTCTGAAATACTAACAGCTTCAGGCATCTCTTGATGTTAATTACCTGGTATTAATAAAATAAAAAACGAGGTATATAGTTAATATTTGATCAATATCCGATTAAAAGTAGGAAACTTATGCATTTTTAAAGTTGTCATCAGTGATACCACTAAATGGTAACACTGTGACGTATCTTGCGAGGTCCTCTATGATTTGCTCTGTACAGAAAATTTCATAATTTTTCAGTGTTTAGTTAATATTGATGACGGAAAAGATTTGTTTTATACAGGGGTTTTATAGAAACATTTTCAATAATTAGGGTGCATGTAGGATTGAAAATTTTCTTTAATAGGGGAAATAGAAATTTCTGATTTTTTAAAATTTGTTTTAGAAGAGAGCAAATGGGAGGCAACATCACAAAAAACGTCACAAAGTTGGCAATTTGTGTTTGATTGATACAAATTTCAGAAATTCTTAACTTTCTTATTTTTTGATCGGATTTAGCTCAAACTTTCAGTGACATGTTCCCCTAATTTTTCTGCTTCTACTCAAACCAATGCAGGGTGGACTTTTCCTTTGAACGAGATCACACATCCTGGATGATATGAGATGATTTATTTGCTTAGAGATAAGAGATCATTTTTTAATAGTTATCTAGTTTTGTTTATCTGAGATGGCCTAATATTATGTTTCTAGGAGTGTAACGGGACAATCCCTCTTTTGTCTAGGTACTCATCACCTTCAGAAATATGTGAGATCGCTTGACAAAGAGCGCGTAAAGCTTGGCAATCGCGTTCATATTTTCCAGGATGGACGGTTATGATTAAGTCCTGGTATTATGTCGATATCTTAATCGAGGAAAACGTAGCCCCCCCCCCCCCCCCTGGCAGTTGCCCCCTTGAAATCACAATATATAGCAGAAAATTCGCCCCTCTAAATGATTTGTGCTACTTTTAGCCACCTGAAAATGTGATAATTTATTACTTTTCATTTTTAATTTTAAAAAAAAATTAAAAAAATTCTTCTAAATTCTTCGAATTCAATTTATTGATTTCATATAATACAAAGATATAATTTATAATAAATTTGCCTGGGAAATCGCATTAAAAAGCCAGTAGCTTGCAGTAATACACAGCGATTCCTCTTACAATCATAGTAATGAAAACAGCAAGTACAGAATACAAACAAAGCACTCAACGAAAAGTGAATCGCTATCACATTACAAACATTAAAACAAGTTGATACAGAAACAATTAAAAACATGTATATATATTGTCAATGATTGGGAAAAAAATAGAAGTGTAAAGATAGTAAAAATGTATAAAGGGTTGTTTTAATCATAAATTCCACACGTCATACATTATTGCTTTTCAGAGTTTTCCCCAAAATGTTCCCCACTCTATACACGACCCTGGATCTGCCCCTGATGTAAGATGAGGTGAATCCAGCCTTGGTCCCAGACCATTCTATCAATTTCCGTCACCAATCTGTGGTTTCATTTCTTTCACCCTTGACATACAACATGTATGACGTGCCTTGGAATGTCTGATTAAGGAAATGCCCTTCATTTCGGTGAGTGTTTTTCAATTGTTGTGATTGTCATTATAGCAGGCTCTAGAAGTTATGAAGGTTCTAGGCCAAAAGCAACGACCAAACGATGTATACCTGCATGGCTGTTGCTCGTTTTCAATGTTTCGTTGTTATATATTTTTCAGGGGTAATCCCACAGGAGGGGTGCGTGTGTGTGTGTGTGTGTGTGTGTATATGTGCGTGTGCGTGTATGTGTGTGTGTGTGTGCGTGTGTGTGTGCGTGTGTGTTTGTGTAAACAGACTACTCCACAGTGTCTAAGGTTTGAGCACTTTCACACTAGGTACAAAAACAACAGTTTAGCAAAACAGCTAGACTCAACTGTGCACAATCCAAGATGTTTTATTTCACTATCCGATGAAAACACAACTATATACCTATGGAAAGCTGAGTGGATACAGAATACAACTCTCTATATATTTGAAATGTATCTTTCAGTTCATTATTACACAAAAGCAGATTAAATGTTAATGTTCCGAATATCAGGTCTACAGAGGACAAATGCGTCGCTCTTTCGATCTTCTTTGACGTCACATTATGTAGACCAAGCTCGCGATCGCATTGTACTGCCTTGCGATCCTTGCATAACAAAAATGGAACCAGGTCGATATAACTGATAAACCAATATTCAATTTTCAGTATATTTATGTGTATAGTTGAGCAAACTAAATGAAAATCAACGTGAAAAAAACGACGAATACAATGACGAAACTAATTTAACATGAAATCGAAACAGATTATTTATAGTTCTTTCCATGATTCTTCTAGGAACTCTTTTTAGATATTGGTTCAATTTGAAATGTTAATTTTGGACTGTTTGAACATGCTTCGGAAGAGAGATACAAAAATGTTTAACATTGAAATAAAAAGAGATTCCGATATATCCGTGAATCTTGGGTGTAACAAAATTCAATTATCTATTTTATCATGATTATGAACATCTAACACAATAGTAAAATTGTAAATTAAGTATCTGCATTTGGAAATGTCTTTTAGGCAATGCATGGGTGCAATTCAACCAAATTTCGTCTGTTCTTTACGTCATGAAAACCTGGTCATTATGCCTTTATTTACAATTAATTGCAAAAATGAATTTTAGGATCAAATGCCAAGCTTTGCTTAGCTAAGCTACGAGGCCTTGCTCTTTCAAACCCACTCTTTCCGACATACTTTATGTGTTCATAAATTTTTACATTCTTATTTTCATTATACAGTTTATCAAAGTGAAACATAATATACATGGTGTACTCACTGACTACAAATTCATGCACTTTTGTATATGTATGTACATAAACTGTGAACATAAGACTCTACTAAAGCTGTACAAGATAGATTACTAGTTAGATTAATTTAGAATAAATTTAGATTAAATATTTCACTGGTCATTTTCCTGGTATTTTTCGATCGATAATGTGACATTAAATTAAGCACTTTTGTGATTAAAAAGAAAAAAAATCAAGTTTACAACACACTTTTCCGCGTTTCCGATACGTTAAAAAAGCCGATAAACAATCAAAATGTGTTGACAAATCCTAACTTAATATTTTTCTTCAATTAATCTAGGATTCATATCTGGTATAGAAGCACACCATCGTCAAGTATACAGAAGGATATTTATTTGGTATAAATATTATTCATCTTTTGGAATCTTTCACATTGATGTTGCTCATGAAAAGCACGGGGCCTAAAATGCTCCCGTGAGGATCCCCTATATCATATACATGTCTTAAAGTTTCTGGTAGTAATGGCAATTGTCCTGTGTTTACCAATCATAGAAACACTATTGAGATGCATGTGGCAGACAGAGTGTTACCTTGGAGGGGATGGGTATGATTTCGAATGAGATTTCCAAATTTTCAGGTGATTTTCAAGTTTAAAAAAAATCTGACAAGCAATTGCAAGTACAAAACGACCAAAAATTTGTCTAATTTTTCTTTATTTCTTTCTTTTGGACTAACTATAAGTTATGCCAAAATGGGTTTCGCGGCAGCAAGCCCATCCCGATCCGGTAATGTTACAATAATTGTGTCATTTGACTTTTGTAAGAGCGTTCCAATAAATGTGTTCATTTTTTATTTTTTCTAATCTAATACGAATCGCAGACTTGAACGACAAACTCTCCGCTCTCCATGTAATAACACAATGAAACATAACGAATGGTGAGCGGGTGAGGATCGGTGTATGTCATGAACGGGGTTCGGTCGTGATCGTCGAACACGTTGATGACTCCCTGTTCGTAGGTGACGTGGATTGATCATGTCCAGTTGCTACTCAGGGGTCGTGAGATGTCAGTATGTGCACTGACTGGGCAAGAACTCTTACATCGGAGAATTCTCGATGTGTAGGTACCTCGATTGATGACTAGGTGCATAGAAAAATAAAGAGCAAATGAAACCAAGAGAGGGAGTGTGTGTGCGTTTGTGTGTGTGGGTGTGTGTGTGCGTGTGTGTTGTTGTGTGTGAGAGAGAGAGAGATTGAGAAAGAGAAAGATTAAGGATGAGAGAGATGGGGAGAGACGGAAGAAAATTAATTTTACTTTGAAAATATAACGGACTTTTCGAAAACAGTAAACCAAGCTTTCAGAAGAAAAGATTCTTAAACATAAGTGTGTGTGTCATCATTATTCAAAAGAAATAGTCACAAACGTTATGCCAACATCTGAATTTCCAAGTGGACCTATAAAATTAATCGGAATCGGAATCGGAAACAGGTGCACCCCATGGCTCCCGGGGCCCGTCCCCCGGCCGCGTTATTTTTTCGGCGGCACAGATTGGGGTTAGGTGCGTGTTGAGCCTATGGGAAAGTTTAGGGTTAGGGCTAAATCAAGACCTCTTTAAAAAAAAAGCCCCAACATGTGCCGCAGAAGAAAATAACGCCCCCCGGCCGGGATCCTCAATGCGCCAGGTTGAGTGCCGTGCAGTCCACTGAAATATGTGTCCTCTGACATCCGCGCCTCCATTGAGAATTGACCGAAAAAACGTGAGGGGCCGTCCGGCAGCGTATGGTGCCCCATGGGCTTTTCACGGACAAACGGTCAGATAAAAATGCCTGGAGAATCGGGAGCAGCCAACTCAGCCCCACGGCGCCAGTACAGCTGGTGAAAAATGTCCCGGCGCCCGTAGAAACGGTACAAGAGCCGGGCGGGCACCGGGTGAAAACTTTCAAAATGTACGTACGGGCCCCGGAGTGTATTATGTGAAAGCACCATTAGGAAAACACTTGGACAGTAAAACACAAAGTAAAACACAGAGTAGCAGCAAAGTCACACAGACTTGGTCCTTTTTTTTAATATATCGACACTGCTACTACCAGGGGCAGTGATTCCTTTTCATGACTGGGGGGACGAAATGCGAGGGACGATGGAGCAGTGGCATAATGAGCAAAGACGTTGCAGTGGGGGGAGCAGAAACAAATCCGCATCATACCCGCTTTTACATTTTACATGCAGGCCCCGCAGAACGTTTTTCAAAGTGTGTGTGTGTGGGGGGGGGGGTCTAATGTATTAACGATCAGGTGGGACGTAAATTGGTGTAGGGTCCAGGGGCAAAGACCCGGCGAGGTCAAGGGGCGTAGCCCCATGAGCTCAGGAGTTTTAGGCATTTAATAACGGTCAGATGAGCATCCAGGGGCCCGCCTTAGGGCCTTAGGCCTTAGGGCCCTCTTGTAGGGCCCAGTTGGCAGAGCCCCCGGAAGCTCAGGGGTTTAGGCATTTAATTACGATCAGATGAGCATCCAGGGGCTGCCTTAGGGCCCTTGGTGGGGTCCAGTGGGCAGAGCTCCAGGAAGCTCAGCAGATGAGCATCCATGGGTCCGCATTAGGGCCCTGGTGGGGTCCAGGGGCGGAGCCCCCGGAAGTTCAGGGATTTTAGACATTTAATTACGGTCAGATGAGCAACTATGGGCCCGCCTTAGGGCCCTTGGTGGGGTCCAGGGGGCAGAGCCTCCGGAAGCTCAGGGAAATACCATGCAATTTCAGCAACATTTGATAAGAACAATGATGACAATGATAATGATAACAATCATTATAATAATAATTATATACTTATATTTTTTTCAAGTTCAAGTTCAAGTTTTTTTTCCACATGTGGTTCATAAAAAACAAGTATACATACATGTTGAGACATATAAAAAAATGCAAAGTAACACAAAATTAACAAACAATAATATTAAGATAAACAAATAAACACAGAACAACTAAATACATGTAGATATAAAAACAAAAACATGTAGGGGGACCAGCAAAGGCCAGAGTCTTGTCGAGGCTAATCCCCATAATAACAATGATTATAATAATATCAATAATGATGATTATGTTGATGGTTATGATAATAATAATATTGATAACGTTAATAATTAAAAACTAAACATTACCTATTTCATAGAGAGCGTCAGAACTCTGGTAAAATCTGTGGCGAGTTGAAACTGCTGACAGGATGACATGAACGATACCGGATGCAGTTGCGAAATGCCGAAAGCTTAGGTTCAGCGACCTGGCTTCAGGAACAGGTGGAAGTTGAACGAAGTCGTATGCGCTTCTCAAACAGCCTTGCATGAAGACATGAATGTCATCTAAGTTATAAACATGATAATTGAATCCATTACGTGTATCATTAATGAATGTATCTTGTAATGTTATGTGGGGTCGATTGATCATTTCGAATGGAGTAGAAAGGGGAGGGTGAGGGGGGGGGGGGGCTCCGCAGACCAAGTTAATCGGAGCCAGCAAGAAATAGCCTTTAATTATTTTTTTAAAGTGTCTAATCTCCTCTCCGATATTTACGTACAATACAGTGGTACTGTACGCAATGTCTTTACAATTCTGTTCGGATTCATTTCATTTAAATGACATCATTCTGGTGAGATTAACTTCGCGTAAAACCTCGTTGAGATATGACACCTAAACCGCCGCTTTTTTGTAAACGTGTAAATGAATTGTAACTGTAACTGCGCGCAACAATTGCTAGTGTTAGCGTGATTTCACCTATTAAGGAGCACTTGGAGGGGAGGAGGGCATAAGTCTTACTCTGAAAATGAAATGCGAACTTAAAAGACTTCTGATTAGATTGGGCGTCTTGGAGGTGGTCCAGGCATTTCCTGTTCTGGGCCCTTTTCCACTTCTCACTTTCCATTTCCCTCTCTCTCTCTTTTCTCATTATTTTATCCTATTCTCTTTATTTTTTCTATTTTTTTCCTCATCACTCGTTTTGGGGAAAGTGATGGGAGTAGATGAGAGGCGGGGTAGGGGGGGGGGGGGGGGCACGTGGCTATTACATACATGGTCCTACTTACCCGTGAAGTTTCCATTCTGAGCAAGGGACCCTTTACATTCCGATGTTGGTGGAATAGTCGATTTGGGCGCCGTTGGGGTAGATGTTCGCTGGATGTCTGTGGCTGAAGGACATTAATGGTTATTCTGTATCATTGTTTGAATTAATGATGTAATGAATGTTTAATTTCAAATTGTATTAAGTGATTGGAGATAATGTCTTACAAACCAAGAATCTCGCTATTGGTCTGAATGAGGTCACATGATAAATGATATATTACATATCTTTACGGTCGGGGTGATAGTATAGATATATTGACTGTTATATTCCACATACTAAGAATCTTGCTCTGCGATTGGTCAAAAGTAAATCACGCGATGACAGAAAGTTCGCCTTTCATTGATGGGAGAAGAAAAGTTCATTACACTGTGTAGATAGTACTACTATATTCAGTGAAAGTGCGTTGCACTCAGTACATAGTAGTACTATTTACACTACACAGTCATCTACGTGGACCACTCGTTACGTATATGCGGTCGGATGAGACTGTAAAAGTAAAAGTATTCCATAGTAGTGATGGCTATTCAATGTCTTTTAAGGCTACCGTATAAATAACGAACCGAGATTGCGACTATATCTAAAAGAAATTACAAACGGATTAGGTATTAGCCTTCAAAAAATGTAAATCCTGTATTGAGAACTCGTACAATGACAATAATGTAAAAAAATGGAGGGTGTGTGGATTTCCCTTGGATAAAAGACCCCGATGTTTGACTGCAACATGTCAGCGTTGTCGGACTAATCGTACTTTCACACGACTGTGGCCGACCATAAGAAGCTTTTCTAAGACTTGACATTATTTCCATACACCAATCACGGCAAATTTCAATTCTTACATTCCGTTTCTAATCTTATTGATATTTCAAAAAGGGTCCTATGTTCGCAAACGTGAGAATGCGTACATACCCGTTTTTGCGAGAAAAAAAAAGAGATATTTATTTGAATAAAATATGTTAGAAATTGACTGCAGATCGAAACTATTGTCACCGGAACATTGTGTCGTAGGACCCCATCCATAGCTTTAGCGTGTTTAGTTTGTATAAGAAGCAAAAAAAAAATTCTGATGAAAGTATACATACCAACGGGAGGTACATGTTGACTTCGAAGAATGAAAATGGAGAATGAACTAAATGTACAGTTAATGAGTTAGTTATACAAAAAGAGGGGGAGACCAGGCGCGGATCCAGGGGGGGGGCCGAGCGGGCCTTGCCCCCCCCCCCCGCAAAAAAAAAAAAAAAAAAAAAAAGAGAGAGAAGAAAGGAAAAGAAGAGAAAGGGAAAGAGGAGAGAAAGGGAAAGAAAGAAGAGGAAGAAGAAAATAAAAGGGGGAATAAGGAGATCGGGGGGCCGAAAGGGCCTTGCCTCCCAGGCTGTTGACCCCCCCCCCCCTCCCCCCATAAAAAAAAATAAGAGAGAAGCGAAAGGAAAGGGAAAGGAAAAGAGGAGATACTGGCGTACTGATAGGGGGGGGGGGGCTTAGTGGAAATCAAATTCAAACGTAGTTTATTTCGAATTCCACAACGGTGGATTACAAATAATGCTGAAATGACATCATTTCCGAGATTTTTCCTCACTTTTTAGTAAATTATACGTTTGTATGTGTTTGTTGGAAAATGACAAATTCCTAAATTTGCAGCCAGGCAAGAAATATGATTAAAGTGAAAAAGTATATTAAAGAGAAATAAAATAGAATGAGAGCAAGAAAGAAAGAATACTTAACTGCCAGTGTTAACAAATAATGAGGCATCAAAATATGCTCATCTGACCGTGATTAAATGTCTAAAACCCCTAAGCTTCCGTGGGCTCTGCCCCCTGGATCCCATCTAGGGCCCTACGGCGGGCCCTTAGATGCTCATCTGACGGTAATTTAATGCCTGAAACCCTTGATTTTGGGGGGCTCCGCCCCTTGGACCCAACGCCAAATAGTTAACTGCCAGTGTCACGAAATAATAAGGTATACAAAAAAATATGCTCATATGACCTTAATTAAACGCCTAAAACCTCTGAGCTTCCGGGGCCGGCTTCGCCGCCGCCCCAGACAAGGATTAACAATCGAGAACGGTACAGCGAATCGTCTTCTTTTTCTCATAATCTTATGAAACGTGAAGAGGGGGAACCTGAATTCAGACAAGGATTCAGAGGCGAGAACGGTAATTTCAATCTTTTATGATTTAATGAAACGTAAAAGCTTCCGCGCTTCACGCGGGATGGAGGGGGGAACTTAATTCCGACGAGGATTATTTTCGAGAGCGGTACAACGAATCGTCTTCTTTTTCTCATAATCTTATGAAACGTGAAGAGGGGGAACCTGAATTCAGACGAGGATTAAGAGTCGAGAACTGAACAGCAAATCGTCTTTTTTCTCTGATAATCTTATGAAACTTTCAAGCTTCCGCGCTTCGCGCGGGAGGGGGGAGGGGACCTGAATTCAGACGAGGATTAAGAGTCGAGAACGGTACAACGAATCGCCTTCTTTCTTCAATAGTTTAATGAAACGTCAAAGCTTCCGCGCTTCGCGCAGGAGGGGGGAGGGGGTAAACTAAATTCAAACGAGGATTAAGAGTCAAGAACTGTACAACGAATCGTCTTTTTTCTCTAATGATTTAATGAAACGTAGAAAGCTTCTGCGCTTCGCGCGGGAGGGGGAAGAATCTAAATTCAGACGAGGATTATTTTCGAAAACGGTACAACGAATCGTCTTTTTTTTCTAATGATATAAGGAAACTTAAAAGCTTCCGCGCTTCGCGCGGGAGGGGGTGGGGGTGATCCTGAATTCAGACGAGGATTAAGAGTCGAGAACTGTTCAGTCAATCGTCTTCTTTCTCTCATAGTCTTATGAAACTTAAAAGCTTCCGCGCTTCACGCGAGAGGGGGGGGCGGGTACCTGAATTCTGACGAGGATTAAGAGTCGAGAACGGTACAACGAAACGTCTTCTTTCTCTAATGATTTAATGAAACGTAAAAGCTTCCGCGCTTCGCGCTGGAGGGGCAGGGGGGGAAACTGAATCTAGACAAGGATTAAGAGTCGAGAACGGTTCAACGAATCGTCTTCTTTCTCTAATGATTTAATGAATCGTCAAAGCTTCTACGCTTCGCGCGGAAGGGGTAAACTGAATTCAGACGAGGATTAAGAGTCGAGAACTGTACAACGAATCGTTTTGTTTCTCTAATGATTTAATGAAACGTAAAAGCTTCTACGCTTCGCGCGGGATGGAGGGGGAACTTAATTCCGACGAGGATTATTTTCGAGAGCGGTACAACGAATCGTCTTCTTTTTCTCATAATCTTATGAAACGTGAAGAGGGGGAACCTGAATTCAGACGAGGATTAAGAGTCGAGAACTGAACAGCAAATCGTCTTTTTTCTCTGATAATCTTATGAAACTTTCAAGCTTCCGCGCTTTACGCGGGATGGAGGGGGGAACTTAATTCCGACGAGGATTATTTTCGAGAGCGGTACAACGAATCGTCTTCTTTTTCTCATAATCTTATGAAACGTGAAGAGGGGGAACCTGAATTCAGACGAGGATTAAGAGTCGAGAACTGAACAGCAAATCGTCTTTTTTCTCTGATAATCTTATGAAACTTTCAAGCTTCCGCGTTTCGCGCGGCAGGGGGGAGGGGACCTGAATTCAGACGAGGATTAAGAGTCGAGAACGGTACAACGAATCGCCTTCTTTCTTCAATAGTTTAATGAAACGTCAAAGCTTCCGCGCTTCGCGCAGGAGTGGGGAGGGGGTAAACTAAATTCAAACGAGGATTAAGAGTCAAGAACTGTACAACGAATCGTCTTTTTTCTCTAATGATTTAATGAAACGAAGAAAGCTTCTGCGCTTCGCGCGGGAGGGGGAAGAATCTAAATTCAGACGAGGATTATTTTCGAAAACGGTACAACGAATCGTCTTTTTTTTCTAATGATTTAAGGAAACTTAAAAGCTTCCGCGCTTCGCGCGGGAGGGGGTGGGGGTGATTCTGAATTCAGACGAGGATTAAGAGTCGAGAACTGTACAACGAATCGTTTTGTTTCTCTAATGATTTAATGAAACGTAAAAGCTTTCGCGCTTCGCGCTGGAGGGGCAGGAGGGGGGGGGGGGGAAATGAATCTAGACAAGGACTAAGAGTCGAGAACGGTTCAACGAATCGTCTTCTTTCTCTAATGATTTAATGAATCGTAAAAGCTTCTACGCTTCGCGCGGAAGGGGTAAACTGAATTCAGACGAGGATTAAGAGTCGAGAACTGTACAACGAATCGTTTTGTTTCTCTAATGATTTAATGAAACGTAAAAGCTTTCGCGCTTTGCGCGGGAGGGGGGGAGAATCTAAATTCAGACGAGGATTATTTTCGAAAAACGGTACAACGAATCGTCTTTTTTCTCTAATGATTTAAGGAAACTTAAAAGCTTCCGCTCTTCGCGCGGTAGGGGGGGAGGGGGGAACCTGAATTCAGACGAGAATTTAGAGTCGAGAACTCTACAACGAATCGTTTTCTTTCTCTAATAATTTAATAAATCCTAAAATTTTCCGCGCTTCGCGCGAGAGGGGAAAAACTAAATTCAGACGAGAATAATTTTCGAGAACTGTACAACGAATTGTTTGTCTCTCTAATGATTTAATAAAACGTAAAAGCTTCCGCGCTTCGCGTGGGAGGGGGGGGGGAGAATCTAAATTCAGACGAGGATTATTTTCGAAAACGGTACAACGAA
This sequence comes from Strongylocentrotus droebachiensis, assembly GCA_035222895.1. Lineage (NCBI taxonomy): Eukaryota > Metazoa > Echinodermata > Echinoidea > Camarodonta > Strongylocentrotidae > Strongylocentrotus > Strongylocentrotus droebachiensis. The sequence continues at coordinate 105,712 of JAVYIG010001210.1, forward strand.
TCGTCTTTTTTCTCTAATGATTTAAGGAAACTTAAAAGCTTCAGCTTCATTTCAGGGGGGGAACCTGAATTCAGACGAGAATTTAGAGTCGAGAACTCTACAACGAATCGTCTTCTTTCTCTAATAATTTAATAAATCCTAAAAAATTTCGCGCTTCGCGCGAGAGGGGAAAAACTAAATTCAGACGAGAATTATTTTCGAGAACGGTACAACGAACCGTCTTCTTTTTCTAATAATTAAATGAAACGTCAAAGCTTCCGCGTTTCGCGGAGGAGGGAGGGGGAAACTCGCCCCTCCCTGCACCGACCCCCCCCCCCCCGCACTACGTCACTGTTGGTCACCATTACGTACGCTGTATGATAGCTGCCACCGGGATTATCTCTACAAATATTTGACTCGCATAATTTCAAATTTGGGCCCCCCCCCCTAAGAAATCCTGGATCCGCGCCTGGGGGAGACAGACAGACAAGGAGAGAGGGAGGGCATAATAATAATAGCTGCATTTATATTGCGCACGTGTCTATGAGTTAGTAATAAAAAAAGAGGGGGAGACAGACAGACAGACAGACAAAGAGAGAGGGAGAGCATAATATTAATAGCTGCATTTATATTGCGCACGTGTCTATTCCAGACGCCTACAAAGTACACGACCCTTGCATTAAAGGAAACCTCACCCCCAGAAATAACTTCACTTATTCTAAGAGATTTATTAATTTCTTGCCCATTAATCTACAAGATTTCCCACCAAAGTGTATGAGAGAGGCATAAAGCAAGAATGAATAACTGCACAGTTTCTCGGCACAACATGGGCATCGCCAGTTTCTTGATAACGTGACGTACTATGTAAAGTCGTTTATCAAGTAAATGTATTCAAATTTATGGATGCTTCCTTCCCAAGGTATGTATGGTGACAAGCAATTCTTTCACCTGCTATTAATCCTTTGTGCTACAATCGCCAGAACGCAAATTGCATAAACAAGTTGGCACTCTTCTGGGGTGAAGGTTTCTCATAAATGAAATAGATTGGTCAAATGTTATATTTTAGTATTTTTATATGAATTTATTTATTTATTTATTTATTTATTTATTTCTGATCTTTTGACAGGGTAGCCCATTCACCAGCAAGTAGTGGTCTTCCATGGGGCCCTGAATGAACATATTTACATCGTTTATAACATTTATACAGAACAGTTACAAAAATAATACTCGTTTGCAAAATTAACATATATCATTAACCTAGTAAGCAGTAATGTCAATAGGAAAATATTAATTAAGTCGCAATTATGTGAATAAGACATGTAAATATTACAGAACATGCACGTAGTGTATGTACGGCTGAGCCATTCACAAATTACAACTTTGTTTAAACAATCTCTTAAATGAATTGACAGAGGAAGCTGTTCTCAACGAATTATCTAGCTTATTCCATTCAAATATGGAAGAAACAATTGGGCTACACTTATAACAATCAGTGTGAAATCTAGGCACACGTAAACATCCACTGTCTATTTGCCTTGTATGATGCTCATGTACATCCTTAGGATTGATTAAGCCTACCTGAAGGTAAGAGGGTGCTAAGTTATGAACGCATTTATATATCATCATAACGCGACTTAACTCAAACCGCTTGTCTAGTGTCATCCATTTAAGACTTGTGAACAAATCAGCCGACGGTGTGTCATATGTCTTGTTCAATATTATTCTTGCGGCCCTCTTTTGAATTTTTTGCAGCTTAGTTGTATGAGAATGAAATCGGTTCGACCATACAACAGAGCAGTCATCTAATCGTGGCAACACTAGACTGTTATAAAGTAACTTTAAGGATTTTTGAGGCAAAAAACTCTTTGCTCTCTTTATCATGCTAATGTTTTTCTGGGTAAGTTTACTTACGTTTTCGATTTGTTTAGACCATTTCAATTCTTCATCTATCAAAAGTCCTAAGCATTTGGTGAATTGAACTCTTTTGATCAAATTGCCGTTTAATGAAATGGTGAAAGATTCAATTTTCTTGAGATTAGCAGGAGAGCCTATTAACATGACACAAGTTTTTTCAGTGTTAAGAACAAGACGATTTTCCTTAATCCATGCCATGACTCTGTTTAACGCAACAGTTAATTTTTCTTCCACAACAGTTGCATCATTTGCACTGACGGTAAGTGTCGTATCGTCAGCATACATATCTATGATACCTTCAGGAGTACATTCAGGTAGACTATTAACATATATTGAAAATAAAAGGGGACCAAGAATTGAACCTTGTGGCACACCTAATTTGATGGTTGATGGATGCGACTTGGCTCCTTTGAATTGGGTCACTTGTTGTCGATCCAGGGGCGGTCGAGCGACTTCCAAAGTGGGGGGGCACCAACAAAAAAGGGCACTTTCTGAAGAAAAAAGGGCACCTACAGTGGGAAATCTCAAAGCGAAAATATACAATTTTTTAGACATTGGTACATACCCCTGCATTGTGATTACATTATCAGGGATGATTTCAATATTTGTTTCTCTTCATACATCATACAAGATATCGCTTAAGCATCATACTTTACAGTTGGGTGGGATGTCTGAATATGCATTTACGAGCGAGCGAAGCGAGCGAGAAAAATTTTAAAGATCTGCGAGGTCGCAGTGCGAAAAATTACATCTTATAAAGAGGAAAAAAGCCAATCGTGATGGGGTTATAAGCACATTCTCTTAACGGAAGACTGAAAAGACCTTTGATAACTAACATAATTATATCATCTTTAAATGCGAGCGAGCGCAGCGAGCGAACTTTGGGGGAAATTGCTCTTAGTCGCTTTAAATAAGGGGCATATTTAATGATTTCATGAAAAGGGGACAATTATCGAAAGGGATAAGACACTTATTAGAAAAGAAAAGGAGCACGTGTCAAAGTACAAAGGATAATTATAAGAGGTGAACATGAGGCATTTTTTTCACCTGAAAAGAGGCACTCACCTGATGAAAAAGAGGCGTTTACGAAAATGGGAAATAGGCATTTGTTGACGGAAAAAGGGCACCCATCAGATTTTGATAGGGGCATTTATAAGAGGTGAAAAGGGGACAGGTCCCTTATTAGAAAGGAAAAGGGGCACGTATCATTATTAAAAAGGGAATTATCAGAGGTGAAAAGAGGCACTGACCAGATATGAAAAGGGGCACTTATGAAAATGTAAAAGGGGCACTTATAATAAAGGAAAATGTGCATTTGTTGAATGAAAAGGGGGCACCGTTCAAATTTTAAAAAAGGGCCGTTATGAGAAGGGGAAGGAGCTTTTTCTTTTTAATGGGGGCACTTATCATAAGGAAAAGGGGCACTTATTAGAAAGGGAAAGCGGTAGTTATGAGAAGGGGAAGGAGCTCTCTCTTTTTAATGGGGGCACTTATCATAAGGAAAAGGGGCACTTATTAGAAGAAAAAAAGGGGCACATGTTAAAATTAAAGGTGTGCTCATCCGAGTTTAAAAAAGGGGTAGTTATTAAAAGGAGAAGGGGCACTTCTTACAAAGGAAAAAAGGGGCAGTTGTCAAAGTAAAAGGAGCACCTCTCAGTTTTGAATAGGGCAATTATCAGAGGTGAAGGGGGCACTTATCAAAAGTGAAAAGGGGCACTTCTCGTACCTGAAAAGAGGCACTTACTAGAGATTAAAAAGGGCACTTATTAAAGATAATTTCAAGATTTATGAGAATGGAAAATGGACACTTATTGCAAAGGAAAATGGGAACATGTCGAAGGAAAAGGGGCACGTGTCAAAAATAAAAAGGGCACTCGTCAGAGGTGAAAAGGGGGAAGGGGCACTTTTATTTAGTAATAGGGGCACTTGTCAAAGTAAAAGGGGCACTTTTCCTATGTAAAAGGGGCACTTCTTACAAAATAAAAGGGGCACTTTTCCTATGTAAAAAGGGGCACTTTTGGGGTATCTGAAAAAGTGGGGGGCACTGTGCCCCCCTGCCCCCCCGGGAGAACCGCCTCTGTGTCGATCCCCTAAATATGATTTGAACCAATAAATAGTCCTATTACTACAACCTATACAAGCTAGTTTATGTAGAAGTAGCTCATGGTCAACAGTATCAAAAGCCTTACGAAGATCTATGAAGGCAACTCCAGAAATTTCTTTGTTATCAATATTCAACGACCATTGATTTACAAGTTTTGCAAGGGCAGTAGCTGTTGAATGTTTAGGTCTAAAACCAGACTGATTAGGGTGTAATAATTTATTCACGTCCAAGAATTCACTGAGTTGTTGGTGGACGGCCCTTTCTATAATTTTACTCACGATAGGTAATATCGAAATGGGACGGTAATTATTCAAAGAAGAAATATCTCCAGATTTGAATATTGGTACTACCCGAGCCTTTTTCCATTCACGTGGAACAACTCCTGTAGACAGGGATTTGTTAATGATATCACAAAGAGACTCTGCGATAACATTCTTCGTCATCTTTAAAAGTTTACAGCTGATGTGATCTTCACCAGTTGCTTTATCTATACTCAGATTATCAATCTGTTTCAATACAAAATCCTCAGTAATCAAATTCAAATTAAATTGCGAATGAGTTGGACCAATATTATTGTCCTCGTCTACTCTCAGTTGAGACTTATTCCTTCGCAGGTCCTTTGTAATCTTAGTAGCATTAGAAATGAAAAAGTCATTAAAAGCTTCAGCAATATTTGCATTGTCTGACACATTAGCACCATCAACATTTATGCTATTGGGAGATATAGGTAATGACTTAGGCACAAGGTTTCTCAAACATCTCCACATTTGCTTACTATTGTTATGATTTTGCGAGATCTGGTCTGCATTATATTCTCTTTTTCTTTTCCTCATGAGATGAATAACTGTATTCTTTAGATATTTGTAGGTGTCCCAAAGATCATCACTTTTGTTAGCTTTAGCAGCTTTGAGAACTTTATCACGTTCCGTCATAAGCTTAACAATCTCGTCAGACATCCATGGACATGCCTTTTTTCTTATCCGCTTTTTACATACTGGTATGTGCTTGTTGATTATATTATTGAATAGAGTCAACCACATATCCCACGCAACATCAACATTATCTATATCTTTTTTGACCTGCCAAGGAGTACTTCTCAATTCACTGTAAAATTTCTCCTCGTCAAGATTTTTAAACGAGCGAAATTCTGCGTATTCGGATTTGTTATGGATCTTTGCACTAAAATCGCGAACCGTATACACCAAATAATGATCACTTATGCTAGTTTCAAATATTCCCCATTCATTGTAAAGTTCCTTGTCTGATACAAATATCAAATCAATTAAAGTAGAAGAGGTATTTGTAACTCTTGTGGCAGTATCAATTAGCTGACTTAACCCGTACATATTTGTATAAAACATTAACTTTTCAGCATTCAGATCAAGTTGGTGTGGCATACAATCACAATTGAAATCACCTAAAATAATACAGCTCATATCTTCCGAGAGAGCAGAGTCCAAATTTCCGTCTAATTCTTCAAAGAAATCAACGTGAGAATTTGGAGGTCTGTAAAACTCTCCAACCAGGATGGGAGACTTATTTGGATAATGCAATTCAAACCAAAGGCATTCTAAAGTAGAAGAAATCAAATCATCCCTTCTTTTATAATTGAACCTCTTGCATATATATACAGCCACACCACCACCATGTCTCGTACGGTCTCTACGTAATAAAATATAATCATCTATATACAATTCAGAATCATCAATCATGGAGTCGCAAAATGTTTCATTTAAACCAATAACATCAAATGATGCATTTTTCAGAAGTAATCTAAGTTCGTCAATCTTAGCAACTAAGCTATGAATATTCAAATGGGCAAATTTTAAGCCCCTGTTTCTAAACGGAGGAACTGAACCACCTTCCAACTGTTTAATGTTACTCTTATTCAGTTCATGAGATTGATCCTGAAGATTATGATGTAGTATGCCAGTACCAGAGACAGAGTTTAACTGCATGTTGCCATGACGAGACGTAGATGCTCGTTCCACCCCTGTTGAGCTTTTGTCAATATGAATTAGTTACAATAATTGATTTCAGCTATGATTTTTCCTCATTGAAAAGTAATTGTTTTGTTATTGATTTTAAAAACCTTTTCCAACTGGAGCTTGGTGCATGAAACATGTACAACTTCAACTGGTACGTCACATTTTCAAGAAAATGGCTGCCCCCATGTCATGCTAAAAGGCATCACAATCATGCCAAGAATATCTTCATTCATATATCTCTTGTACATTTTCGTAAGGAATACATCTAATTTTTTAGAATACCTACACTTATTCTTTGGTGTGAGGTTTCCTTTAATAGCCCATCATTCACATGCAATCATCAACATTTTAATTTTGTGTTGTTCTTTGTCTGTATTAAACTGTTGCGACAAGGCAGTAAAATGATAAGGCATGACGGTAACATTTGTATGATGTTATGTTTTTAGTAATGACAATTATGCGTTCTTAAACTACGGCACGTATGCCTGTGAAGCTTTTATAAATTATTCGTGTATATGGCTCTATTTATAGAATTGTACTTATTGCAGCAAGTCATGTCTGTATCCTTGAACCTTACATGTGAAAATCTCAGTGGCCAGGAGTTTTCTCAAGGTGTTTGGTTTCCACATACTTTAAATGTTCCACTTGATACTATCTGAATGCAACTATTCCCTCTCCTTTTTCCTTTCATACTTTCTCTCTCCCCCTCTCTTTCTCTCTCTCTCTCTCTTTCCTTTTTGTTGGTAGTTCGCTTTCCATTCTGCATTGTTTAGTGTTTATATATATATGTATATTTCTTGTATGATTTTTTTTTTGTGGTATAAAATGCATTAAATGGCCCCTTTTTTTGTAGCCTATATGTATAATTTTATGAGACCATGCATATTGAAAATTCATATATTTGTGATGATGTATATGGAAAATGAATGAGATTGAAAGGAGAGAAATATTAACAGCGATATAGAGGCATAGGTGTGGCAGTCTAGAGGAAGAAGAGATTGTAAATTTCGTTATAAACGGAATTAATTTGATTAACTTAATAAAGATATGTCACTTGACATTCTAAATTACAAAATAATGGAAATAGTTATCGTAAGCGGAGGAAAAGAGTAGGGTAAATAGAAAGTAAAGAGGGAAGGGGACGGTAGGAGAGAGAGGGTAAGAGGGAGAGAAACATACCGACATAGAGAAAGAGAGAGAGAGAGAGAGAGAGTCGTTAAATCTTTAAAAGTTGTTGGAAAAGAAACAAAGGTGATCATTTACTCATAGTGTTTATTCTCTAGCAACTATGTCACGATAACATTTATGTGGTATGTATTTTGCAAGTGCAAACAATAGCTAGTTCATGTATCATCAGATAATTGTTGACAGTTGGTCACATCAGTGGCGGATCCAGGGTGGGGGCATGGGGGTGCTCGGGCCCCCACCCCTGGCAAAAAAAGGTAAACATAAAACATCAGGTAGTAGAATGCAAGTTAACATCGATATCGAAAAGGCGATATAGCACAACACAAAAACAATTAAATCTAAAAGCAAGCCTGCATGACCCTAATAATTATACCCTACTTATTATACAAATGAAACAGCGACAGGTGGCACTGCACTGTTCTCTGGCAGCCGGCTCATATATCACAAGCACCCTAGTAAACCAGACCTACATTCACTCTAGCCAAGTATGTCGCCCCTACGAGGTGTATGATACGTATCTAGCTCCCTAAAAATTCATGCAACTTTCAAAACACTTACTACCTTTATGGTATGATTTTGTTTGTCAAGGAAAACCCCAGTGAAAAGTAAATAAAAAAGTAACCACTTCGAAATGGTGGGGGGATGGGGAGGAGGGGAAGGGGAGGTGATAGATTTCGGACTGGTGTACTGGCTGAATGTATGTCACTTGATTTTTTTTTAAAGGGGTACGGTTAAGTGTTCTCCTCCCACCTCCCCCTCCCCCTCCCTACCCCTCCCTCCTCCCCACTCCCGCCGTTGCTCTACACTCATTCCCAGGAACCCCAAAACTGTAACATTATAATGAAATTCCTCTCTCTTCGTCATATCCGTCGCCCCTTCTTCTATTTTTCCGCCAGCTGACAAACACGACTGTCTGCACGTCAGGGTTAATGCCAAGTTTCTGCCGTAGGGTGCAGGAAGGAAAGTCATGTTCAGGGTGAGGAAGGTCGTTGAACAATGGATTTTCATTTTCATATCCCAATAAGCTGTATTTTACCAAAAGCAACATGAAATAAGATATTATCTCCAAGTCAATGATAAGAGTTTTAGTGTTTGGTTATTTGGATACCGAGGCTCTTGTAAAAGTTACTTCCCCGTATATCTGCTACGGCAGAGAGAGATTGCGACGGGGTCATAATCAGGATTTTGTCTAATATTGGCTCGAATTGAGATACGAAAAAAGAAACACAGAAGAATGAAACGAGGAAAGGGATGTCTAATTGTAAACAATGATACCAGATAAATACCGATGAAAATGTTCAATTTTTAGGGTACTTCTATTTTAGTAACATTGATTCACTATTAACAACAGGATACCAGTAATTACTCCTTCGTTTGTTGAATTATCCTGTCTTTATTTCCCATTACTTCCTTCCTTGATATTGTTTTATCTCCTTTCCTATATGTCACTTTCAGGGGACGCCTACCTCATGTTATGGCGATTCTCCTTTTTTTCTGGGCGGGATTAGCAAAGGACATGGGCCCTATTTCATTAGGGTAGTGTGACGTCTCTTACCCTTATATCAGTTTTCCATTTTAATTCTGGATTTTGAGAGTGGGCAAAGTCTCTTGACAGTTTGTCATTGTAGAAACTTTGTTTTATCATCAAAATATTCGAAATAAGATGTAGAAATACAATACTTAGACATCGCCTCTCCCCGAATATAAACTGATATTAAGTTTAATGGTCATGTGACTAATGTTAGACCAATCGAGGGGTTGCATATCATTCATTCTCTATTGCCCCTGGTCAGCTTTCAAGGACTAAACAACAGTAGTGCAAGTGTGGGAAATTATATCATATCTAGAGGTGTCGTGGTCTAGTGGTTACTTCTTCGGACCACATGATTCGCGGTTCGAATCCTTTGGCAAGGCATTAGTCTAAATTTAACATTCGCCACCCAGGTGTTAAATGGGTACCGGTAGAAAGGGAATCCTTGAATGCCGAAATCAATAGCTTATTGGAGCGCCTTGAGCACCTTGCGTGATGATGGATATGTGCGCTATAAAAATATCCAATATTATTATTATATTGTATAAATATTATTAAAATATTTAATAAATGACACTGATTTAATCATTTCATCTTAATTGATATCACTATTCCCACCCAACCCAATCTGTATAACGACGTGTACATCATGCTGTGTTTGGTAAAGATGCAAAGTCACTGGCAGATTTGGAGATGGGGGGCACAACCTGTCCCCTTTGAACTGTATTCATGCATATACATGTACTAGTTACACAAAAATGGGCCTGAAAATATTATAACCTTTTTCTTTGTTTCTTTTCGTTATCTTTTCGTTATCTGTTCGTTTGCTTGCCTTGTGATTTTTTTGATGCGTTTTTTATTCTAGTTTCTTTGTTGTTGTTGTTTGTTTTTTTTTCGTTTTCGTTCGTGGATTTTTGTGGTTGCTTGTCGTACATGTCTCGTTACTGTACCCCCCCCCCCTCTCCCATAATACACTGCGACGTCAAGATGAATCGGCAATAATCTTGTGAGCTATTGACAGTCGATTCCGGTGCACAGTTTTGGCAGCTTCATTGTTTTGAAGTCGTAGCAGTTGTTCGTCATAATTTTGTTTTCGAAGAATCCACACTGTTTTGGGTGAGCAATAAAGCGTAATCGTACTCTAGATCTGGGTTTCAATCTAAGTATCATGTATGATTATTGTTACAAAATAAATTGTGTAAGGGTATAATGATAACCCAACTATTGCGCAAGTCCATGGTATTTCCCATATCTCACCAAGTATTATGGAGTTGTATTATATGTACTTGGGAACATAAGTTGATATGAAAATATGATTTCATTAGATCCTTTGCCTGATTCGAACTCTTGAAGGGCTATCAGCTCGTTACATTCATCAGATATACTGAAAATCAGATGAGGTCGGTGACGTATGGGACAAAATAGCTTGGACTTGCCATAATACTAATACATGTAACTACAAAGCTTCAAACAAGTTGAGTCAGCTTTAAAGGTATCGTTTAGCAATGTTAAAGCTGAGATGCACGGCTCTACGTGTTATCAGTATCTGTGATATGGTGTAATATTGAAGCCCTGAAAGAAAAAGGCTCTTCAAAATGATCAAGAAGTGCCTCAAAAAAAGTAAAAATCTTTGAGTGACCGGTTTTACCATACTCGTTTGCCCAATAGACTGTAATGTTATGAAAACCTTGGGAAAACGCAATATTTGGTTTCGATTTCCAATCATAAATATCTTGATAATCAGACAGGCGATCGGCTTGTAAAAGTCATGGGATTCCTTAAAGACATAAAGGTTTATAAGTATCATTGCAGCATGAGCTAAATCCAGGATTTTGTTTCAGAATCTGAGACAAAATTACCGGATCCCTTTAAAGAAAATCGTACAAGCCCATGATTGATGAACGTTGAAAGATAGACAAAGAATTGCCCTCCCCCCCCCCCAAAAAAAAAAAAAAAAATATTCATTATTTATTTATTTCTGATATTTATACAGGGTGGCACATTCACTAGTTTTGGTGGTCTTCCATGAGGCCCTGTTTGGCCCTAAAGGAGATAACAGCAACAAACCAAAATAGAGAAATAAATACACAAATGTTTCTGCTGGATATAATTTTCCTTCTGTTTTGCTATAAACACTGCATTGTAAATTGATTATACGGTATATATGTTTACAGAATATTGATATGTTACCTTGCATTGTAAATTGACTTATAGGACATATATGTTTCCAAACAGAATATTGATTTGTTATATTACATTGTAAAGTGATTATATGTTTATAAACAGAATATTGATGTACATCAATGAAGTTTAATAAATACAATACAATACATGTATATGTATAGAGTATACAAATTAATTGGTATCCTCATAAAAAGCGGATTATTCAAGAAATACCGTTGCACATTGTTAATAGCTTATTGTTTGTGTCGACAGTTTTTGGTTTGTAAATCAGATGCTTGATAGTCGTGAGATTTTCAGGCATTGCACAACAACAAAAATCATAATAATGAATCAACAAGAGATTTAAAATCGATTTTAAAGATCATGTACATGTATATTATCTGATATAGCCTACTACGCGGGATATATACCAAAGTTTTTACATATTTACATTGGATATATTTAAAGGTAATCAATGTTTTTCAAGTATTACTATACAAGTAATACACTTTGATTGTTCACAAGATAGCTGAATAAATTTAAAGCCAAATAAATAAAAAAAGAGGAAAAGAAATTTGGTGATTAGCTGATGTCTCTGCTTTTTATCTCGATCGATATTGTGAATCTAAAAGTGTTATAACAGACTGTCAGACGGATTTCCCCTTTTATTATCTTGTAAAGCCCATGTGGAGTATCCAATTTTACCAGATGACTTTTTCACTCTCAAGTAATTTTTTTAAAGATTGAAAACGCATGGGGCACTTAATTTGACTAGATCTTATATTAAAAGACGATAGCTATTCTACAAGTTGTCTATAATAATACTAATATTCCGCTTTATTATATATATAGCAATGTCTCTAAGCGCTTTACATATATAGTATTACCCCGGTCATTGGATTCAGTGCCTGTCCGCACACACTGTGTGCACAATCTCCACTCTCCCTGGGGAGCATTCCAGCCAGCCAATTCGTCTCCGTCATGATGGTTTATTCCGCTTTCTCTTATCATGCCCGCCAAACATAATGAATTACCATCAATTAAGAACTGATCTAACTTGTGTCGGAAGGATGAACTCTGTAAAACTTTATTTCCTTATTCACGTGTCGTTTGAACGTATTTTTTTTATCGCCTTTATCTACTGCGGATGCCGTAGCCATTGTCATTTAGATAAGTAATGATGATTGAAGTTAGAAATAAAAAATTCCCTGCCCAGTCCCTATTTGTTTTTTTTTATTTGTTGGCAAATGTATGTTCCTCTTTAATCTTAAAGTTACACCAACAGAAAAAGGGTGTGAGATTGATAAGTAGGTGGCTATACCACACAATGCCGGCAATGTCGGACTCGCGGGCCTCCTGACACCTCCTTCGAGTGTTCACAAGAACGATTGCCGAAAAGGCCGCCATTTTCCCCGTATGTATATATTTGGTTTGTTGGTCTCGTGGGCCATGGGTCTACTGGAATGACCCCCAAAGTGGATGAGGGTGAAACACGGGAGTGGAATACGACCTTATGATTTTTCAGTTTAATGTAAAAATCAAGTTCTGGACGTTATTTAGTTGTGGTAGCGAAGACAGAAGTAAAATTAAACTTACTTTGTATGAAAATACATTCTAATTTGTTATCATTTCGTCCATCACTCAATAGACGAACTTGAGTTAGTAAATACAGAGTGAGGGGGGGGGGGGTGGGGTGGTGTGGAGATTTTTTATCACAAAAAACATGATTATGTTGAGGTTTTTGTTACTGGCAAAGCACCAACAATTTCAACGACCATACAATTGCCCTTTGGTGATCGTAAAGAGGCTTTTTGGTGGGATTTGGGGGAAATAAGAAACTTAAATTCATGTACTCTATGCAAATACCAAGAAAAATTGTCAACGAGGGAAAGTTCATCAGTTCATGGGTGGATTGAAAGGGAAAACCCCGGTATTTTCCCCGAGAGTTTAAAAGCTCACAATTCCCAGGGGCTGATGTATTAGCAGGAACCTTGATACGCGAGACAATGGCATTTACAGATCGGGATATTGTGAAATAACAGTTGACAATAAATCCCCTTTCCTGTCATCTTTCGATGTCGCCTCCTCCGTCCTGTCTTCCCCCTTTCCTCTCACCCCCCTCCCCCCTTCTAAATGAGCGGGGCATAATAGTCTTGGAAGGGGGGTGAAGACCCCGGAAGCTCTGTGCTCATTTCATTGCAGGTTGAATACAGTGAAAGAGTAGACTCTTAATATCATGGATGAGTCGGGTATAATATGAGTTGACAGTATGCTCCCAGTAGACCTCCAAGCTGTAGGCTCCCCATACCTCTGGGCCTTAGAATTCTAGGTAAAAACAAGCCTCTTGATATCTTAAATCACAGAGGAATATTAGACATTCAGATTCAGATTCAGATCCAGATTTAATAGACTTTTATCTATTTCTTATAACCAAATGAATATAAAATTAAATTTACATTGTCCACCAGCTTCAAGTGCGCTCCTATCTTTATGCGAACTGTTCATGAAACTCAAAACACTAGCAGAAGGCATGAGATTAATCCCCCCTCCCTCCGTCCCGCCCTCGACACCATATTGCCATCTCTATTGTACAAAATATTTTTTGGAAAGAGTTAAAGAATAATGGTGTGAAATTTTCATGTAAGTTCGTTTACCCTCAAATATCCGTCCTTTGAATACCAAGGATCTATATTGAATATGGGGTGAATAGTGAGGTTAACCTCAGAAAGTCAAGTGATTTTCACTCTCATATTCCGTCCATCATCAGTTCTCCATTGGTGGAGTGGACTCGACAGAGTCAGACTTTCACTTCTAACCAATCATAGCACAGCATTCACGTCATGAATATTCACGACCCAAAGCTTACTGAGTAGTTTGCAGTTTGTGCTTAACAGTGATTCCACTATGAGACTACACTGCATAGGCTCTGCACCTTACCTGCTTCAGCCAGAGACTGAAAAAGCTCTTTACTGCTCTGAGCTTTTATTAGAGTCTGTTCCTGCAGACTATTATGAGGGCTTGACAGAAGTCGTGTATGTAACTACTGGCCAATCACTGTTTAACACTGACGCTATGAATATTCATGACCAAAAGTTTACGGCGACTCTCATGTACATTACTACTTTGTAGGCTGTGTCGAGCATTGTGAAACGTGACGATGTTGACGAGAGGAATACGAGTATTTATCACTCAGGATTCAAAATATTGCTCACAACTCCCGAGGATCTCCTTTCGTAGAGATCAAAATCCATTTACAATCCTTTGTTTGTGGGTGCATGTGTGAAATCACTTGGATACAATGCCAAACTACTGCGGTGCTCCAGACAATATTGTAGGCCCTATACGTCGCTGAACAACCGCAACAAACTGTGAAAAACTAGTGCAGTTTGACTCTGGACTTGTTTATGAATCGCTTTTAGGAATGCCTCAAAACTGACCCTGTTTATGGACGGGAACATTGTTGTTGGGTATTTCTAGAAAGATAGGAATGAAATTGTATTTTGACAAAGAATATTTGTAATTCACACTTAAACAGAGTCAACAACAAATGACAAGATGCTGAAATCGACTCTCATGCTGCTCCTTTTTTTCCACTTAGAAAGGGGTACAATACGAGCAAATGCACAAGAGGTTAGCGACGAGGGTGGAAGATTCAAAGACAAGCTGAAGGAGTTGTTCGACACCCGACCCGTGAGCGAGCTCGTCTTCATACTCGACTCGTCTGGAAGCGTCGCTGCAAGCGACTTTTATATATCCGTCGAGTTCATTAAATTCGCATCGACGATCATTAGCGTGTCTGCTAGCACGACGCGCGTCGCGGTCATCTCGTATTCGAGCTGCGGTGAAATCCCGATTTGGGTTGACTACATCAGTTCGCCTGAAGATAAGAACAAGTGCACGTTTGATAACGATTTAAACAGTGTGGAGTACCATGCTGGTGGGACGTGTACGGCAGGAGCACTAGAGGTTGCTGGTGATGTTCTCAGCAATGGGCGCCCAGGTGCACAAAGGTACGGTGGATCTCCTACAAGGCTACAATATTTATAACACTGTTTATACTGTTTGATATAAGGGGCAGGGGCGTAAATCCCGGGGAGGATGGGGGGGGGGGGATGCACCCCCCCCCCCTCGCTTGAAGGAGGGGGGGTGGCCTGTACAAATACCCCCCCTGAGATTACAAAAAAAAAGAGAGAAAAAAAAGGAAGAAGAAAAAGAAGAAAAAAATGTGATTGTTTCAATTTCAGCATAATGCATGAGAAATGAGTTATTATTTGTATGTATGTATAACTGTAAAGCCTACACGTATACAGTATGTCACGATCATCAAGAGTAGTTGCGCGACGTGCGCAAACAAGCACTTCATAAACTTCAGAATAATTTTTCGTTATTTTGCAAGGTATTTTTATAGCCCAGACGTAAGCTTCCGCGCTTCGCGCGAGAGGGGGAAAACTGAATTCAGACAAGGATTAAGTGTCGCGAACGGTACAACGAATCGTCTGCTTTCTCTAATAATTTAAGAAAATGTCAAAGCTTCCGCGCTTCGCGCGAGTGGGGGAAATTGAATTCAGATAAATAAGGCTGATTAAGAGTCGAAAACGGTACAATGAATCGTCTACTTTCTCTAATAATTTAAGGAAACGTCTAAGCTTCCGCGCTTCGCACGAGAGGGGGAAATTGAATTCAGATAAATAGGGCTTATTAAGAGTCGCGAACGGTACAACGAATCGTCTGCTTTCTCTAATAATTTAAGGAGACGTCGAAGCTTCCGCGCTTCGCGCGAGAGAGGAAAATCTGAATTCAGACAAGGATTAAGAGTCGAAAACGGTACAATGAATCGTCTACTTTCTCTAATAATTTAAGGAAACTTCAAAGCTTCCGCGCTTCGCGCGAGAGGGGGAAATTGAATTCAGATAATTAGGGCTTATTAAGAGTCGAAAACGGTACAATGAATCGTCTACTTTCTCTAATAATTTAAGGAAACGTCAAAGCTTCCGCGCTACGCGCGAGAGGGGGAGACTGAATTCAGATAAAGAGTCGAAAACAGTGCTACAAATCTTCTTTCTATAATATTAAAATCAAACGTCTAAGCTTTTCGCGCTTCGCGCGGGGAGGGGGAAACTGAATTCAGACAAGAAGTAAGAGTCGAAAACGGCACAACGAATCGTCTGCTTTGTCTAATATTTTAAGGAAACGTCAAAGCTTCCGCGCTTCGCGCTAAAGGGGGAAACAAAATTCAGACAATTAGGGCTTATTAAGAGTCGAAAACGGTTCAACGAATCGTCGTCTTTCTCTAATAATTTAATGAAACGTCAAAACTTCCGCGCTTCGCGCGGGAGGGGGAAACTTCATTGAGACAAATTAGGATTAAGAGTCGAGAACAGTACACCGAACCGTCTGCTTTTTCTCATAATTTAATGAAACGTCAAAGCTTCCGCGCTTTGCGCGGGAGGGGGAGAAACTGAATTCAGACAAGGATTAAGAGTCGAGCACGGTTCAACGAATCTTCTACTTTCTCTAATAATTTAATGAAACGCCAAAACTTCCGCGCTTTGCGCGGGAGGGGGAAAAAAACTAAATTCAGATAAGGATTAAGAGTCGAGAACAGTACACCGAATCGTCTACTTTTTCTCATAATTTAATGAAACGTCAAAACTTCCGCGCTTTGCGCGGGAGGGGGAGAAACTGAATTTATACAAGGATTAACAGTCGAGAAAGGTGAGGCAAATCGTCTCTTAATAATAATTTAATGAAACGGCAAAGCTTTCGCGCTTTGAGCGAGACGGGGGGGGGGGACTTCATTCAGACAAGGATTAACAGTCGAGAACGGTACAATAAATCGTCTTCTTTCCCTAATAATTTAAGGAAACGTCTAAGCTTCCGCGCTTCGCGCGGGAGGCCTATCACCCACACCCTCCCTAATTCGCGCGTAAGCGCTCTTTAAGTGATTCGCTTGCTCACTACCGCCCCTCCCTAAAATAAGATCCCAGCTCCGCGCCTGCATTAAGATATATAGGTATGATGGTGACTAAGTTGACGAAATAATTCGTATATTTATGTCGTCGAGGAAAATGACCATTTGCGCATACGCAAGTACTATAGATAGTCCATAGGAAAAACAATTTAGCCTTCAGTCGGCCCCGGGTTTATAGGGTTAAATTTGTAGATATTGGGACATTTAATTTTGTCGGTAATTGGTGGCTAGTTTTGTCGGTAATCGTTGGCCTCTACACCCCCCCCCCCCCCCCACTGAAAAAGGTCTAGCGACGCCCCTGACTACTACTACAAAAGAAAAAGGAAATCAAACAGAAATAGATATCAATCAAATCAAATCAAATCAAATCAAACCTTAGATCAGTTGCGTAAAGAAGCGGGGTGAACAGGGGCACGCGCCCAGAAAGCGGCACGAGGAGGGGGTGCAAAGAGGAAAGAGAAATAGAAGCAGGCCCGTAGCCACGGGGGGGGGGCACATGCCCCCCCCCCCCCCCCCAAAAAAAAAAAAAAAAAAAACACATCAAACTCTGGCTACGGCCCTGAATAGAAGAGAAGGTAGAGACAGTATAGTTCCTAAAGGATTATGAATTCTGCGCCCTAATCCTAAGTAAAGTCAATATTTAAATGCGAAACTCCTCTTAAGCTCCGATCATCCCCCCCCCCACTCCTCGGTACGGATTGACGCCCCTGATATTAAGGGGAGATGTGATCATTAAACCATAATGGCCCTTTTACACTTTCACGGATCGCCTCACGGATCATCCCGGATCGTCGCTCCGGGATCATCCGTGTTATCTCCGGCATTACCGTGTATACACCGGGGAGGCATCCGGCGTGATCCTTGGCGTACCGGCATATCCGGGGAAAAAAATTAAGCTTGCTTTATTTTTCATCCCGGAGTTCACGGATGAAACAATCCGTCCTCTTCCCTGTAGACACCGTGTACCTCCGTGTAGCCGCCGAATACATCCGGGACAGTCCGTGTAGACACCGGGAGGTCCGTATTAACACCGGTTTCATCCGGGTTTGAAATTCCGTATATCAAATGAGCGCCTACAAGCTCAAGTCACCCGTCAACGTTCCGGAGATATCCCAATAGACAACGTACACCTCCGTGTAAGGACCGTAAAAGTACTCAGGAGCCTCCGTGCTCTTCCTTGAAATCCGTGTTAGCTCCGTATGCGTTTCCGGCGTGGTCCGCGTTGCTACCTTGTCTGTCCGTGGAGACACCGTACTTGCCCGTGTATACACCCAGTTCGGAACGTATCCACACCGGCATCGAGAAGAAATCGTGGTTTCGCACGCCGGAACACCCCGGATTAAGATCCGGGATGATCCGTGATGCGATCCGTGAAAGTGTAAAAGGGCCTTAAGTCATTATCTTGTATAATACTGGATATCGTTTGGGCTTTAACCTTAATAAACGGTTACAGACTTCAAGCTCTGATATCTCAAATAAATATATATCTCATTGTGGAGAAAAAACAAGATATATCGATTTTTGAACGTTTTTGTGGGACGTTTTGAGAACGCCACTAGCACGTTACATCTTTGCTTGGGATTCGGGTCTCCCCTTCTTCCTCTTTCTCTTGTCTATCTCTCTCATCTGTCTTTTTCATGTCTCTCTCTCTCCATCCTCCCTCTCCACATCAATCTCCTTTTCTTCTTCTCCCGTTCTTTCTTTCATTTTCCTTTCTCTTCCCCCCCCCCCTCTCTCTCTCTCTAATTCACTTTTTGTGTGCATGCCCCCGCTGTGATATGTCACTTATGTGCACATTCTCATGTCTCTTCTTTAAGATGCCCGTCTCTCTGTCCTCATCCGTCATTTTTTTAATTTACCCCCATTTGTTATGTAATATTTACTAATCAGTATTATTATTGACTATTTATTTTAGGAAATTGGATCTATTCATTATATTCACTTTTTATCATTTATTACTTAATACGAATTATTATTGTAAATCATTTATTTTCTTCTAGAGTTGTGATGCTTCTAACTGATGGTGCATCCAACGATGGGGGCCCTCCTCACGCAAACGCGCAAAATCTAAAAAATGAGGGCGTTCACATCTTCGCAATCGGCATCGGCAATATCAACCTTATTGAGCTCAACGATATAGCAACCAGTGTGGATGAGTACGTGTACATTCTAGCCGATTTTGGTGATATCACGAAGCTTGGAACTGTTGTGAAAGACGGTAAGAACGCATATGTAAAGTAACAAAGACCAGATTTAAGATCAAAAGTTGAGTTCTGGTCATGTGATAACATAGTGCAAGAAATTGCCTGGAAGCCATTGGGAAAAGGTTGATTATTAAGTTCTTAAGATCTGGTGTAGACTGCGAGGTTTTGAATTCATCAAAATAACATGAAGTTCACTCATTCTGGCTGTAAGTCACGTGCACTGCAAACAGTAATATGTATATGGGATTACACAAGCATGTGACATGAAAGTCTGATCCGAACATGCCAGCTATTTCTTGTTTTATCGGGCATGTTAGGGGATTTGAAGAACAAATATTTCATGGGATGTTTCTTCAATGATTTTCTCCTAAATTGACAAATTACTTTTCTCCTTTACCAGAATTCTACTACTGTATCTTTTTATAACACTCCATTGTCATATTGCTTTCTAAGGGCTTTGTCAAATTATAAAGAATAACCAGAAGTGATTAATCGATAAATGGAATACAACCAAGCTAAATTCACCTGACATTTGCTCTGGTAACAAAATTATTGCTGTTATTCATCATTCTGTCAGTATTAGGAAAGTGGTCAAAATGGGTTTCAGGTTATGCTTGGATTAGGTATAGTGTTGGTCACGTGCAGGAGCACGAGTCGAACAACTATAAACCAGCTACCTATTCAGCTGTAATAAGACTTATGTGTTCGATTTGAGTCGATTAGCTCTATTTTAACTTAACAAGAGGAAGGAATAGGTTGTCACAGTTTCTCCCGATATTATAATAACGACACAACGCTAACTGACTTTTTGTTTGTATGTTTGTTTGTTTTCTTTGGTCAACTTTTCTGCACAGACATCAAGGATTATGACGCGTATTTCGATACCGTGAGTGCGGATCAGTGTGACAGTTCGTGTGACAGCCGTGCACTCTGCGCATGCGCTACCCGTAGCGGGTCGACACTCTGTGTATGCGAAGCTGGCTTTACAGGAGACGGAGTTTCATGTCAAGGTAGTATTTTTGAAGTTTTGTTTCTTTTACATGATTGTTAATATAAGAAAGCGCGTGTGTGTTATTTGTAGGCAACCAGGGGGCCTACGGCTTTATGTCGTCTCCGAGGAACTGGGTCATGAGGAGTAATGCCTTACCAAAGGGAATGGGCGCATCGACTTGGTTTCGCGAACCGGGGACCTCCCGGTTATGAAATCATTAGGCTACTCTACCACTGAACCATCTCCAATATACATGCCATATGATCTAAGCATTTTATCATTTCCGACAGAACTATCTGAAGTATCATGAAATTGAAAAGTATAATGACCTGGACCATCATCTGCGCTGATCTCGCCCTTGACAGCACATATCCCATACGCCATTAATTCAAATAAAATGTTGGCATAGTTCATTATGTACTTATACTTTCTTCACGACAACAATCTCATAATGATGCATCAAGTGCACACAAGTCGTTGAAGCAGCATCACGTTCGTAACTTGACACATCTTGTGCAACGTGCATAATCAATCAGTCAGTTTATCATTCAACCCTTTTATCAATCAAATAACCTTACAGTTTCAAATCAGGACCTACATGACGAATTATGGGGACGGGCCTTATACACCCTGCCCGCCTACCTCATCTTCAGTAGTCATACTAGATTGGACTGGCATCGCATCAATTGATCAATTAGCAAAACATTATTCAAACAAAAATTTCAATTGATTAATTGAATTTACTCTATGAAACATTTCATTAGTGATTAGTCAATCATTTTTCAATCGAATCATCTTGCAGAGTTGTGTGTCAAAATTGTGACTTACAAAACTAAATATGGGGACGGGCCTTTTACCCCTTGCCCATACCCCCACTTCTATAACTACATCTAAGAGGAGTCGTTTATCCGACTGCCAGTGCATCAGTTGAATCATTTACTAAATTAACAGATCAATAAGTTAATCGAATAGTCAAAATTGATATCCGTGGACATAAATCCACCAACCATTCAATCAATCAATAATCAATTAATCAATCTTTTTGTCGATCGAATCATTTTGCAGAGTGCCTAATGGGAACTTACAAGACGGCTTATGGGGACGGGCCTTGTGCACCCTGCCCTACCCATTCTACGACTTCATCTGTGAGGAGTCTCAGTCAATCAGAATGCCATTGCCTAGTTGGATACGAGGGAAACCCGGGTGAAGATGGAGGCACCTGCCAATGTAAGTGCTCCCTCTTTGTTTGATTGTTCGTTTTTGTTTGTTTTTTGTATTGGGTTTTAAAATATTTTTCCTGGTTAGTTTTTTTTTGTATTTTGTGTTTGAATTTGAATTTGGATTTGAATTTATTAACAACAACACATCACAATAATGACAGTACATAATGAACAATCATACAATGCAAAAAATAATACTGATACATGTATACATAACATAAGAGTAATTTCGATTGAACAGTAATGGTTTAAAAACGATATTTAGACATACCCTCCCATGCCATAAGTATTGCAACATAGACACACACATTACACAAGAGACAAATAATTACATGAAAATGAGTGCTGTTTTAATGAATATGTAGTGCATCATTTTTTATCATACTATCAGGCACATTTTATTGATATATCAATAGTCATTTTTCATGTAAGATTCACGAGTCTCTAGTATTTTGTTGGATATCCTCGCCTTCTAATGATGGCGCGCATCCTTCTTGGCATCGTCGCGTAGAGTCCTTGCAATCTTTCTTGGGTGATGCTGCCCCAGGCCCTGAAGATAGAGCGGACCAAACCTTCCCTCGTGGTTGGTCGGTCTTTGGTGTTGGCTCTCTTGATGTCATCCCACAGATTCTCTATCGGGTTAGCATCTGGTGATTGCGCCGGCCACTGCACCCTGTTGACGCCAGTTTCGTCATACCATTGGTCCATCCTGGCTGCCCTGTGTGCCGGTGCGTTGTCATCCTGGAAGACGAACGGGTGTTGCGCGTTGCCAAAGATGTTAGCAATGGATGGAAACAAGTGGGCGTCCAGAATATCTCGATATTTGGCGTTATCAATGTTCCCATCTACACAAATTTAACCACAAATTTAACGAATTTCATCATGTTGCAATACTTATGGCATACTATTACGTAAATATGTGTATTACTATATTTAGGTGAAGTTGTTAATGGGAACTAGAAGTTAGCACAAGTGCTAGTCGAGCCTAGTTCCATTCTTTGGCAAGATTTTTTTTCTGTTAATTTGCTCATACATTATGAATGTAAAACTTGTTTGTTTTGTATTTACATATATACAACAAAATAATACAGTATCATGTAACCTTTGTAAATACTAAAATGAAAAAAAGAAAAAGAAAAAAGTTTAAGTGTTAAACCATTATAATGAAAGAAGACAAATCTTTGAACAAATAAAATCATCCATGTGTTCATAAAAATGAAAAGGATGTATTAATGAAAATAATTTATACAGATGTGCGTACATGCACAAATCCTGTAAAAGCTTTTGGCAGCTATAGGCTAATCGTTAACAAGCAAGTGTACACATATATAAAAGGAAGACAAGTAAAATAAAAGGAAAAACGAAGGGGGTGGGATTGAGCCCACTTCATTTACATAGAAGGTAGGTGGAAAGATGTCTCCGAAAAGATAACCTCGATGTTTTTAATCTAATTTCATCTGGGAGATCATTCCACAGCTTTGTTCCTACAAACGAAATACAAAATTGCCCTTGCGTTGTCTTACATTTTGGTTGAAGAGTAAGCCACTTTCTTTTCTCCTAGTTGCATATCTGTGCTGTATCATCTGACAATAATCCACTAAAGAGTGTGGTAAAACATCTTTTACCAAATCGTACATAAATGTTGATACAAGAAGTTCATGAAGTTGAAAAATATTTAAAATATTTAGACTTTGAAAAAGAGCTCTGGAATCTGTTCTAAGTGGACTGAATGTAATTGCTCTCATTGCCATTTTTTGACTTAAATATATACAATTTAGATTACTTTTGTAAGTGCTCCCCCATACTTCTACTCCATAAGAGAGGTGAGGCTGTATAAAAGCCTTATATAATAACATAAGTATATTATTGGGAACAAAATGTCTCAGTTTAAACAGAATACCTACTTTCTTTATTATGCATTTGTTTATTGTCTGAATATGTTCTTTCCATGAAAGGTGACGATCAATTTCAATTCCTACAAATGATGCAACGGATACCTCTTTAATATCTGATCTTGATATTCTCACAGATCCTGTTTTGTCTATTGATCTACCTTTGGATTTCATAATCATATAGTTTGTTTTCTGTCAGTTCATTGTGACCTAATTTGCATTACACCATTCCTGCACCTTCATTAAATTTTCACTTACAATTTCTAAATCAATTTCTTTTTGTCTAGGATTAAAAGTATGAAAAAGATTTGAGTCATCAGCAAATAATCTGAAATTGAAAAAGTTTGTGGAGTTAGGTAAGTCATTTATATATAGTAAAAATAATGTTGGTCCAAGAACGGAGCCTTGAGGGACACCACATGTTATATTCAATTTCAAAGACATTTTGTCTTTATATTGTATAAACTGTGATCGTTTACACAAATAATCTCCAAACCATTGCAAGGCTAACCCATGTATTCCATAGTGTAACATTTTGAGGAGAATACTGAGGTTTATAGTATCAAATGTCTTTTGAAAGTCAATAAAGATGCCAACTGTTGTTCTACCTTCGTCAAAGTATTTCAATAGTGTATTTGCAAGATTAATCAAAGATAATTTAGTGCTATGTTTCTTACGGAAACCATACTGGTGTTGAAACAAGATATTATTTGCTTCCAAATAGTCAATTACACGATTATTTATTATTTTCTCAAAGGTTTTACCAAGTATAGGTAAAACTGAAATAGGTCTGTAATTACCAGCTAGATCTTTTCGCCCCTTTTTATAAATAGGTGTCACTTTTGCTACTTTCAGAGCGTCTGGAAATTTGTTTGTATTATCAAGGTATTATATTTGTGGTTGTTTTTTGCTGAACATTGAAAAATCTAGGCTTCATATTCCGTCCCATGTAACGTAGTCATACTACTAAAGTGACTCAACTAGTATAACAGGGACGGATCTACGGGGGGGGGGGGCAGACCCACACAGTATCCACAACACATGATAACTCTGGATATAACTGTGTATTAAACTGTTACTTGATCTAAAAAGACGTTATCATGCACTGTTTTTTATGGTCTCCATTGTCTTAGTAGATGCCAGGAAAACATCCCTTACGGGGGTTCAAAATAGCCACACACACAAAACACCTCGCCGCTACGCTGATTTAGCCCCCCCCTCTATTTTCGAGATTTTCCTTGTTTTTGTTTGTTTGTTTTCGTTTGTATTATATATATTTTTGTATTAAGATTCTTTTTTTATCAACCCTAAGCTGGATATTTCTTTGTTTTCACCCAATGTAGCTTCATTCACTTTTATGTACACGGTTAACACATCTGGTAGAACATTTTTGAAGGCTAATGTACGATCAAATCTTGGTGGGCAATTTTCCCGCCCCCCCCCCCCCCCCACTCCAAGAACGGACAGACCCCATGCGTGTTACCAAAATGTCCGGTAAAGGGGTACTTTTCGTGCGACAAAGTCCGGCCCGAGAATTGTAAAAAAAAAAGGGGGTGTATTAACTTTTCACCCGGAGATTTCTTTAAAAAGGGGGTGTTTTTTCTTTTTTTCTCTCATCTCTTTGGACTCCTGAGAAATTATTCCGAATTTAGGGGGGTACATTGAGCATTTTTCATGATTTAGGGGGTCTCCAAAGCAGGAAAAGCCCGCGAAAACCCCGCGAAAGGGGGGTTCGGAAATGTTGGCAGTCCTCAGATAGGGGGTGCTTTCAAAAAGAGGGAACAAGCATATGCGAACCCTAAATAACACTGAGTGGGGGGGGGGCGGGGCAATTGTATGCCCGATATGGAAATATATTGCCTAATCTTGATCAACTTGAACTACAAATTGACCAACATATCACTGATTTGAACATATAAGTGCCCCCAAGTAAATCTGTCATATAATAACCCTCGTGTGGTGTAATTTCCTCTAGCATTGTTTACAGCGCATGTGAAACCACACATCAGGAAAGATTAAATTTCACAACATATTTAAAACAATATCGGGTCTTTCTCTAACTTCTCAGAAATTTTTCTCCGTTAAAACCAATCTCCAGAGCCGACCCTTAATCTCCAAAGCCTGATGTTTGCTCGATGCGTCAACATCCTGCCTGCTAGAATTGTAGAACAAAGAGAGAATCGTCCTTTTTTCATAGCTGAACTCGTAATTGTTGTGCAGAAGTTGTTTTTGCAGTATTTCAGCCAAAATAAAAGAATCTCACCATCCCCAAACCCCTCCTCCCCTATGCCACTTTGTTTGTATGAGTGTACCGCTTCCATTGTGATCGACCGTGACATGTTATTAGTTTTCTACGTTAAAGATACGTTATCGTTTTGAGAACAAAAAACCTTTCACTTAACTTTTAGGATGATATATTGTTGCTTAGTGTGTTAAAATGGGATTTCGGGTGTGTTACTGTGTTTTAGGGGATTTCTAAAAGTGTTACTCAAACGCACCTAGTGAAAAATGGAAATAACATTAAATGGCTTAGTTTACGCCCTCATCTATTTTCATATTAAAAAGAAAAATCATCGTTTTATTCATTTGTCTCTTTGTTTATTTATTTGTTGATTTGCTTGTTTATGCATTAATTTGTTTGTTTTTTGTTAATTCATTCGTTTGTTTGTTTATTTATTCATTCATTCATTTAGTCAGTCAGTCAGTCATTCAGTCATTTATTATTTTATGTATTCATTTTATTTATTTATATGTTTACTTTAATTATAACAATACCATGGAATTATCTTGGACGCATCATGCACAAGGCGCTTTTTTGTTGTTGTTTGTATTCACATATATAAATTAATTAATTAATTGTGTTTAGTAATCTGGTGTCCAGATATGAATAATCCTATATTTGGTATAAATGATATGATCATTGAGGAATGCGAAACAAGCTTCATTCATTTGTTATTTTTTTATTTGTTATTTGTTTGTTAATTAATTGATTTAGTATCTATCTTTATTTCTTGTTTGTTTTTGTCCTAGTAATCCGATGTCCAGATCTGAATAACGTAGACATAAACAGTGTGATAATGGATGAGTGCGATACAACCTTCGGTTCTACCTGCCAATTCCAGTGTCGAGATGAATACCGACCAATGGCAGGCCAAGAAACTATCACGTGCTTAGATACAAAACAATGGTCGGGAAACCCACTCCAGTGCGAAAGTATGTAACCATTATCATTATTTTGGTAGATTGATTTAGAAAGAAAACTGATAAGAAAAACACACAAAAACACAAATAAAAACGATGAAACAATGAGGATCTCGACCCGGGCATAAAAATACCGGTCTAGGTTAATAAAGAGAAAAGGCATTTGCAGATGTGAAGAAAAATAAACATGCTTTCATAAATGATGTCGGTAAAATTCAGTGTCTTGTCACAACTTTTAATGGTTCAGACATTTTTTTTTTGTTCGAGAATGTTTTACGTTATTCCCTGTTATACGTCCTGCTTGATGAAGATCCTGAAAATCGTATACGTGGGGCTCTTACAGTAAATCATGCTGGTCAAAGATGTGGATAGATGGAGATTAGAAAATATCCTCGTTGCCAATTCAGAAATGAAGAATGCCCGTTGCACATGATGCGTCATTATGGACTTTTAGATTCTGCACGACGAGAACGTGGACTGCCCTTTTAAAGCAATGTGACGTCACTGCCAGTGCCTTAAAAGGACGTCACATTGCCTTAAAATGGCAGTCCACGTTCTCGTCGTGCAGAATCTAAATGTCCCTATTACCGACGCTAATCAAACCAATGGAAATTAGCGCAAGCGCCAGTAATCCAATATAATAGTTATACTATTTATATCAACTTCTTTTTTAATTCTCAACCTATTTCTCTCATTCCTTGGCTCTAATTTCATATTTTCCTTTTCAGTAGTTTCTTCGTCATTCGATTGGGGGCACGTGCCCTTAGAAACTACGCCACTGAATAACGCATTACCTTTGCTCTTTGTGTATCTCCTATCTACCCTCAGAGATTACATGCGGTATACTGCCTGACCTAAACCACGCGCATCGTATCTACAGTAGCCCTGACCGCAGCATCGGTAGCGTGTGTGAACTGCGGTGCGAACCGGGGTATGAATTCAAGCGGGGTGCGGTTACCAACGTCACATGCCAGAGGGGTAGTGAAATAAGTGCCCAGTGGTCCATTGAGGATGATGAACAAGATCCTTGCAAGAGTAAAGACATTTTAACAATTCTTTTGTTTTGTTTTGTTTTGATTTTTTCCCCTCATTTATTATTCTCAGAGTTTTATTCACGTAATCATTGTCTTCTCAGTTTCCTTCAAATAATCCTGGAACGTGAACATTTTATGCAAACGTTAAAGTGAATCTAGTCATTTGGCATTCAAGTTGATAAAACACATAATATCAAAAAATCCATCCAATTCTTCAGAGTTCATCCTACTTTAAATCTTCAACTAACATGTGGCGAATTTATATGCTCTTTGACAATATTGAGTGCAAAACGAAACTTATTCATGCAATCGTACGTTTGTAGGAGAGAATGTTGGATATAGATTTTTATTAACCGAAATGTATGCACAAGCCAATGATTAAACAAATAATGATATCTGGGTAGTATTGAAACTCTTCATGTGGGCCTCGAAATTATTCTTACCTCAGCAATTACCAGGTACTTATTTACACCTGGGTGGAGAGTGGCACGTGTGGATTAACGTCCTGTTAAAAAACGTTAGTTCTTGTCTTGAATTCAAACCCTCAACAATTGGATTGAGAGTCAAGTGATTAAACTACAAAACCACGACACATCCACAAAGTGAAAAGTGATTGAAAAACTTCAAAATTAAATGACCAAATACGCAATTGACAATGGGTTATGCAAGATCGTGCAATTTTGAGAAGAATTTGAATGAGAAAAAAAGGTACTAGAATGAATGAAAAGAGTGTTAAAATGGATGAGAAAACCTAATCAAATAAGATATATACATTATATACTACGCTGTTTAAAGAATTTTCTTCATCTTCACTATATGTTATGTGTCACTGATATCTTATGAAAACTGGTAAATTCAAATTCCATCAAATTTGGCACAAAGATACATAGATATATTACCATCTCAACTTGACTTATGAACGGATCTATCGCTTTGTGACATCATTCATGTGCCATTTTATAACATTTAATATTTCTGCTATGTCTTTGCAATCAAACGCCACAAGTAACATTATTAATATATATCTAAAATATCACATTTTATCCAACAACACAGAGGTATCTTGTCCTGTGCTCTACGTTGACAACCCTAAGCGTATCCATCCAGCCGGCATCTGCTTGGAGATCCCCAAATTTGAACAGGTATGCACCTACGACTGCAAGAGTGGCTACCAGGCTGAAGGAACTGTTGACAGTGTTACCTGCCTGGCTAACGGGACCTGGAGCGTACCTGCTGCCGATATCACGTGCAGAGGTAAGGGGATCCTGCGTCAGTTCGCTTGAAATGGCTCTTTTCGAAATTCCAATTACCTTTTGATAAACCGTATGTGTTTGGTACTCCGATTTGTGTTTTCGATGACAAATGATCCGTGCTTTATCATGTTTATGGCGTGAAGGATATCAGGTTAGGTTCACCGTTGCATTGAGGTTGTAGGTGGGCTAAGGGTTAGGCAGAATGTTGGGCCAATGCCTCCAATGAGGGCTTAAGTTAGAAATTCTGTTTGTGCATGAAACTAATTGCGAGCAATTGTTGTCGGAGAACCATGTTTCATACAACCATTCAAAATAATTTGCTTTTAATATATTTTTTTTTTACCTGACTGCTCAAAAAGCATGCATTTGTTTCTAAGTAAGCAACCAGGGGACCAACGGCTTTTTGGAGAGGACTTTGGAGAGAAGTCTTCTCCAATGGACTCATTAATGAGGATTAGTGCGTTACTAAAGTGGACTGGCGCATCCACTTGGTTCAAATTATTCAAAGGGTTCACAATATTTCTGCTCCTTGTTCCCTCTCCCTGGTATCCAGACATCGAGCCTCCTACGTTAACCTGTCCAGAGGATATCAGTAACCCCACAGACATCTTCATGCCGATCAGCACCATCAACTGGGAAGTACCTGAATCCACTGATAATACCGGTGTCCCGGTCAAGCTGCGGTCAACGCACTCGCCCCCGTACCGGTTTGACATCAATACCACGGTGGTGACGTACTCTGCCACCGACTTGGCTGGAAACGTGGCGACCTGCAGCTTCAACGTTACGGTCAGAGGTGAAGATAGGATGATCATGCTCCCACCTCCCCCTCTCTATCTCTCTCTATTTTCCTTTCTTTCTCCACCTCTATCGCTCACTTTCTATCCCTCTCTGTCAGTCTGGTCTGTCTCTCCCCTTTCTCCCACTATTCCCCCTCTCTCTCTGTCTTTCTCATTCTATCTCTTCCTCTCTCTCTCTCTCTCTCTCTCTCTCTCCCTCCCCCTCTCTCTCTCTCTCTCTGGAAGGGGCGGAGGCACAAATACAAAATGTTTTTGATTTTTCTTGTATGATAGGTAACAACAACGAACACAAAAGCATCACACATATTTCTGAAGAATTTTCCTCCAAACTCTCGGGCAGGCAACATATACAAGGGGGGACACATAATTAGGGGCACATTTTTTTTTAAACAATGTATATTCAAGGTATACTAGTTTGGATTTTGTTCAACCCCATTCCATCCACCACTTATTAAATATACAATTAACAGAATTCACAGAATTTGTTTTACAACAATCACAAAACCCACTTCGCCTGAAAAGCTTGAGGCTAGAGCTTCATTCATTTAAGGGTGCAAAAAAAAGGACAGATGTGTCCTTTTTATTCTTTCAATCAGGGGGGTGTTTCACAAAGATCCTAAGTCAATCTTGACTCTAAGTTGGACTCAAATATTATGGAGATCCATTTGTAGCCTTAAAAAATATATATTCAAAAGCAAAAATCCAAGTACTTCAGACATTTCATAAATTCCACATCAAGAACATGAAATTTCCCATGATCATAGAAAATATTAATGGTTTGAATCAACATTTTATGCCTTTAGAAATAATTGTTATATAATATTTTCAAGGATGCTAATGGCTTTCCATAATTATTAAGTTCAACTTAAAGATAAGTTCAACTAAGAATCTTTGTGACACACCCCCAGGTCTCTTCTGTTGACATCACAAATTCTTTTCATTATACCAGACGAGGAGCCACCGAGACTGACGAACTGCACCAGTGAGGTCACCTTTCAGGATACCGGGTTGGATACTACAGGGGACCTCGGCATTGACGAGGAGGAGTGGAATAACAGCCAGTTTAATGATAACTCGGGGACCTTGTCCAATGAGTTACTTGGTGTTCCATCAGGGTCGATGTTTCCGCTGGGTGAGACAGAAGTCGTATCGAGAGTAACAGACCCGTCGGGTAACACGCAAGACTGTAACGTCACTATCAGGGTGTCTAGTAAGTCATGTTTTGTTAATGAATATGCGGAAACGCGTTTATGAAGTTGAGAGGGTTCTTTGTATTTAACACAATAAGTTTGCTTTACCACTACATAAATAGACACAATTATGCGCAACTGCTGTTATCATGTTTGCTGTTGCCGATATGTAACAATATGTTTTCGAATTAATTGAGTTGCTTTTGTTCATGACTAATTATATCATTGAAAGAAAAAAAGTAATTGTTGATACCTTTGCAGACTTTCAAGGAATCAATTCAAAGGCACTTCAGTACCCTATCACATATCCTATAGCATCATATTCGGATTGCATGGCGCGTCATTGTAATGCTCGCACATTTTAAATGATGCTGGACAAGGCTATTGAAATTGTCTTATGTTGAATTCTTGAAAGTCTTTGTGATTGTGTTATTCGTGAAATAGCTTCATTCTGTTTTGTCAGCAACGTGCAAGAAATTTAAAAAAATGGTCGGTTACCCATAAAATGAATATCTTCTTCTTATTTGTTTAAGTTTCCACTGAATGATACTCATTTATGTTCCTAAATTATGAATCGTTAAACATTTTTCTTGTTTCAGTAAAGCATATCTTTGTAACATATAAATGTTCATTTAAATCCTCAAGTTGGATCTTTAACTCATGTCTCTTTCACCCCCTCAGACTACGTCTGCGAGTACTACCCACCACCATTGAATGGCGTAGTAGCATGCATTAACTCGGCAGGTGGCCAGCTCTGCCAGATTTCTTGCCAAAATAACTTCCACTTTACTGGAGACAGAGTGTCAATTTACGCCTGCATTGAACATGAGAGTGGTCAACATTTGTGGAGCCGACCCGACGGCGACCACGAGCCACTGGACATGCCCTGGCCGGACTGCGCACGTAAGAACTGGGCGAGAAACTACCAAGGATCTGCCCTATAAAGAGCTGCGATTGATCTGGACATATTGCAAATCAAATGAAAAGTCCACCGTGACATTAAGTTCATTTTAATAGAAGAGGGTGGGGGAGGGGGATGAGAGAAACAGATTATCGAAGGCTCGGAAAAAGAAAAAACGTAACATAACAAAGATATACATGTATATATATATACAGTGCGTCCCAGAAAAAAACGAAACCGAGAACTATCGATGGTCTATCATAACTTAATCACAACTATAATTAATGAATGATACATATTTGGAAAGCTTAGAGTCTCCTCTTTCTTTGTTTCCCTTGAGTGGTCGCTATAGATAGGTTTGACTGTACTTTCAACCAGCTGCATCGATGTTTTTTTACAGTAGTGCTTGCATTTCCATAATTTTATTAAACGAATTCGTTTTCACTGGCTGCCTGCCGTATCAATAAACGAAATTAACAAAAGACTTAACTCCGTTTCGTTGACAATCAGTCGTAGACGAGAGTCTTCATGCATGGCTGAATGTCAACGAAACGGAGTTAAGTCTTTTGTCAAATCTGCTTTTTGCTACGGCAGGCACCCAGTGAAAACGAATTCGTTTGTTACAGTTATGAAAATGTAAGGGCTACTTTAAACAAACAGAACTTTGCTATTCCTTGCTCATTTTTCTTGATTGAGGTATCATATGAAAGAGCAGAAAATGAACTTTCTAGAAATATGAATTTTTCTTTGAAATTCAGATACCGCCCGCCAAATTACTTTTTGGTTTCCTTCCTTCAAATTGCTTTTAATCACTCATGTGAAATATGCATCACGTGAGTAGCATCAACTGAAAGAGGAGACTCTAAGCTTTCCAAATATGTATCATTCATTAATTATGGTTGTGATTAAGTTAAGATAAAACATCGATACTTCTCGGTTTCGTTTTTTCTGGGACGCACTGTATATATAAATGACGCCTCGTGTTCAACGGGCATTTAATTTTAGACCAACTTTAAAAAGTAAGTATGTTTGCCTAATTTTGTATATAAATCAATTGTTTAAAATGTTTTATTTATCAATATTCATTTCCTTTCATCACCTAGCACGTAGACGCGTTAGGAGAGCGAGCTTAAAAACTGGATTTCGATACGACGGGACATGCTTTAACGAAACCTCACAAAAAAATATACGCGACGACTTCATCTCGGTGTTCGATTACCTTACAAACAAGGGAGTTCTCGGTCCGTGCAGCCAGTCGGATACGCAGTGCAGCTTCGAGAACGTAAACGTGCAGTGCGGACAGACTCAGAGGCGAAATAGACGGCAAGTAATAGATGGAAGCGGGGGAATCGATGTCGTCGAGATAACATTTACACTGCTCGCAGAAATAACGGTAATGCTCGTTTCAATTTGGCTTAACCCCGTGCTATTTGTATGGTTAAGGGGCTTACTTTCGTTTTAATTGGGAGCAAGACAAAATGATCTTGAAAGTGAACTAAGCATCATTGAAAACGCTTGGCAGTTTCGTAGAAGATGTTTGGTGAATATGTAAACAAAATTTGAAATGTGTGAAAAATGTGTTTTCTGTTGACTAGCAATGATATTATTATATTATCAGAAAAAATGTTATTATCAGGTGTGAAATTAATCACTTCTATTGTTAAACGTCACTCTTAATACTCACCTTAAAGATAAACTCCAGTTCTGGTAAAAAAAAAAAAAAAGAATTCTCACAGAATCAAACGAAACTTACACTGAATGTTCAAGATTACAAATAAATGACATGTGCCAAACAATTTGGGAAGAAAATGTATACTGGCTGAGTAATGAGCATAGAAAGACAAGGAAATCAAGGTAGTACTAGCCCCGACACCATGTGTGTTGTCCCATATATAGCTTTCTGTGTACAGTGCTTGTTACTTTACCAAGACTCGGCCAAATTTATTATGATTTTGATGACTCCAAAACCTTGCAGTGCACACCAATACTTACATGCTACATGATCAAATGTTTCTGATCCATTTCACACCTTTTCTTTCACAGTGCAATCGCATTACCAGAACTCAACTTTATCTTTAAATGAAAAGTATACTTCTTCGACATGCGTTTTGAAAAACAGAGTGCTTTTCTTCCAAATAGGAAACCGTGGGGCCAGATGTCAACGTACTGGATTATTTAGATGCAGCCGTTAGTTCTGTGCAAGAAAGCGTTGTCAATGGTAACGTAACAATTAACGTGGATGGCATCGAATTGTCGCTCAGCGACGATCCAATTGTTCCTGAATCGGAATACTCAATCCTTTGTGATGTTGGGCATATACCGTCAAACGGAAGCTGCGGTAATTTTTGTTTCCTTATCCTTGTTATATTTCATAAAAGGGTGTATATAATATTACCAACAAAATTCTATCCACTTTTACATGTAAGGTATCGTTGTGGAAACGCATGATAAGACCGAAGCCCTCCAAAAAGTTGTAAAAATACATCGTCGACTGCCTTCCTGAGCCGTGAGAGCCGTTGCTACCATCAGTAGTTCATATGGCCTTCTTGTTAATAGCCGACGATATTATTTTCATCAGATATCAATCTACTTCCCGGACCAAAAGATATATTTTTCTCAGTAAAATGATTTTTAATTCACAAGAATTGTTGCCTGAACAATTGAAACTCCCCTCGAGAGAGTTCTTGACTGTCTTTAGTTTTGGGCGCAATGTATCGCAATTTAGAGAGAAAAATGACATTTGACGAATATAGTTTTCATAATGATTGATACAGTCATTTTACTTGTTTACTTGTTTGTATGGCATTCAATAAAAGGACAACAAAGATAGATTAAGAAAAAGGGAAAAGAAAAGTTACTTGACAAATCACACTCTTTCACCCATCTACAAATGAATACACCCTTCTCGCACCTCCAGTTAAAACTAAGACTAAGTATTTTGGAGGACCAACCAACCAATAACCAAGAACCAAGACCGGTGTCAGTATATCTGAACACACCCTACGTCACCTTTATTTAGCAATGAACTGTAATAATGGTGAGATATGATCATTCCATTCCAGTGTCATGCGCCCCAGGAAATTTCGAGAACCAGGGTGTTTGTGAGAGGTGCCCAGTAGGAACCTATCAGGACCAGTACGGTAATACCACATGTAAAGACTGCCCTCTCGACACGTCGACTGCCACTCTGGGAGCCAGGTCTATCACTAAATGCAAAGGTGAGTTGTTACTGTGTCCTGTAGCTTACAGAAAAGTAGAGTCAAAGTGTAGTTTATGTTAAACCCCAACGAGCTTTTTGTCAGGTTTCTGTACCCTTAGTATGTTTACAATTAGCAATAATCTAAAATTTCTCAGATATTCATAGACCATGGGACAGTGTTTTGGATCATCTGGAAAAAGCACTATATAAATACAATTGTTATCATTAATATATTATCATCAGTTCACTGCGTTTTATTTTAACATTTTAAGAGGAATAGTGGACTAAAAATAAGATTTGCGTCCCTGGCCAGATTGAATATTGATGTGCCGTCATACTTTTATGTAAAACAAACTCCCAGCTGTTGTTTGTTTTTTCTTGTTGTATGATCCTCCCTGAGACTGCTAGATAGAATGCAACCTTTGGCCTCTCTTTGGAGATTCTTTCTGATGTATAACACTAAAATTAACTAGAAATCGTGATCCAAATAACGAAATATCTAGCAGGTGTATCTCATAATCTCAAGCCCATCAGCTGATTTGAATTACTTGTTTTCAATTCACCAGCCCTGTGTCACCCTGGCACCTATTCTACGAGTGGTCTCGTATCGTGCAACGCGTGTCCACAAGGAACCTACGAATCCGGTCGCGGCTCAACATCATGTACGACGTGTCCAGATGGGTTGACGACATGGACAATAGGCAATAGCCATGTAGAATTGTGCACAAGTAGGTCGCTTTAAGTTTTTAGAAAAATCACCAAAATATTGTATCATTTCAAGCAAAGGTAGAGTAAGAGAGTTTTAATACAGTATAATTTGTATGATAAATGTTCATCTGACAAAATATGTCTAAACCCTTGATGTAATTCACTGA
This sequence comes from Strongylocentrotus droebachiensis, assembly GCA_035222895.1. Classification (NCBI taxonomy): domain Eukaryota; kingdom Metazoa; phylum Echinodermata; class Echinoidea; order Camarodonta; family Strongylocentrotidae; genus Strongylocentrotus; species Strongylocentrotus droebachiensis. The sequence goes on from JAVYIG010001210.1 coordinate 141,310, forward strand.
AAACACTTTATTGATGGAAGAAAACATAATATTCTAAGAGGGGAATTGACTGAAACCATGTGAGTAATAAACATGAGAGCCACCAAATTAAAGTAGATCCCTAACCTTTATAATCTTCCCAGCTATGTCACACTTTTCTCTTTCTTTTTATCGTAACGCATTATGAATAAATAAAAGTTCTCTGGTCATGCAATACAATCTTCATTATCATTCTTGTAGGATATGAGGTTAAAAACACTTCATTCACTCCATCTACATGGACGTGATTTTAAAACTGTTTTACACAATAACATCACCATAATGATAATAATAATAATGGAAGCACTAAAAATGCACCTTCTTTCTTAAAAACTATTCCAAAGCGCAACATTCATCAACGATGGTTTCTAGATGACCAAGACAAGCCATCGACGGTTGCTTTATCATATTTCTATATTTTCTGAAAACCATATCTAATAAATATTTACCTTTAATTCAATAAGTCACTTTAGAAGTCTTTTGTTGTCTTGTCGTACAGATTTATGTCCACGAGGTACATTTTCACCGACTGGCTTTGCTCCTTGTCAGGATTGTCCCAAGGGTACTTATCAACCTGCACCTAAGCAAACGTCCTGTACGCTATGTCCAGGAGATTTGTACACCCATCATGAAGGAGCACATGCCAAAGAGTATTGTCAGGGTAAGATGGAGCTTGTATCAATTGGATATCTTCTTTTTAGTAGTCTTTTAATGTTCTCGTTCACCTGAAGTGTTATGAAAGCGAATGTTAGATATAAAATGTTTGATATGAAGTCAGGGTTTATCCATATATTATTTGTCATATTTCAACCTACACTACTTTCATTCGATCTCTCTTTCTTCCTTTCTCCTTATCTTTCTATATTTATCAAGCTATATTTATTTCCATTTTACTTTCTCCATCTGTTACCTTTGATCTCCCCCTTCATCCCTGGTTTACTGGTTGTTCTGCTATATGTAAGTTTTTGCTTGTTTCCCACCTCTCCCTCTCCTTCCGTCCATCCCCTAGTCTACCCCTTTTATCCTGTTTTAAACATTTATTTATGTCTTTTTGTACTTGTTGTAATAGCCATATAACATGTTACAAATATCGACACAATATAAGATGTTTAACTGTCCAATTGGCATATTGTCCCATTTGCATTTTAATCCAATCAGGGAGCCTATCTTGCCCCAAAAATAACTGTTATAGTTCTTGATAGAATAGGCTAATAGAACACATAGTGTTTGTTTAAGTTTCATTGGTATGTTGTTAAAGCAAAACTTTAAACAACAATAATGCTAAAAACACGTAGTGCAAGTTATAAGGGAGATGATAAACTAAAACGTACCCCTTGTCTACCGCCAGTCATCAACGAGTGTGAGTCAAATCCCTGTGCGGATGGAGCGACTTGTGTGGACGTCACACAGGGATACGACTGTGTCTGCCCTCCCGGCTTCGCTGGCGATGATTGCCAGTTGGACATCGATGAATGCTTCGGGAACGACGTCTGTTTGAACAATGCCACGTGTATCAACCTAGTCAATGCGTATGTGTGCGAGTGTGCGAATGGTTTCAAGGGAGAGAACTGTCAGATCAACATTGATGACTGTCTGACTGGTAAGTATTACAATTAGAGTAATCATCATAAACGTTTCATCTTTGAAAAACTCGAAAACAAAAGTAGTCAATGTAAACTTCTGAAATTCTCTGTCAGCAGGTGAATTGGTAAGCCAGGAACTGACAACAAAAACATATACAATGTGTTAGGGAAACAAAATACAAGGAAATTGACTGATTTAGAATTAAATTAAATTCTGATAAATTTCAAAAAGCGCCGTACGGCCGTACAATGGTAGCTTCGACCATGAAAATGTAAGAATATGTAGTTGTGATATCAATAATTTCCAAACGGGATTAGCTAATTTTAGTCAAGAAAAATTGTTTTATAGCTTAATTAATACCTTGACCATGAGAGGGAGCTATACAACATAAAGAGTTTATTATTTATAATTTCAAAACTTTAGAATCGATTTCAACCGCGACAACGATCACTGAATATTGTAAGGTCGCATATGCTTCCAATATGTTCATTTGAACCAAATTCATGACCCCATACCAAAACTTTGCATTACCTTTAAAGTCGGGTTTCTACAAGTCTATTCATGTTTCTTTCTGATTTTCCCTATTTTTACAGCATCCCCCTTAAGAATGGAGACAGTATCAAATTAAATTACAATCTATTCTACCAGCACTTGTATTTAGCAGGGGAGGAGCGTAGGGACTTTGTGGGAGATTCAATTGTCTATCTTTGTCTGTCTAGCACTTGACTAATTTATAGTGCCCCCTCCAGTATGAAGATTATTTGACGCCTGTAAGTCACAATTCTTGACCATTTGATGATGGTTGAATTGAAACCTTCTTTTTCATAATACCGTTAATTTTAGCTGACTGCCGGTTTGGATCGATTTGCGTAGATGGGATAGCGTCTTACACCTGCGAATGCGCTGGAGGATTCGCGGGGGAGCACTGCGAGATTAACCTATACGACTGCGCATCGGATCCTTGTAGGAATGGAGCGTCTTGCATCGATCTGAAGTCCGTAAGTATCAGAAAAATTGACTTTAGCGTCTTTAGAAATACATCAACAAACTGCAGGCTTTTTTTATATACAATATTCTTCTCGAAATAAATAACATTATTCTGGAGAGTAAATAATGAGGAAATATATGCTTTCAAATGCTTTTAATTCTATGATAATTATGTGTTTGCTTTAATAGGAAACAGAGGAAATCTGAAATAAATGTGTTATGATAGGTTAAGCCCCTATCACACACACACAAAACAAAAAAAAAAAAATTGTTTTATGGTAGCTTGACTATATCATTCGAACCTCCTTGCTGAACTGAAATACATGAATACCACATTCTCGGTATCAGAAGAAAAAAGAAAAACCATCTCCATCTCCAACGTAATCACTTCCATTTCAGAATTTCAGTTGCTGTTGCGCCCCTGGTTACACGGGGCGGTTATGCGAGCTGGACAGCAACCATTGCCAATCCTCCCCTTGCCATGGAGACGCCACCTGTAGAACCACCAGGAACAGTTACACTTGTACCTGTCCTTCAGGATTCCAGGGACGCAACTGCGAGATCAACGTCAATGAGTGTCTTGAGTTAAGTGCCTACTGTGTCAATGGAGGCACCTGTCAGGATATGATCGATGGCTACAGGTGTATCTGTCCTCTTGGCTTTAATGGAGATCACTGCCAAACAGGTGCGTAAGGCCCACATTAACAGGGGGTGATATAACTCGAGTGAAATCATGTAGGCATCCTTTTGCCAACCCGGTTCCGTGAAGATGGTTGTTGTGTGACTGTGCAGGGCCAATAATGAAACTACAGGCCCTCAAGGAGAACAGTATGAATACTTATGAGGCAACCCTTGGTAAACAAGACATATTATTATCATTATTGTCATTTATTACCAGTAGTATTAGTATCAATATTATAATTGTGTTCATAGAATGATGACAGCGGTGGGATAATACGCAAATGAAGAAGATATTAGCTATAAGATGAGTTACACAATTGGTCGCTCTACAAACTGATATGGGATTAGCAATGTTCTCTGCGACACAGTTAGGCTTCGGCCATGTTTCGTGTACATGTAACTAAAGACACAACATAGAATAGTAACCACCCTCTTTCGCATCGCATGCATTACATCCTAGTCATTGTAAATAAGAATAAATACATGTATACATGTGGAGCACGCTATTCGGATTTGTCAATTTATGATATCTTGGCATCACAAATAACTATGTCATTGTGAAAGTTAGGTTTATCTGATTTCGCTCCTTTAGTATTTATTTGTTTCTTTCTTGTGACATCTGAATTCAGAACTGCCGAAAAACTATGACTTGTCCTTTCCCACTGCACGAACGGCTGACAGGGTGGGGTTGGAAGGAGTATTGCCAGACCTCTATGAATTCACACTAGCCTTCTGGATGAAGACCTCTGATCAAACAAACTTTGGAACACCCATTTCATATGCGACAAGAAGGTCGGATGGCGCCAGCGATATGGACAACACCCTTACTCTTCAAGATTACAACAGTTTTGTCTTTTTCGTGAATGGGCAGTCAGCGTTTACATACGTGAGGGCTAACGGGTAAGTACGCCACGATTTCCTTTTTACGTCTATCATCTGCTTAAGGCTCTGACATTCATTTTCTTTAATGAATGATGCAAGAATTTTTAAAGAGTATTTTTGTATAATGATATTGTAAGGAACCTGAATAACGGTATTACCAAAGTACTTTCAAGGATATCACTTTATATTGAACATAGATGAAAATGTCAACAATTGAGACATTAGTGTATATTCTCAATTCACTTTTGTCTAACTATCATTCCAATGGAAATATGATAATACATATTAGCGTGTATGGATGAGCAATTGAATCTGATGATTGTAGTAATATTAACTACAGTTTGAAACGAAGAAATAAGCGCTATTAAAATATGACTACTTTTATTATTTAGGCGTTCTGTTCAATCTGTTCGTTTACTTGTTGTGTTCAATTGTTGTTCACGGCCTTGCTGAAAAGCAGCTTCTAGCTGATAGCAGGCTTTTTAACCGTGATTAAATAAATAATTTTAAAAAAAATCAAAAAAAAAATCTTGGATTTGCAATAGTTATAAATGCAATACAATTGTTTTCTTCTTCAAAACTATTCTTCTATTTTATAGCACTAATCATCTCTTGATATTCCCTGTTCATGTGCAGAGACGCCAACTGGCACTACATCTCAGTAGTCTGGACCAGTGAGACCGGTGCATGGGTGTTCTATCTCGATGGATCCAACGAAGCATCAGGAACAGGTCTATCGACTGGATCCTTCGTGAAAGGAAGAGGAATGTTTGTTGTAGGCCAAGAACAAGATACTTACAACGGATCCTACGTGGCTAAGGAATCTTTCATCGGTAGCTTATCACAAGTGAGATCTATTCCATTATATTACGCATTCTGCTGATATGAATATATTTTTTATGTGTTCAATACATCTATGATATTTAATAATTATCCTATGATCAAATGTCGTGAAAATCTGAAAACTGTCTCATGCATATACTTTTTTAAAGACTATTTTCCGGTTATCACTGTGATCACAGATTTGACAAATTCTATAATGCCTGATTTACTCATTTATAACATCTGGATCGAGAGAGAATGCCCTTCTGATTACATAAGCACTTGGCTAGGATTTGAATAGTCAATCTTTTGCATTAAACTACCATCTCTCTTATATAACAGCAATGGTTGGAAGAAAGACTCTGTGGTGACTTGCACTAAATCGAAGAGATGTACATTCTTAGTATATCTATTCCCTTCTATAATCAGAAAATCAGAAAATATAATTCTAAATATATTTCTACTGACTACATTTTCATTCTGCCATGGTGTTTCTTTATATCTAGGTTAATATATGGGACTTTGCAATGACTCGAGATGAGATTCTATCTTTACGGTCCTGTTGCTCTAATTCTGGTAACGCACTTTCTTGGGCTCAGCTGTCGACTGGTCTAAGAGGAGCTCTGAGACGGAGTGAAGGATCAGAGATTTGCAATGGTGAGTATTCATTTTAGCATCACCCGTTTCAAGAACAAAAAATTGATTGAAGTTCAGCTTAATAACTTCTTGCTTGTACGATCGCCAGTGGTCATTTTCAAATACAGGGGAAGAGGGGGAGGGAGGAGGGAGCATTGATAAGGCCATTGACAATATACCAGCAAGCAGTTTTAAAATAGAATGGTCATTTACTTTTTCGTTTCCGCTACTATTTAAAGAAAGCACAAGTCAGAACAAGATGCCACTTGGGTATGAACTTTTAATTGGAATAGAAATAGAAAGTCGCTGGAAATGATGATATTTCTACCAGGATATTATTCATAACTTTGAATTCTTCATTCTTTTATTATTATTTGTTTAAATCTCAGGAGGAGCATGCCGGAATCAAGGTGACTGCCGTGATATTGAATGTCAACAAGGAGGTGTCTGTGGCATACAGAACGGACAACCTGTATGTCGGTGTCCTGATGGGTTCACCGGAAGACGTTGCCAATTTGGTCAGTGTTTTTTAATACATAACATATAATTTTAAAAAGTATGTACCATTAAGTAAGTGTTGATAATGCGAGTCACGAAGCCCTGAACTGCTTCTATTTTACACAAAATAGCTACTTGCTCTACTTTACATAGAATAATTCAGGTACACCATTACCTACATGTAATGTATGCCTAATTGACGGGTGTAACTAGATAATAAGATGAAAGAGGAGAGATAAAAAGAGAGTGAGAGGGTGAACGGGTGAAAGAGAGACAGAGAGACAGAGAGAGGGGGGATCCTGACTATAAATTTTGTATGAAATAGTATAAAAATGATGTTCCGTTAGTAAAATTTCAGGCTAAAAGTATTTGTAAAGGATTAGAAACAAAATGCGTGACACAAAATTGTACTTCATGGTATAAAAATGCAATCCCTTTTTAATTAACGTTACGTGGTAGTGTGTAGTTTGATTCAAGAGGCAAATGTTAATTGTTTTATGAAGAAAAAATGAATACAATTGGAGAATAATTTCACAAATATACTCTCAAATGTATACTTATTCTAAACATTCTAAGTTTCGCTAATTAAGAAAGTTTGATTAATTTCAAAACTACGCAGATATCAATGAATGCTCGGTCAACAACGGAGGATGCGATCATCATTGTCAGAACACAGTGGGGTCATTCATCTGCTCCTGTCGCCATGGTTACGCTCTTCAACTGGATCAGAAAACTTGCAACTGTAAGAAAATTCACATTATGCGTTTCAAAATCTGTTAATATTTATTTTGACCTGTTCAGTATTAAAACTCTTTTTTTTTTCTTCCCCCGCAATTATCCCATCTCCTCCTGATAAAAGATATCCTAATTTAACTTGTATTGTATGAAGGTTACTTTCTTAAAGTCACCCTTTTTCTTCTTATACGCATAATACTTTTACATCGGTATCTATTAAATATTTGTTTTGAGAAAGAAAAGGAGGACATTCTTCTTTTGGAATTACCATCCTAAGATAACTCATAGGCCTCCGTTTGTACATGTATACATGTATATCTTTAAAGAATGTATGTTTTCTTCCTCATACATGAGACTTGCAATGAAACTTAAATTCATCGATCCGTTTTTTACCCTTTTTCTGTTCTACAATTTATCTGCAGTTCTCAGTTACTAGTACCATTCCATTATTCTAGAACAATTTCGTAAAGGGCATATTGTAGCCTATTCATTGTATTCATCATTGAATCACAACATAAATGTGTACCCTATTGATGATCGCCATTATAAAGTCTTAAAAAAATCCCGCCTTTAACCTGCCTGAAACACTATGAAAGTCAATAACATTTGGTTTATTTGTTCTCTTTTTGTTTTTATAGCTGTAAGCTTCTGCAAACACAATGGAAAATTCCATTCGGTAAGTAATAGTGAAATGCTGTTATGTCGAAAATGAAAAAGTGTAACACACTTCGGGTAAGACAATACATGTAATATCTTGCTTTGGGAGTGAATGAAAGACAATAAAATCGCTAACGGGATAAAAACGTTTATATCATTATTTACTTCCAAAGAAATCAGAATCAAAATTGCTTGGCGTTCTTAAATCTGAACACAAGTTTGTGAAATTATCTACTGACTTTTTTATTTAAACAGCTCCATTGCTCCTTTGCCTTGGATCCGCGTAAAGATTTAGTTTCTGTGCGACCTGTAATTTTGATATTTCTTCAAACTGAATTTGTGTTCCCACAGGCCGAAGATAGTTGGCAAGAAGGATGTAATGCATGTGCATGCCAAGATGGAAGAGCAGAATGTTCACCCAAACTATGTGCAGGACTTCTCTGCCAAGAGGTGAGTAACCTTAATATTTGTTGAAAAATAATTCAAGCTTACCCCCTCCACTTCGTTTCCACTATATTTGCCATAGACTTTAAAAAAATTAGTTCTCAAACAAGCGAAACAATTGTCCTCACAGTTTTAAGATGGGAGTTCAAAAATATATTGCTTCCAAAAAAAGTCATCAGTCAGTTTGTCGATTAGCAAAATGGACTTGAAAGATTACTAATTAGCTCTAGAAACTCTTTAATATGGGTGTCTCACCCTAGCCTCAGCCCCCTCCTCCTCCTCAACCCACACTCGTGGTATGCACGTATGTGCAATAGATATATGTCGTTTATTTCTCTCTTGATAAGTCCTTTTATGCACTTTTTTCGCAGCTGGAAACAGAAGTAGTCTTGCCAGGTGATTGCTGTCCGGTTTGCTTGCCAGGTAAAGCAGATTTTTAAAGTCATAGGACCGAACTAATAACGAGCTTATACCGTTATTAAATTAGAAAGGGGCAATCTCAAAATGAATGACTAATCAATAAAAAATCACGGAAGTGGTCAAAATTCGGCTTACTAAAAGGGCCTTTTCAAATTAGTATGATTATTACTAGTAGTAGGCTAACATCCATTTACTTAAGAGAAACATCATCAGTAATATTTTATGTCACACAGGGAATATTAATAAAGGAAGCACCTTTCCGAATGCGATAAGAAAAAAATTGGCAAATGAGAAGCATTGATGGAAGAAGAAAAAAATCTTTAAAATTTTACCGATTCCGGTGTTCATACTGAATATTATCTTTGTAAATTTTTGACCCACCTTCGTGTATTCATTCACTCCGAACAAAAGGGAAACATGTCGTTGGTATGACCGTTTTACGCATTTTTGCATACCGTTTTGCAGAAATGAAAACGTGTTCAGTGAGCAACGAAGGCCACTATCAAACGTTTGATGGGTACACCTACGATCAGCATGGCGAATGCCGATACGTACTTACACACGATTACAGTGGGACTTCCAATTTCGAAGTCCACATGGAGCACCAGTTCCTCAACGCCAGTCAAACCCACCTCGGCGTCGGCGTCTTGGTCTACATCGACTGCTTGGAGGTCAAGGTCGACGTCACTGGCCAGGTCTTTGTCCAGGATGAAGCCGTTGGGTTACCCTACGCGCACCGCAACCCGGCCAACGTTCGCATCGCCCACGTCGGTGGCGGGCGCGACGTCGAGGTCTTCTCCAACAAGGGCTTGACGGTGACGTGGTCGCAGACGGGCGGAGTCAGCGTGAACCTGACGGTCACGCACGGTGCCGACGTCAAAGGGCTGTGCGGAAACATGAATGGAAACAAGAAGGATGATAAGATGACCAGACAGGGTATCAGGACGTCTAAGAATAAAGAACTGGTACACAGCTGGAAAGTAGATGGATACAAGTAAGATATCAAGATGCCTTTTGTCAATATTTTTTGTTCATCTTTTGTTTTTCTTTGTTTGCTATCTTTAGAAAGTTCATGAATTTTAATACGTAACTTGGTGGCATAAATTTAATTGTGACCGAGAATATGCTGTTAATTGAATGTTTGAAGATAGACAGTGGTCATCTGCTAGCTAAAAAAAAAAAAGAGAGAGAGAGAGAGAGAGAGATGCCGAATGATGGAAAGACAGGTAAACAAAAAGGTGTTCTAGACAATGAATTAGGTCCATCTTTTCATTGTGTTTCTTTAAAAATTAAAATGCGACCCCAAGCAATTCTTCCATACTACTGACGATTTCAAATTGATTGATGTATAATGTTTCAATATTCCTATCTCAGGCATTGCAAGCAAAGGAACACTCGTCCTATGAAGTTCGGATACCTGAAAATCGGAAGATGTTCGTCGGTCAGTTACAAAGACTTTGGTCTTGCCTTCAAAAAATGTCGTGTTTTCTTTAAAAATAACTTCAAGCGTTGCGTCAGTGAGGTAGATCCGAAGCCATACATCACAAATTGTATTGAAGATACTTGCACGTGTGGCGTTCGTCAGCCATGTCACTGCGAGGCGATATCATCGTATGTCAACGAGTGCCGACGCCATCTTGGTGTGGATATTGAAGACTGGAGAAGCCTATCTAATTGTGGTAAGATTGTTCTTCCTCTTACCATGCTTACAGAGCAAGATTCAAATATGTTTTTGTAATATGCTGACAAGGCTTCAGCATTTTAAAGTTAGCCCCAAGGAAATTTGGAAGAGGGGTTTTGGGTCAAAGCCACCCCTCCATCTAGAGACGTCATTGGTCATGTAGTAGGGTTGATGTATTTTCCCTCCAGAAAACTCCTTTTAAAAGGGAACTATTACAATTGCACACACAAAATTATATCTTGTTTTTTCCTTGTCTTCTGTGCGAGGCCCGATGCTATCCCCTTGACATCTTTTAATTTATTTTACTTCGTCTATTTAACGTTTATAAGGTGCATTTTTCTTCTCTTTTTATCATTTAATCATCATGCATTATGTTTTTAAAACGTGTATTACTTTGTCGTTACGTCCCCGAAATAAAATGGGATGTCTGATTTGATCATGATTAACAATGAAGTTTCGAATTTCGATAATGGAAGGAATGAAGTTACTATCAATATTTTCTTATATATTTTACCTTCATTTACAGCATTGCAATGCCCACCTACCATGTCCTATGACGAGTGTGGTCCGCCGTGCCTGCCGACGTGCGAGGACCCCGATGGTCAGCGATGCACAGGCCCCACGGCCTGCGTGGCTGGGTGCCTATGCTTCGCTGGCCAGGTGTTTCATAATGGCGCCTGCATCAGTAGAAGTCTATGCTGAGGAATAGATTCCTGATCTTTGGGTGTCTTGGAATTACTTTTTTTTTAAATAGAAGAATGCTCAAACAGAATGAATTGCCAATTTGGGTGTAGTCCTTATTCATGGACGGCCATCTGTTTAGTAAATGAATTGGGGATGCTAGAGCCTCTTGAGCAAGCATGACGCCCCCCCCCCCCCCCTCATTCTTCTACCTTGGACCAGGGACTTGTTAGAGAAGGACTGGAATCAAGCCGGCGAGACTCTTGTAATTAATTCAACGCATTCGTGAGTTCTAAAGCGTAACAATGGGATGTGTAACAGTCCACTTGGCTTTGAAGTTCCATGCTCCGAACCGCGCTTCCACTGCGGGGACTTTCAGAAGCCAGGCACCAGTTTTACATTTATTACAAAATATTAAATTACCGGCAAAATTTCACTGTAAATCAAAAACTTTATATGGGGATTGTATTGGGAATAGTGCATCAAACAAATTTTCAAATTTAGAACTCCGTCCTTCCTATAATTTGTGTGCCAGAGTTGGTAAAAGAAAAATTACATCCTGACAAAAACTCAATATCTTAGGATGATGCGCTAATTTGTGCATGCTTTAATGTCCCGATATTTGATCCATGATTTACAATCTTCAATAACATTTAGTTCGCTAATGCGTGTTTTCGCGTGATTTTTGTATTTTTCAAGTTTAAAAAATGTTGAAATTACACAAGTTTGTGTTCGTTTGTTCTACTCTTTACACATTCAACAATGGATGAGAAATCATTGGAAGGACAGCGAACAATTGCTGTGATACCATTTTCTGATGTAGGAATTCTAAATCCTGAAAATTCATGTGCTCTTTTATTATACCACCTGGTGAACAGTTGCAGATTAGCGCATAACTTTTCGGCGGCGTGGAGCATGGGGTCAAAGGAGAGCGGCTTGATTCCAGTCCTTGTCTATCAAGTCCCTGCTCTATCTTTGACCCACATTCGTTGGACATATTTGAGATTTCATCTCCTCCTTTCCACTTTCTATCTCTGTCTCTCTTTCTTTCCTGTATGTGTCTCTCTCACCCTCCCTCTCAGTGTTTACTTTTACTTTTGTTTTTTGTCCTCCTTTTATTTTCTTCCTACGTCTCTGTCTCTCTCCATCTGTCCTACGTATCTTCCTTCACAACCTCCTTTCCTCCACAACCTCCTTTCCTCCCCATTCTCCACTTCTATCATCTGATAGCCCAAATTTCAATCTTCCCACTCTCTCTCTCTCTCTCTCTCTCTATCTCACTATCTATCTATCTCTCACTTTAAGTATATAATTATGTTTGACTTACTCTCTCACTCTACTCTCTGTAGTTTATACACAGAATTGTCAGAATGTTGAATGTGAAAGTTTGATTACATTACTAAAATAATGTTGTTATGTCGTTCTTAATCTTGAAATTTGAAAATGTAATTCTATGTAAATATAATGTATTTTACAACATTGTATTAAATGCATCTTTTTTCTTCCATTCACATCGAAAAATACATCGAAAAATATTATAAAGTATTGATGTGATTTGTTAATAACTGAATATGTACGCCATAGATATCGATGAATTGACTATTCTGTCGTGGATATGTCACAGAGTTATCGATCTAATAGTACCAGCTACAATGTATGTCCTTGATATTATAACATCGAACTTCATTTCTTACTGTTGTACTCATGACGCAAAACAGTTAATGAGAATGCAGACACTGACTAACCAATCGTATTAGTAGGTAATACCCTCAAGAAGTTTTAGAATTAGTTGTACAGTGTATATTAAGCGGGAGCTTTTGATTATTAAACGTTTTTGCCCTCCCATCCTAAAATGTGTTGATGCCCCTGACCCCCTTGGTTACTAAGTACTCCTCTACATGGGATTAAGATATAGTGCACATATTATTGTCATGGTGCAAAATGTAGTAAGATCGTGCCACGAACGTGTACAAGAGATATATCAATGAAGATTTCTTGGCATAATGTATGCCTTTTAGCATGACATGGGCGCAGACATTTTCCGTCAAATGTGACGTACCAGGTGGAGTTGTACATATATGTATCATACACCATCTTTAATTAGAAAGATTTTTTAATTAAATAACAAAACCTTTGCTTTTTAATGAGGGAAAATCATAGACGAGAAGGTAAAAATTACGTTTGGTGAAAAAATTATAACAGGGGAACAATAATTGTAACTCATTTATTAAAAATACTAAAATATAGCGGTTGTAAAATCTATTTCATAAATGCGAAACCCTCACCCAAGAACAGCACCAACTTATTTATGCAATTTGCGTTCTTGCAATTGGAGTACAAAGGATAATAGCAGGTGAATGAAATGCTTCAACACTACAAATACCTGGGAAGGAAGCACCATAAACTTGAATACACTTAGTTGATATTTTCGACTCCGCATAGTACTCAAGAAAATAGCGATGCCCATGTCTTGCTGAGAGACTGTGCTTTATTTTGGCTTTATGCCTTTCTCATACACTTTGGTGGAGAGTAGATTGATGGGCAAGCATGCAATAAATCTCTCAGAACAACTAAAGTTATTCTTTGGGGTTAGTTCTCCTTCAACCAAGATTTGTGCATTAAATTTGATTACATTACTAAAATGGCCACTTCTGACTTTTGAAACACAATTTTCTGTAACTTTGATAACACTTGAATTAACTCATTCATGAAGAGGCACTTAATGCAAACGCATGCATCGAATATGATTACACTTCGAAAATGGCCTATAGAGTACCTGAGTGTTAACGGCATGTTCGTTTGTTGTCCAGGTTACTGGTTCTTAACAACAGAGCATGTGCATGAGGTTCACCGCGAAATCATTCAAGCAACGGGCAGCATAAGCAGGGCAAATTAACCCTAATAAGGCCGGGGGGCCATTATGGCCCCCCCCCCCCTCCACGATTTTTCTGATTGCTCGGGAACGCATATGGATGGCGCCCCGCCGCTCGCTGACTTTTTTCTTTCGAGTCTTGCGCAACTTTTGAAATAATTTTTTTGAAAATCGGACCTACGGTTACAAGGTCACGTGACCTTTTGTCTTTGCATGTCAGCCCGAAAATCGCTCATTTTCGTGATTTGTGTACAAAACATATGGAAAAGTCATTTTTCCTAAAAACAGAACAAACATGGGTTATTGGGTCTTGTTTAAAGTTTAGGTGGTTGTTTTGGGAGTCAAAATAGTTGAATTGTAGTAAGAAATGAAATAAAACAACAAAAACAATGAAATACATAAGTTAAAAAAACAATGAAATACATAAGAAATTATCAAAACAAGGGATAACATAAGGAATAACCTGGCTCTTCCAATTTTTTTTTTTGTCTTATTATTCAGAATGGTCTAATGAATATATGTAGTGAAAAAGAATGCTTAAATATGAACAATATATGATTTATGGGTAAAAATGTGATTTTTATGATTTTATTTGCATAAATTACCATAAATATGCAATGTGTGAATTTTTCAAAAAATTGAAATTATCATATTATTCTATACACTTCACTTGACATGCGTGCAAATTTTAGCGGCCGAGATCTTAAGGGGGGGCCATAATGCCCCCCCCCCCCCCCGGCCGTAGTAAGACCTCAAATAGCCCGGCCTTTTTAGGGTTAAGTGTTAGGGTTAGGCAAAATTGTTGGGAACTAGCAATTTTGACAACTAGGCCAGTTTAATGTCAAGTACCGAAATCGTGACTACTGAAATACAAATATTCATAACCACTGATAACAGGTGAATGAAATAATTCTTAAGGCATTTGATAAAATCCCATGCATTAATTATTGATTACATCTATAATTTACAAATTTGAATAAATATATTGATACTTCGGCATATATAATTCAACCTTCAAATGCAGCTTATAACTTTGTACTGAAAACATGTAAATAAATGAACTTTGTTAAAATGAATAATAACTTGCATGTGCCATTATTTCAGAGAGATGGGGAGAGAGGGTATTACAAAAGAGAGTTGAAGAGTGCTAGAGAGGAAGAGAGGTAGAGGAAGAGAGAGAGAGAAGGGGAGGAGAAGAGAAGAAGAGATTTTACTTAGAGCCATATAGATGATTTAATTTAGAAAATGGAGGCACATAAACAAATTCATCTCTTCTAAAAATGAAGTAATTATGATGATTCTTGTAAGTTGTAGCGAATGTCACTGAAAATTATCACTGAAAATGTGAGAAAAAAATTGGCATCAGAAATTTCCTCAAACCTGTTCTATGTAGACAATCACGGGGAACGGGGGGCACGTGCACCTGGCAATCCAATCTTATATTTGAAGGCAAAACACATCAACCTGAGTACAAAATGCTTATAAAAACGTGCCCCCTAAATTCTATGGGCCTACACCTGCAACGATTTCAGTCCAGACACCAACCCCTTTTCTAGCATCCGAAAATGTCAAACTTCTTGTCTTGTTTGCTTTTGGCGAAATTTGGGACTTAAAAAAAGCACCGCCAAAATCTGATGAAAGAGAATGTTCAGGCTTTGCCCCCCCCCCCCCCTCCTGCCAGAGAATCCTAGATATCGATCCACCACTAGGGGCGGATCTAGGGGTTCGGCGGTTTACCCCCTCCCCCCCCCCCCCTTCCCCCTTGGACGGCCAAGTGAAGAAAAAAAAATAAGAAGAAAAAGTAAAACAGTAAAACGGCGCGATTTTTGGAAAATCCTGGATCCGCCACTGGGTCAACCCCCCCCCCCCCCCCCCCCGTTGCAAACAAAAACTAGATCCGCCCCTGACCACTAAACAACACACCCACTTTCAAGATTCTGCATTAAACCTAACCTTTTCAAAAGCTCTGAATACAATCTCGCAACCACCCTCCTAAAATTTAGGATTTTTTTATGATAAGATTTTCCAGGGAGCTGCTTATATAGGAATTTTATTCCAATCATTATATTGTTGAAATTTTGAAGAAAAAAACAACAAACTTTGACGCAATCGAGACACAGCTACCAATATCATCAAAACCCTTGGTCTTTTAAATTGTCAGTAATGGTAAATGAATAAAATGCCTTTGCAATCCAAGGAATTCAAACTATGTCATAATACCTCAGACGCGGATCCAGGATTTCTCAGGGGAGGGGGGGGGGGGGCCCAATTTTTGTTTTGTGTTGGCTCCCAAATTCGCTCAGTGGGGGGGGGGGGGGAGTAGTTTTCCACTTTAATTCTAAATTTTGCGAGTGAGCAAAGACTCTTGACAATTTTTCATGGTAGAAACTTTGTTTTATCATCAAAACATTCGAAATAAGATGTAGAAATACAATACTTAGTCCATGTAGATCTATCTTATATCTCCATGCTTAGACATCGCCTCTCCCCGAATATAAACTGATATTAAGTTTAATGGTCAGTGACTAATGTTAGACCAATCGAGGGGTTGCATATCATTCATTCTCCATTGTGGTCAGCTTTCAAGAATTACACAACAGTAGTGCAAGTGTGGGAAATTATACCATATCTAGAGGTGTCGTGGTCTAGTGGCTACTTCGTCGGACCACATGATTCGCGGTTCGAATCCTTTGGCAAGACATTAGTCTAAATTTAACATTCGTCACCCAGGTGTTAAATGAGTAACGGTAGATAGGGACTCCTTGAATGCTGTAAGGACCGAAAACAGTAGCTTAAAGTAAAGATTTTGAGCGCCTTGAGCACCTTGCGTGGTGGCTATGTGCGCTATAAAAATATCCAATATTATTATTAGATTGTTATAAATTGTTTTAAAATCATTAGTATATGACATTGATTATATCATTTATGTTAATTGATATCACTATTCCAACCTCGCCCCATCTCTATAAAGACGAGGACACACCAATTGCTGTTTTGGTAAAGATGCAAAGACACTGGCAGATTTGGAGATGGGGGTAGAGCACAACCTGTCCCCTTCTAACTTTAATCATGCATATATTAGTTACACAAAAATGGGCCTGGAAATATTTTTTTGTTTTCTTTGTTTCTTTTCGTTATCTTTTCGTTATCTGTTCGTTTGCTCACTTGGTTATTTGTCTATGTCATATAGCTCCGTTTAGTCTCATTTCACAACGCCCCCTATCGTCAGAGTCAGCAGCCATACATGTTAGCCTATGGAATTGTACACACAAAAAATCGTTAAAAATTCATTTTTTGTTTAAACGAAAAGCACATCCACCCCGACTTACGTTATCACTAGCTCTTTCATTGGAACCCTCATGTCCCATTGACTTTTGAAAGTTCACCCACCGTAATTTGATCAAAATAGGTTGCAAGCTCGTCATTGCCTATATAGTACACAATGTGAAACAAGTCGAACTTTGGACTCAGTTTGCCAAGCGATTTTAAGATTATAGGTCAAGCACACGAAGGATAAGAAGCATGAATTATCATGGATCACTTCTGCTTGGTTCATTATGTCCATTTCATCCAACCCCCCACCGTCATTTTTCCATTTAGTAAAAGCAAACATTTTGCCGAGTTTAGCAAAAACATGAATATTCATGAACGGTCAGACAATACAGCCTTTTAGTACGTAACGCATAGTGAATGGGATTCAGGCATTCTTACAAAAACAAAAATAACTAGACTTTAAATCGTCACTTTGACGAATTAGGTGATACGTATGCTCATGTGTAACATAATGAAGAAAGCATTTTCACGATTTCATCTTTCGTTTAATACTCCCATTATGGTATATCCATGAGTCAAGTTTCAACTGTAGGGCAGAGGGAAACAGACCAAGAGAATAAGAGGGAGGCAAGGCAAGAGAAAGAGCAAGAGAGAGGAGAGAGAGAGATGCAATTGAGAACCATGCCTTCCAGATGACCATGAGTAAAAGTGGTATAGCGCCCCCTTCAGGTATTCGATTGAGGATGATAATTGACATGTCACCTATGATTGAATTTTTGACTATGATAACGTCATGATAATGTTAGATAGTCTACATAAATCTTGTGGAAACTTGTCTCAGCTACAACATACTCAAAAATCAACAAAATCCAAGCTTGAATTATCTATGATATTGCTCAAAACACAGGAATGTAGAATCCAGATTTGAGAAAAAGTCATCTCCCATAGGGATTAAACGCAAAAAGTAATGGATTAAGTGAAAATAGGGTAATAATAAAGTAAAGTAGATAGGGTTGTTTATTACATTACTTGCGATTCTACGTGTTTTAATAATCAAAGGAGATGGTACAGTGAAAGGTCAAAAAGAAAAAAAAAGTGAAGAAAAATATTGTTGGAGACACCCGGACTCGAACCATGGATCTCGAGGAGAAGTCGAGAAGTCAAGTGCGTTACCGATATATCAAAACATTTCCCATAGCGAATACACGTAAACGGGAAATGGAATTCTCAAATCCTACTTTGCAAGTGAAATATGAGCATAATCCCGGCATCTGATCGAAAAATAAAAGCACTCGTGTGATAGCTTATTGTCTCAGCTACAACATATTCGAAGCTCAGCGAAAACTAAGCTAACACAACGGAGATTTTGCTCGCGAAAGACAGGAGTGTAGAATCCAGTTTTGAGAAAAAGTCATGTCCCATAGAGAATACACGCAAAATGTGAAAAATTGACATGCCTCCTTTAATCGCAAAAATACGCCATGATGCCTTTGTCAAAATGAAAAATTGTGGTCACTATATTTGTAGAAAATTATCTCAGCTTGAACATCGATCAATATTAACAGAGATACAATCAATTTTCCAAAAATATGCTGACGTCATAATATGCAAATTAAAATTGTGAGTTTGGAGGCTATTATGATGACGTCATGAGTTAATTGAGGGTCAAATGAGACATGAAATCATTTTTACGACTCATAATCTATCTAAATATGAAAAAATATTGGGAGTTCCTATCTATTCTGAAGAGTTACAAAGAATTTTGTATAGGCATGTTTTTGCTCATGTATTGTGGATAAAGATAACGCTGGTCCGCGCGCGCTGTCAACTTTGACGGACGCTCATTGCGTTATTACAAGATGAACAAGTTATCAAAATGCTTGGCAAAATGTGCCAAATATGATGATAGAAAAAATTCGGCGATTCTATGTTGCAAAATGCTAGTACGCGCAAAAAACGCGCGCGCATGCGCGTGAGCATGATTTTTTGTCAAATGCTCCATATGGCCTGAAACGTATGCAAACAAAAATTGGGATGATTTAGAGCATTTTAAATTTTTGCGCGCGCGTAAACGCGCGCACGAACGCGCACGCGCGCATTTGCGCACGCGCGCATTTGCGCACGTTTATTGACCTGAAATTGAACGGACGGATATTGATCTTAATCGTGATAATTATGAATGAGAAATACTTTTCCGTTATGAAGATATGATCAGGAGTTGATTTTCACAAAATGGCGCCTGGATGACGTCACGATGACTTTGACTCTCTAAAAAGTCACGCAGTTCTAAGTTAGACTAAGATCTATCATTATGGCAAGTTTCATGATAATGGCTTTATTCAGTCTTGAGATATCCTGCGAACAAATTCGAGGAAGAATAATAAATAATAAACTTTAATAGACTTTAAATCGTCACTTTGACGAATTAGGTGATACGTATGCTGATGGTTTACATAATAAAGAATGCATTACACGATATCATATTATTTTATGAAATGCTTCTCCCATTAAGATCTATCCATATGTCAAGTTTAAATTGTGTCCTATTGATCATTATGGATCGAGGGAAGATAGATTGAAACAATATATGACCATTGACCCTGCGCAGTAACCAGTTACACCTTTGACTCTAATTAACATCATGTAGAACACATTTTGACGATTTTATCTTATTTAAAGATATGAAAATGTAATTGATAAATGATTATCATCATTATGATCGTGATGAAGATCATGATCATGAGCGGGATCCTGACATCTTATTGAGGGGTGATTAAGATAGCACATAGTCTCAGCTAGAACATACTCAAAAATCAACAAAATTCAAGCAGAAATAACGGCGATATTGCTCGCAAAAGACAGGAATGTAGAATCCAGATTTGAGAAAAAAAATCTTCTCCCATAGGAATTACACGCAAAAAGTAATGGATTAAGTGAAAATAGGGTAACAATGAAGTAAATAGGGTTGTTTATTACATTATTTGCGATTCTACGTGTTTTAATAATACAAGGAGATGGTACAGTGAAAGGTCAACAAGAAAAAAAAAAAAATTGTTGGAGACACCCGGACTCGAACCCGGGATCTCAAGGTCGGAAGTCAAGTGCGTTACCGATATATCAAAACATTTCCCATAGCGATTACACGTAAACGGAAAATGGAATTCTCAAATCCCACTTTGAAAGTAAAATATGAGCATAATCCCGACATATGATCGAAAAATAAAGTGCACATTGGAGATAGCTTATTGTCTCAGCTACAACATACCTGAAGCTCAGCGAAAACAAAGCTAAAAAAATGGGAGATATTGCTCGCGAAAGACGGAAATATAGAATCCAGTTTTGAGAAAAAGTCATGTCCCGTAGAGAATACACGCGAAATGTGAAAAAATTGACATGCCTCCTTTAATCGCATAAATACGCCATGATGCCTTAGTCAAAATGAAAGATTGTGTATATTAAATTTGTAGAGAATTGTCTCAGCTAAAACATATCAAATTTTGGAAGAAAAAAAATCAATACTTACAGAGATACAATCAATTTTCAAAAAATATGCAAACGTCATAATATGCATATTACAATTTTGAGTTCGGAGGCCATTTTGATGACATCATGAGTTAATTGAGGATCAAATGAGACATGAAATCATATCTCCATTTCATAATATATCCACTTATGAAAAAATAATGGGAGTTTCTATCTATTCTGAAGAGTTACAATGAATTGTGTTTAGGTATGTTTTTGCAAATATATTGTGGATAAAGATAACGCAGATCCGCGCGTGCTGTCAACTTTGACGGACGCTCATTGCGTTATTAAAAGGTGAACAAATTATCAAAATGCTTGGAAAAATGTGCCAAATACGATGACGGAGAAAATTCGGCGATTCTATGTTGCAAAATGCTAGTACGCGCAAAAAACGCGCGCGCATGCGCGTGTGCATGATTTTTTTTGTCAAATGCTCCATGTTGCCTAAAAAGTATGCAAAAAAAATTTGAGATGATTTGGAGCATTTTAATTTTTTGCGCGCGCGTAAACGCGCGGACGAACGCGCACGCGCAAATTTGCGCACGTTTATTTACCTGAAATTGACCGGACGGATATTGATCCTAATCATGGTAAATATGAATGAAAAATTTCTTTCCGTTATGAAGATATGATCATAAGTTGATTTTCACAAAATGGCGCCTGGATGACGTCACAATGACTTTGAGTCTTTGAAAAGTCACGCAGTTCTAAGTTAGACTAAGATCTATCATCATTGAAAGTTTCATGACAATGGCTTGATTCAGTCTTGAGATATCCTGCGAACAAAATCGAGGAAGAATACTAGGAATAAAAATCTTGACGAAATCAAAAGGTGATACGTCTACGTACGTATCACCTAATAATAAAAAATCAACAAGAGAAGATAGCCTCTTACCGATTTAAAAGATCATATGCAACGACGAAAAGTGTACATGTAATTGTTTGATATAGCCTAAAACACGGAATACCTAACATATAGATAATGTTATTATTGCTGTTCAAGTAATACAAGTAATACACTTTGATTGTTCTCGAGACATCTGAATAAACTTTATGGCTAAATAACAAAAACAAGGTGGAAAGAAAGAGTGATTAGCCGATGTCTGATTTTAATCTCGATTTATATTGTGAAATCTAAAAGTGAAATCTAAAAGTGTTATAACAGACTGTCAGACGGATTTCCCCTTTTATTATCTTGTAAAGCACATGTGGAGTATCAAAACAAAAGTGGTGGCACCGACGGGGGGGGGGTGTCCCAACAGTCACCTCACTGTGTAGAGTAAAGAGAAGGTTGAGTTCTGGGAAGAGGTGAAAAATAATTTGTGAGCGTTATCATTCTTATTATGCAAGTGTGGAAGAACATCAGATAAGACATGTTCCCTGAAAAGCATGGCTCTTCAAATGCCTTCATATTCTAAATATATATGTAACATCGTAAAATTCGGGGGGTAGGATTTTTACGCCACGTGTTCGTGTAGTCTCATATACATCTTTCTGTGTACAGTGTTTGTAACTTTACCGAGACTTGGCCAAATTTCTTTCTTCAGAACCTTGCACTACACACAAATTCTTATATGCTAGATCATCAACCTTTTCTGGTCGATTCCACACCGTTTCTTTCACAATGCAATCGCATGACCAGAACTTAACTTCATCTACGTTATTTTCGTGAAATGAGTAAAAGGCTTTTATTCGTACTTACTTTTGTTTCACTGATGTATCTAAAGCATACACCATGAAAATGCAACAAGCGTTGAGCTTCCTGCCCGACTTTAAAAACGAGAAGACGTATTAGTCTAGTCCCCAGCCTTAATCCAACTGTTTCTTTGACCCCGTTCTCATTCACTTCGTTGGAGTGGTCTAACTAAGACCCGTTCCTCAGGAGCAGTTCTTAGGTGAGTGAGAACGGTCAAAGTGGTCCAGGAAGTGGACTTCTGGACCGCTCCAGAAGACCACCTCGGGAGGTGGTCTTGAGGAACGGGTCTTATTAAGAGCGGTTTGGACCGCTCTAACGTGCAATGTGAACGGAAGCGTACTTTGACCGGAAGTGAGCTAGTGACGTTCCGTGCGAAACATGTAGTACGGTACATACAGTTTGTATTCCGCGCGCGAAAAAATTGACCTGCTGACCTGAGCTGCCATAGCAACAAGACCACTTTGACTCGTGGAGCGGTTTGAGCCATAAAAAAACTGCTCGGAGTGTGAACGCTCGCAAACCGTTCCTCAAGACCCGTTCCTCTGGAGCGGTCTAACTAAGACCACTTTCAAAGTGAGTGAGAACGGGGTCAAAGTGAAAGACAAGAAGCTGATATATCTCCTAGAACAAAGACCACCTCCCGAGGTGGTCTTCTGGAGCGGTCCAGAAGTCCACTTCCTGGACCACTTTGACCGTTCTCACTCACCTAAGAACTGCTCCTTAGGAACGGGTCTTAGTTAGACCGCTCCAACGAAGTGAATGAGAACGGGGTCTTTGAATATACAATGTATGAATACTCGCGAAAAAATACGCAAAAAAATCGAAGACTTTCAATGGGCTTTCGTCTCCTAGACCCCAACAGACCCCTTACAGCATGGCCTTGGAATTTTTTCACCACCCCCCCCCCCCTCTTCTCCCTTCAACGTGTCATTACTTGCAAGCCCCCCCCCCCCCCCCCCCCCGAAATTTTTTTTTAATTCGGATTCAGATTGTTTTTCTTTCTTTCTTACGTTATGCAACTTTTCCAGATGGTTTCTTCACTCTCAAATGACTTTTTTTTTAATGGAAATTCGCATTGGGCCTCTATAATTTGACTAGATCTTGCATTAAAAAACGATACCTATACTACAAGTGGTCTAATAATAATAATAATCCGCTTTAATATATATATAGCGCTTAATACAATGTCTCTAAGCGCTTTACAGATTTACTATAATCCCGGTCATTGAATTCAGTGCTTGTCCACACACACTGTGTGCACAATCTCCACTCCCTGGGAAGCAATCCAGCCAGGCGTTACTTGACGCCCAAAAACTGTCTATGGCCAATTCGTCTCCATTATAATGGTTTGTTTCTTCTTTCTCTTTTAATGCCCGCCAAACACAATGAATTATCATCAACTGATCTAACTTGTATCGGAAGGACGAACACTTTACACTCTATTTCCTTATTCACTTGTCATTACCTTATATGGCATGAACGTATTTTTTTTTTATCGACTTTATCTACTTCGGATGCCATAGTCGTGGTAATATAGATAAGTAATGATGATTAAAATCAGAAAAAAAATTCCCTGACCAGTCCCTATTTGCTTTCTATTTTTGGGCAAACGTATGTTCCTCTTTTTTTGTTCCTCTTTTTTTTAAACACCAACAGAAAAAGGGTGTGATATTGATAAGTGGGAGGCTACACCAGACAATGCCGGCAATGTTGGACTCGCGGGCTTCCTGACATCTTCTAATAATAACTATTTCTTATATGGCGCTTTTTCAGGAGGGCCCTATCAAAGCGCCTTACAGATATATATACTATTACCCCGGTCATCGGATTCAAGGCTTACCCGCACACAATGTATGCACATTCTCCACTCCCTGGGGGAGCATTCCAGCCAGGCGTCATTTTTACAAGCGCACACTTGCTAATCTAAGCACATTAGCTTTCGCATCCTACCGGGTACCCATTTAACACCTGGGTGGAGAGTGGCAAATGTAGATCAATGTCTTGCCAAAGGACATTAGTGCCGCGGTGGGACTTGAACCGCGGACCTTGTGATCCACCGTCCGGTGACATATCCACTCGTCCACGACACCTCTACTTCGAGTGTAAAACAAGAACGATTGCCAAAAGGCCGCCATTTTCCCCGTATATATATCTTTGGTTTAGCGGTCTCATGGGCAATGGGTCTACTGGAATGACCCCCAAAGCGGATGAGTGGAATAAGACCTGATGATTTTTCAGTTTAATCAAGCTCTGGACGTTATTAAGTTGTGGCACTATGTATACACCTTTCACCTGCACACCTGGGCATCCCCATGTCGCCACACACATGCACTCTCACACATCTGCAAGAATCTTCAGCAGTGAAGGAGGCAGATTATCTTGAAGAAGAAGAAGAAGAGAAAGGTAGAATTAAACTTAATTTGTATGAAAATATATTCCAATTTGTTATCATTTCGTCCATCACTCAACAGATGAACTTGAGTAAATACAGAGTGGGGGTGGTGTGGAGATTTTTATCACAAAAAACATGATTTTGGTGATGTTTTTGTTACTGGCAAAGCACCAACAATTTCAACGACCAAACAATTGCCCTTTGGTGATCGTAAAGAGGCTTTTTGGTTGGATTTGGGGGAAATAAAAAACTTTAATTCATATGTACTCTATAAAAAATACCAAGAACAATTTTCAACGAGAGAAAGTTCATCAGTTCATGGGTGGAATGAAAGGGAAAAACCCGGTACTTTCCCCGGGAGTTTAAAAGCTCACAATTCCCAGGGGCTGATGTATATAGCAGGAACCTTTATAATTATGCGAGACAATGGCATATACAGATCGGGATATTGTGAAATAACAGTTGACAATAAATTCCTTTCCTGTCATCTGCCAATGTCGCCTCCTCCTTCCTGTCTTCCCTTTTCCTCTCACCCCCCCCCCCCCCCAACCTCATATAACTGAGCGGACATATGTAGTCTTCTGGGGGTGAAGACACTGGAAACTCTGTGCTAATTTCATTGCAGGGTGAATACAGTAGACTCTTAATATCATGGATGAATGAATGAGTCGGGTCTAGGAATTGACAGTTTGCTCCCAGTAGACCTCCAACAAGGTGTAAGCTTTTATAATTCTAGGTAGAAACAAGCCTCTTGATATCGTAAATCACAGAGGAATATTTGACCAAACTACCGCGGTGCTCCACACAATTTGTAGGCCCTATACGTCGCTGAACAGCTCGCTAAAAAACTGTGAAAAACCAGTGCAGTTTGACTCTTGACTTGTTTATGAATCGCTTTTAGGAATGCCTCAAAACTGACCCTGTTTATGGACGGGAACATTGTTGTAGGGTATTTCTAGAAAGATAGGAATCAAATTGTATTTCGACAAAGAATATTTGTAATTCACAATTAAACAAAGTCAACAACAAACGACAAGATGCTGAAATCGACTCTCATGCTGCTCCTTTTTTTCCACTTAGGAAGGGGTACAATACGAACAAATGCACAAGAGGTTAGTGAAGAGGGTAGAACATTCAAAGAGAAGCTGAAGGAGTTATTCGACACCCGACCCGTGAGCGAGCTCGTGTTCATACTCGACTCGTCTGAAGGCGTCGCTGAAAGCGACTTTAATATTTCCGTCGAGTTCATTAAATTCGCATCGAAGGTCATTAGCGTGTCTGCGAGCACGACGCGTGTCGCGGTCATCTCGTATTCGAGCTGCGATGAAATTCAGATTTGGGTTGACTACATCAGTTCTCCTGAAGACAAGAACAAGTGCACGTTTGATAACGATTTAAACGTTGTGAATTACCATCCTGGTGGGACGTGTACGGCAGGAGCACTAGAGGTTGCTGGTGATGTTCTCAGCCATGGGCGCCCAGGTGCACAAAGGTACGGTGAATTTTCTACAGTATTTAAAACTTTTTAGTTCTGTTTGATATAAGGGGTCAGGGGCGGATCTAGCTTTTTGCTAAGGGGGGGGGTTTGACCAAAATAATGACGATGCGGAGCATCGTCCACGAGCCGCGAAGCGGCGAGCCGATTTTTTTTGGGGTGTTTATTTGAACCCCGTAAGTGATGTTTTCCTGGCATCTATTAACACAATGGAGACCATAAAAAGCAGTGCATGATAACGTCTTTTTATTCACGGCTAACAAAATAACAAACAACCAAATTTGCGTTTATGTCGTGGCTTTATTAACATTTTGAGATGGACGCTTATTTTGCACATTTTGATTTTCTGTGTGTCATAACAAAATAACACAGATATATTGAATCATAAAAAATGCTTACAAATGCAATGCTAGGCCCCCCGCCTATGAAATCGAGTGATGCCTAGGCTAAACTTATATACATTAAGTCATTATATCAGCCCCCCGCCTATAAAATCGAGTGATGCCTAAAGTTATGCTAGGACCCCCGCCTATGAAATCGAGTGATGCCTAGGCTAAACTTATATACATTAAGTCATTATATCAGCCCCCCGCCTATAAAATCGAGTGATGCCTAAAGTTATGCTAGGACCCCCGCCTATGAAATCGAGTGATGCCTAGGCTAAACTTATATACATTAAGTCATTATATCAGCCCCCCGCCTATAAAATCGAGTGATGCCTAAAGTTATAGAATATAGATGTATATATATACCAGCCTCTCCGCCTGTAAGATCGGATGATGCTTACAAATGCTAGGCCCCCCGCCTATGAAATCGAGTGATGCCTAGGCTAAACTTATATACATTAAGTCATTATATCAGCCCCCCGCCTATAAAATCGAGTGATGCCTAAAGTTATAGAATATAGATGTATATATATACCAGCCTCTCCGCCTGTAAGATCGGATGATGCCTAAGATTAAAGCGTGACACCCTGAGTTTGAAAATGTGTAGGTACAACTAGGTCCCCCCGCATTCAAATCGAATGGGGGCCGGAAAACTAAGAATTGACATGCGAACAAATTCGACTGAATATACATTGGCAACCCCCTCGCATGTAAAAATTGAGTGGGGTCGAAAATTATCGGATGACAATTATTGATCAATAAACTTATCAGTACCATGTGATTAGTGATTTACCCATACAAAACCGGGTAGGGGCGAAACCCAATGGGAAAAATTCCCCTACGGCCCACTTTCTTTGTGCACGACGCAAGTTGATGTGCGACCAGGCCAAATGCCCCCGGCTCTGCATTAACTTCATAAATCACTGACCAATTTATTACATAAACCCTATCCGTACCTTTCATACCTGAAACCCTAAATCCTTTCCGTACTAATACGTATACCTTGATAGATAGATAGATAGATAGATAATGGTTTTATTGAGAATAAAAGAGCAACAATGCATCGCGGCCTACAAGGCCGAATTGGGCAATGTTTTACAAATGTAAATTACAGTATATAAAAACATTCATATAAAATAACCTCAAATTATGAACTAAACTTGAAAGAGTAGATTGGCTACTTCGAACCACCAAGCAATACTTAATTTATGCCACTAATATACTAAAAATACTTTTATTGGTGGAGATAATGGGGGAGGTGGTGGGAATGTTTTAGACTCCGTAAATTTTTCTTCTTGTCCATTCAAAATGAAAGCCATAACTAGAATGAAAGCCCCTTCGTGCTATTTTTAATTTGCTGGCGGTGTTTTCCGCGCTTGCTTGATAAGCGTACATACGCTTGTACATTTCCTTCCAATGTAATACAAAGTATTACATTTCCTAGCGCGTGAATTTCCCTCAAAAATGTAAACAACCTCTTGACCTACATTTTGTCAGCCTGTCAATAAACCATTTTAAATCGTTGTCTACTCTTTAAATTTTATTATTCACGGCTAACAAAATAACAAACAACCAAATTTGCGTTTATGTCGTGGCTTTATTAACATTTTGAGATGGACGCTTATTTTGCACATTTTGATTTTCTGTGTGTCATAACAAAATAACACAGATATATTGAATCATAAAAAATGCTTACAAATGCAATGCTAGGCCCCCCGCCTATGAAATCGAGTGATGCCTAGGCTAAACTTATATACATTAAGTCATTATATCAGCCCCCCGCCTATAAAATCGAGTGATGCCTAAAGTTATGCTAGGACCCCCGCCTATGAAATCGAGTGATGCCTAGGCTAAACTTATATACATTAAGTCATTATATCAGCCCCCCGCCTATAAAATCGAGTGATGCCTAAAGTTATGCTAGGACCCCCGCCTATGAAATCGAGTGATGCCTAGGCTAAACTTATATACATTAAGTCATTATATCAGCCCCCCGCCTATAAAATCGAGTGATGCCTAAAGTTATAGAATATAGATGTATATATATACCAGCCTCTCCGCCTGTAAGATCGGATGATGCCTAAGATTAAAGCGTGACACCCTGAGTTTGAAAATGTGTAGGTACAACTAGGTCCCCCCGCATTCAAATCGAATGGGGGCCGGAAAACTAAGAATTGACATGCGAACAAATTCGACTGAATATACATTGGCAACCCCCTCGCATGTAAAAATTGAGTGGGGTCGAAAATTATCGGATGACAATTATTGATCAATAAACTTATCAGTACCATGTGATTAGTGATTTGGAGGCATAATTTGACAAATTACCGCCAAACGAGAATATATTTATATATGATCGGCCGCCAAATCACAACGTTGTCATCAAACGATTTTTGTGCACTAAGGGAATATCTATGTCTAACTATTTACACTTTGGTGGAATTAACATTTCAATTGGCCAAATTAACCAATGTACATGTATAAGCATGTACTTTTTCGCCCTTAAGCTAATTTATAACCCTATAACAGACTACAGAGTATCGTAATAAACTTATCTCTACAACACCGGCACATCATTATGCCTAATTCATTCCCCTCAAAGAAGTGACTAAACCGTTAATGCCCATTTCGAAATGAAGCATTCGCAAAACTGGTCATTTACCAATGTCCACCTAAACCTGCCCCATATAACCATTATTTACTCTCCACAACTTTGTTACTCCCAGAATAAGGCACTCTTATCCCAACAACAAAAACATGATCTTGCGGTGCCGGACTCAAACGAGTCATTATCTCTACAACACCGGCACATCATTATGCCTATTCATTCCCCTCAAAGAAGTGACTAAACCGTTAATGCCCATTTCGAAATGAAGCATTTGCAAAACTGGTCATTTACCAATGTCCACCTAAACCTGCCCCATATAACCATTATTTACTCTCCACAACTTTGTTACTCCCAAAATAAGGCACTCTTATCCCAACAACAAAAACATGATCTTGCGGTGCCGGACTCAAACTTTTTTGCGGGATTTACTTTGCTACCCGAACAGACTTAAACATTGAAATATAAAAACGCTGAAATATAAGAACACTGAACTATAAGAACATTGAAATATAAGAACAAACAACGTGTTTTGTAACATTATCATTGTTTAACTACTTGGATGAACCGAGATAGGACAGGCCCTCCTTCAGGTCAGTGATAAACCTGTCCAAACCCTCATTGGAGAGATGCAATCCGTCCGGCCTATATAAAGCCCTATCCTTATGCCTTATGTCGGGGTGTGAAATGGCCTTTCCCCCATTCCTGCCGGCCAAGGCGCGAGCGTATCGGTTCGTGGCCCTCCTTCTATCGTCTAATTTTTTCTGCTCTTCCGGACTACAGCATTTATATTCTACCCGTTCTAGAATGTCAGACCATATTATTGTCGTCTCAGTGTTCGATGTGATTAATCTGTTCACCGCATTCGCCATCGCCCTCTTCGAACATCCCTCTATGTCATTCGTGCCCACGTGTAACACTAAAACGGTCGGCTTCGTCAGGCCACTGGTAATCGACTCTAGCCATGCGTTTGTTTGGTCCAAGCGAAGGCCCCGCTTTCCAGCCCAATGGATGACCGTCCCCAAATCCATATCGGCGCAGCCATTCCGCTCCGCCCTGCGATGGGCCCAGAAAAGGATAGAGTCGCCTACTATCCATATTTGTTCTGTGGACAAAATAAGAAAAGAGGACTGGGCAGCATTTTGTATTCCAAAGAACATGCATTAATGTGAACTTGAAATCCCATTGTATTTTCTTGCTCTTGTTTTGCATGTGTGTTTGTTGTCTGCTTGACTTCGTTTTCATTTTCATGTTGTAGATCTAGCACCATTATGATTATTATTGCTATTATTATTATTAGCTTATTTAACCTCTCGAGGCGAGGGACTTATTCATCTGTATATTATACATATATTCATTCCTGTGTATGCGGCCTCACCCTTACATTATTAACCTCATCATTCACTCTGTTATATTTTGTACGTATACCTGGCGAATCAAATCAAATCAAATCAAATCAACCCCAACGGTACTTTGCAACATTGCTCATATTTAAACAACCATATCAATATATCTGCGATGCACGGAGGAAGCCCATCGACCCATGTGCTGTATTTGGGCGTCCGAGCAGCCCGCCATAGCAGCGGTTGTAGCCGCACCTATACGAAAAGAATGGGAGGAAAACTTCGCCGCCAACATATCCCTGTATGACATGCATCTCTTCATCATGGCACTGAACTCATGCCTGGTGAGAGGAAGTGAACCATATGAGCAAAAAAAAGCCTCCCCACTTCCCGGGCGCATTTTCAAATATCTAAGGACCGCCTTTACGGGACAACTACCCGCCTCAATTTCGTGTATTGAAATGGTGCAACCGTTTCCCCTCGGATCAGTTTTCGATTCCCTTAAAGAGAGACTCACCCGGCGATGTGGTGCACTGCCGGTGACTGGGCCACGTCCGTGAAACGCAGCATTCGATCCCGCCTATGCCGTGATGCCACTGTGTGATGTGCGACCAGGCCAAAATAATGATATGGACTCTCCTTTCTAATCAGGCCCAACGACAAAGGCCAGCCCAAAACCCGAGTATAATCCCGCTGGTCGCTCACGAGAAGAAATAATTCAGCGTTATATATCCAACTAATTATTCCAGTGCAGTGCTAACTTTAGTATTAATCCAAATCGTCTAATAATGTTTTAGACTCCGTAAATTTTTCTTCTTGTCCATTCAAAATGAAAGCCATAACTAGAATGAAAGCCCCTTCGTGCTATTTTTAATTTGCTGGCGGTGTTTTCCGCGCTTGCTTGATAAGCGTACATACGCTTGTACATTTCCTTCCAATGTAATACAAAGTATTACATTTCCTAGCGCGTGAATTTCCCTCAAAAATGTAAACAACCTCTTGACCTACATTTTGTCAGCCTGTCAATAAACCATTTTAAATCGTTGTCTACTCTTTAAATTTTATTAAATCAAGTAACAGTTTAATACACAGAGTTATCATGTGTTTGGTTAAGTTACCAGATGAGTTGAATATCTTCTCACAATATTTGCACTTGAAAGGGTTTCTCTCCAGCGTGCGTTCTTTTTTCTTTCTTTTTTTCTTTCTTTTTTTTTTTGGGGGGGGGCCGCCCAAGGGGGGGTTTAAACCCCCTAAACCCCCCCCCCCCCCCCCGTTGATCCGCGCCTGGGGGTGATCATTAAACAATTGTTTAATTGTTCTTTTATAGTACTGGATATCGTCTGGACTTTACCTTAACACACGGTTACAGACTTCAATTTCAGGGATCTCAAATATTCTCATTACGGAGAAAAAAACAAGATATATACATTTTTTAACGTTTTTGAGAGACGTTTTGAGAGCGCCACTAGCACGTTACGTCTTTGCTGGGGATTCGGGTCTCCCCCTCTTTCTCTGTTCTATCTCTCTCATCTCTCTCTTCTATTTCCCTCTCTCAATCTTCGCTCGGCTCCACATCAATCGCTGTTTCTTCTTCTCCCGTTCCTTCTTTTATTGTTCTCTTTCTCTTCATATACATCTTTCCATGCACTGCCCCCTCTCTGTCTACTTCCCTTTCTGTGCATGCCCCCGCTGTGATATGTCACTTCTGTGCATATTATCATGTCTATTCTTTAAGATGTTCGTTTCTCAGTCCTCATCCGTCATTATTTTCATCTACCTACTTAATATTTTTATTTATAATTGATTATTTACTACTTAGTATTTTTATCGGACTATTTAATCTTTGAAAATTGAATCTATTATTTATATTTCACTATTTATTATTCATTAGGCCTAAACAAAAAAAGATGTTGTATTGCCCTTTAGGTGCCAAAACATTGGTCGGTCGGTCGGTCGGAAATCTTTTATTTTATTTTTTTAATACTTTTTAAAAACTTTTTACTCACTCGTCGGGCTGATATTTCTCAGTATTGATTTTTTTTCTAAAAAACGGTTAAAAAAAAAAAACTTTTTTAAAAAGCCGACCGTAGATTTCAAGATTTTTGGGGTCGGTCGCAAAGGGCAATACAACATTTTTTTAGGCCTTACTTATAACGAATTATTTATTGTAAATAATTCATTTTCTTCTAGAGTTGTGATGCTTCTAACTGATGGTGCATCTAACGATGGGGGCCCTCCTCACGCAAACGCGCAAAAACTAAAAAGTGAGGGCGTGAAAATCTTCACAATCGGCATCGGCAGGATAAAAAAAGAAGAGCTCAACGCTATAGCAACCAGTGTGGATGAGTACGTGTACATTCTAGCCGATTTTGGTGATATCACGAAGCTTGGAGCTGTTGTGAAAGAAGGTAAGAACGCATTTGTAAACAAGGACCAGATTAAAGATCAATAGTTGGGTTCTGGTCACGTGATAACATAGTGCAAGAAATTGCCTGGAAGCCATTGGGAAAAAATGGATTATTAAGTTCTTAAGAACTGGTGTATACTGCGAGGTTTTTAAATCATCAAAATAGTATGAAGTTCACTCATTCTGGCTGTAAATCACATGCACTGAAAACAGAAATATGTATATGGGATTTCACAAGCATATGGCATGAAAGTTTGAATCGAACATGCCAGCTATTGCTTTTTATATCGGGCATGTTAGGGAATTTGAAGAACAAATTTTTCAGGGGATGATCCCCTGGGGGGGGGGGGGGGGGGTACTCACATATTAGGACATAGGGGGTGTACCGCTCTAATGGGTCACTTTTTTACAAAAAAAATCCCTAAACATGGGTCCAACTTTTGACAAAAATACCATTTAATGGGAGTGTCGTGGTCGAGTGGTTTAAGGCGCTTGACTGGAGATGCGAAGGTCGAGGGTTCAAATCCCGACACGCCATTAATATCCTTTGGCAAACTTTAAAGATTTACCAGAAGTGATTAATAACCAGGCTAAATTCAACTGAAGTTAGCTCTGGTAACAACATTTTTGCTGCCATGCATCATGTTGTCAGTATAGGGTTAGGAAAGGGGTCAACATGGGTTTCAGGTCATGCTTAGGGCTAGGATGAGGTATAGTGTTGGGTCCTGGCTTGAAGTTGGGAATTCGGTTAGTGTAGGAAATTAACGCGGAACAATCAAACACGAGTCGAACAACCAACCATCTACCTAACCCCCCCCCCCCCCACACTGCGTGTTCCCAAATCCTCCGGTAAAAGGGTACTGTTTCGCGCGACAAATTCTGGCCCGCCATTGACTTTCACACCGGAGATAAGGGGTGCTTTCAAAAAGAGGGAACATGCATACGCGTACCCTAAATAACAGTGTGTTTGTGGGGGGGGGGGGCTACCTATTCAGTTGTAATAAGAGTTATATCTGTGTTCAATTTGAAATCGATTAGCTCTATTTTCACTTATCAAGGGGAAAGCAATAGGTTATGACAGTTTCTCCCGATATTATAATAACGACATAACGCTTACTGACTTTTTGTGTGTATGTTTGTTTGTTTTCTTTGGGCCACTTTTCTCCCCAGACATGAAGGATTACGACGAGTATTTCGACACCGTGAGTGCGGATCAGTGTGACAGTTCGTGTGACAACCGTGCACTCTGCGCATGCGCTACTCGTAGCGGGTCGACCCTATGTGCATGCGAAGCTGGCTTTACAGGAGACGGAGTTTCATGCCAAGGTAGTAATTTTGAAGTTTTAATTCTATACAGGATTGTTAATATAAGAAAGCGTGTGTGTGCTTGTTTGAAGGCAACCAGGGGCCGACGGCTTTATGTCGTCTCCGAGGAACTTGGTCATGAGGAGTAATGCCTTACCAAAGGGAATGGGCGCATCGACTTGGTTTCGCGAACCGGGGACCTTCCGGTTATGAGATCATTATTCTACCACTGAACCATCGCCAATCTGCATGCCATAATATGATCTTAGCATTTTATCATTTTCGACAGGACTATCTGAAGTATTATGAAATTGAAAACTACAATGACCTGGGGTGCGTTTCACAAAACCTACATAACGAATTATGGGGACGGGCCTTATGCACCCTGGCCGCCATATTATACAACCTCACTCATCTACAAGTATTCATAGTAGATTGGACTGGCATCGCATCTTATTCAAATAAAAGTTTATGTTAATTAATTGAATTTACTCTATGAAACATTTCATTTATCAACCATTTTTCAATCGGATCATCTTGCAGAGTTGTGTGTCAAAATTATGGGGACGGGCCTTGTACCCCTTGCCCACCCCACTCCCTATATAACTACATCTAAGAGGAGTCGTCTCCGACTGCCAGTGCATCAATTGAATAATTTACTCAATTAACAAGATCAATAAGTTAATCGAATAGTCAAAATTGATATCCGTGGACATCAATCCACCAACCATTCAATCAATCAATAATCAATTAATCAATCTTTTTGCCGATCGAATCATCTTGCAGAGTGCCTAATTGGAACTTACAAGACGGCTTATGGGGACGGGCCTTGTACATCCTGCCCTATCCATTCTACGACTTCATCTGTGAGGAGTCTCAGTCCATCGGAATGCCATTGCCTGGATGGATACGAGGGAAACCCGTCTGTAGATGGAGGCACCTGTCAATGTAAGTGGTCCCTCTTTGTTTGCTTGTTCTTTTTTTTTTTTTTTTTTTTTTGTATTGTTTTGTTTATATTTTTGCTGGAAAGTTTGTTTTTTAGTATGTTTGTATCATTGAGGTATTATATTTGTGGTTGTTTTTTGCTGAACATTGAAAAATCTAGGCTTCATATTCCGTCCCATGTAACGTAGTCATACTACAAAAGTGACTCAACTAGTACAGGCAGGGGCGGATCTACGGGGGGGGGGGGTAGTGGGTTTAAACCCCTCCCCCCCCCCCCCTTTGCCAAGTGAAAATGTGATGTGCATAGAAAAACGCCATCATGAGTCCAGACCCACACAGTATCCGCAACACATGATAACTCTGGATATAACTGTGTATTAAACTATTACTTGACTTAAAAAGACGTTTGTCTTAGTAGATGCCAGGAAAACATCACTTACGGGGGTTCAAATTAGCCACACACAAAAACCACTCGCCGCTACGCTGATGTAGCCCCCCCCCCCCTCTATTTTCGAGATTATCCTTGTTTTTGTTTGTTTGTTTTCGTTTGTATTTAATATATTTTTGTATTAAAATTCTTTTTTGTATCAACCCTAAGCTGGATATTTCTTTGTTTTCACCCAAGGTAGCTTCACTCACTTTCATGTACACGGTTAACATATTTGGTAGAAAATGTCTAAAGGCTAATGTATACGATCACAATTTGGCGGCAATTTTATGCCCGATATGGAAATATATTGCCTATAAATCTTCATCAACTTGAACTACAAATGATTTGAACATAATCAAGTAGATCTGTTACATGATTACCCTCGTGTAATTTAATTCTCCTCTAGCATTGTTTACAGCGCATGTGAAACCACACATCAGGACAGATTACATTTCACAACATATTTAAAACAATATCGGGTTTTTTCTCTAACTTCACAGAAATTTGTCTCCGTTAAAACCAATCTCCAGAGCCGACCCCTTAATCTCCAAAGCCTGATTTTTGCTCGATGCGTCAATATCCTGTTTGCTAGCATTCTAGAACAAAGGGAGAATCGACCTTTTTCCATAACCCGTAATTGTTTTGGCAGTATTTCAGCCAAAATAAAAGAATCCCTCCATCCCCAACTCTCCCCTCCCCTATGCCACTTTGTTTTTATGAGTCTTCCATTTCCATTGTGATCGACCGTGACAACATGTAATTGGTTTTCTACGTTAAAGATACGTTATCGTTTTGAGAACAAAAAACTTTCACTTAACTTTTAGGATGATATATTGTTGCTTAGTGTGTTAAAATGTGATTTCGGGGTGTGTTACTGTGTTTTGGGGGATTTCTCGAAATGTAACCCAAACGCACTTAGTGAAAAATGGAAATGACATTAAATGGTTTAATATACGTTTTATCTTATTTTTTATTTTATTTTTTTCATATATATTTAAAAAAAGACAATTATCCTTTTATTTATTTTTCTGTTTGTTTGTTTATTTGTTGATTTGCTTGTTTATTCATTGATTTGTTTGTTTTTTGTTAATTCATTCGTTTGTTTGTTTATTTATTCATTCATTCATTTAGTCAGTCAGTCAGTCATTCAGTCATTTCTTATTTTATGTATTCATTTTATTTATTTATATGTTTACTTTAATTATAACAATACCATGGAATTATCTTGGACGCATCATGCACAAGGCGCTTTTTTGTTGTTGTTTGTATTCACATATATAAATTAATTAATTAATTGTGTTTAGTAATCTGGTGTCCAGATATGAATTATCCTATATTTGGTATAAATGATATGATCATTGAGGAATGCGAAACAAGCTTCATTCATTTGTTATTTATTTATTTGTTATTTGTTTGTTAATTAATTGATTTAGTATCTATCTTTATTTCTTGTTTGTTTTTGTCCTAGTAATCAGATGTCCAGATCTGAATAACGTAGACATAAACAGTGTGATAATGGATGAGTGCGATACAACCTTTGGTTCTACCTGCCAATTCCAGTGCCGAGATGAGTACCGACCAATGGCAGGCCAAGAAAATATCACGTGCTTAGATACAAAACAATGGTCGGGAAACCCACTCCAGTGCGAAAGTATGTAACCATTATCATTATTTTGGTAGATTGATTTAGAAAAAAAAACAGATAAGTAAAACACACACAAAAAGGAAATGTGGACATCGTGATGTGATGCTCAATCGTTAATAAGTATAAGAACGATAAAACAATGATGATCTCGACCTGGGCATAAAAATACCGGTCTAGGTTAATATAAAGAGAAAAGGCATTTGCAGATGTGAAGAAAACATCCTCCAATTTTTCTATGACAAATACCTACTGAAAATACTTTCATATCCAATGTAAAATACAATGTCTTGTCACAACTTTTAACGGTGTAGACATTTCTTGTTGGTTCAAGAATGTTATATACTTAACGTTATTTCCTGTTATACGACCTGCTTGATGAGGATCCTGAAAATAGTATACGTGTGGCTCTTACAGTAAACCATGCTGGTCACAGATGTGGATAGATGGAGATTATAAATATATCCTCGCTGCCAATTCAGAAATGAAGGATGCCCGTTGCACATGATGCGTCATTAGGGACTTTTAGATTCTGCACGACGAGAACTTGGACTGCCCTTTTAAGGCAATGTGACATCACTGCCAGTGCCTTAAAATGAAACACTGGCACTTGTCTTCTCGTTGTGACAGTAACAGGTTTGAATCTGATTATTCTTTATATCTAAAAGTTCTGTCACCGAACAAGCTTTTGATTTTTGGATATTTTAATTCTTCTGAAAGATAAATCGTAATGAATGTGTATGTGTTCTAAATTTCATAGTTTTCTGAAGTATTTGCTTGATTTAACATTAAGAATCATGGAAAGACTACCTGGTCATGAAATGAAATGTATCTTACAATTATTTTCTCGACTCTTTATCTCTTCTTTTTCAAGATATTATCACCTCAAAAGAGGCAAACATAATAGCATTCTCTTAACATATCTATTGATGTAATTTTTCTGAATTTCTGTTATATTACAGATGATGAAGCACCTGTTCTGAACTGCCCAAATATATCTTCTACTACGGATGAGGGACTCAATTCATCATCTACTGTTATGCTGGAATCAACTGCAACTGATAATGTGGATAATCCTCTAGATGTGATTTGCTCCCATTTATCCGAGGATACATTCCTGATAGGGGACACCACTGTGAACTGCTCGTCTACAGACGGTGCAGGAAACACTGGCACTTGTCTTCTCGTTGTCATAGTAACAGGTTTGAATCTGATTATTCTTTATATCTAAAAGTTCTGTCACCGAACAAGCTTTTGATTTTTGGATATTTTAATTCTTCTGAAAGATAAATCGTAATGAATGTGTATGTGTTCTAAATGTCATAGTTTTCTGAAGTATTTGCTTGATTTAACATTAAGAATCATGGAAAGACTTCCTGGTCATGAAATTAAATGTATCTAACATTTATTTTCTCGACTCTATATCTCTTCTTTTTCAAACAAATATTATCCCCTCAAAAGAGGCAAACGTACTAGCATTCAATTAACATATCTATTGATGTAATTTTTCTGAATTTCTGTTATATTACAGATGATGAAGCACCTGTTCTGAACTGCCCAAATATATCTTCTACTACGGATGAGGGACTCAATTCATCATCTACTGTTATGCTGGAATCAACTGCAACTGATAATGTGGATAATCCTTTAGATGTGATTTGCTCCCATTTATCCGAGGATACATTCCTGATAGGGGACACCACAGTGAACTGCTCGTCTACAGATGGTGCAGGAAACACTGGCACTTGTCTTCTCGTTGTCACAGTAACAGGTTTGAATCTGATTATTCTTTATATCTAAAAGTGCTGTCACCGAACAAGCTTTTGATTTTTGGATATTTTAATTCTTCTGAAAGATAAATCGTAATGAATTAGAATGTGTTCTAAAATTCATAGTTTTCTGGAGTTTTTGCTTGATTTAACATTTAGAATCATGGAAAGATTACCTGGTCATGAAATTAAATGTATCTAACATTTATTTTCTCGACTCTATATCTCTTCTTTTTCAAAAAATATTATCCCCTCAAAAGAGGCAAACGTAATAGCATTCTCTTAACATATCTATTGATGTAATTTTTGTGAATTTCTGTTATATTACAGATGATGAAGCACCTGTGCTGAACTGCCCAAATATATCTTCTACTACGGATGAGGGACTCAATTCATCATCTACTGTTATGCTGGAATCAACTGCAACTGATAATGTGGATAATCCTTTAGATGTGATTTGCTCCCATTTATCCGAGGATACATTCCTGATAGGGGACACCACAGTGAACTGCTCGTCTACAGATGGTGCAGGAAACACTGGCACTTGTCTTCTCGTTGTCACAGTAACAGGTTTGAATCTGATTATTCTTTATATCTAAAAGTTCTGTCACCGAACAAGCTTTTGATTTTTGGATATTTTAATTCTTCTGAAAGATAAATCGTAATGAATGTGTATGTGTTCTAAATTTCATAGTTTTCTGAAGTATTTGCTTGATTTAACATTAAGAATCATGGAAAGACTTCCTGGTCATGAAATTAAATGTATCTAACATTTATTTTCTCGACTCTATATCTCTTCTTTTTCAAAAAATGTTATCCCCTCAAAAGAGGCAAACGTACTAGCATTCTCTTAACATATCTATTGATGTAATTTTTCTGAATTTCTGTTATATTACAGATGATGAAGCACCTGTTCTGAACTGCCCAAATATATCTTCTACTACGGATGAGGGACTCAATTCATCATCTACTGTTATGCTGGAATCAACTGCAACTGATAATGTGGATAATCCTTTAGATGTGATTTGCTCCCATTTATCCGAGGATACATTCCTGATAGGGGACACCACAGTGAACTGCTCGTCTACAGATGGTGCAGGAAACACTGGCACTTGTCTTCTCGTTGTCACAGTAACAGGTTTGAATCTGATTATTCTTTATATCTAAAAGTGCTGTCACCGAACAAGCTTTTGATTTTTGGATATTTTAATTCTTCTGAAAGATAAATCGTAATGAATTAGAATGTGTTCTAAAATTCATAGTTTTCTGGAGTTTTTGCTTGATTTAACATTTAGAATCATGGAAAGATTACCTGGTCATGAAATTAAATGTATCTAACATTTATTTTCTCGACTCTATATCTCTTCTTTTTCAAAAAATATTATCCCCTCAAAAGAGGCAAACGTAATAGCATTCTCTTAACATATCTATTGATGTAATTTTTGTGAATTTCTGTTATATTACAGATGATGAAGCACCTGTGCTGAACTGCCCAAATATATCTTCTACTACGGATGAGGGACTCAATTCATCATCTACTGTTATGCTGGAATCAACTGCAACTGATAATGTGGATAATCCTCTAGATGTGATTTGCTCCCATTTATCCGAAGATACATTCCTGATAGGGGACACCACTGTGAACTGCTCGTCTACAGATGGTACAGGAAACACTGGCACTTGTCTTCTCGTTGTCACAGTAACAGGTTTGAATCAGATTATTCTTTATATCTAAAAGTTCTGTCACCGAACAAGCTTTTGATTTTTGGATATTTTAATTCTTCTGAAAGACAAATCGTATTGAATTGGAATGTGTTCTAAAATTCATAGTTTTCTGGAGTTTTTGCTTGATGTAACATTTAGAATCATGGAAAGACTACCTGGTCATGAAATGAAATGTATCTTACAATTATTTTCTCGACTCTATATCTCTTCTTTTTCAAGATATTATCACCTCAAAAGAGGCAAACATAATAGCATTCTCTTAACATATCTATTGATGTAATTTTTTCTGAATTTCTGTTATATTACAGATGATGAAGCACCTGTTCTGAACTGCCCAAATATATCTTCTACTACGGATGAGGGACTCAATTCATCATCTACTGCTATGCTGGAATCAACTGCAACTGATAATGTGGATAATCCTCTAGATGTGATTTGCTCCCATTTATCCGAGGATACATTCCTGATAGGGGACACCATTGTGAACTGCTCGTCTACAGATGGTGCAGGAAACACTGGCACTTGTCTTCTCGTTGTCACAGTAACAGGTTTGAATCTGATTTTTCTTTATATCTAATAGTGCTCTCACCGAACAAGCTTTTGATTTTTGGATATTTTAATTCTTCTGAAAGATAAATCGTAATGAATGTGTATGTGTTCTAAATTTCATAGTTTTCTGAAGTATTTGCTTGATTTAACATTAAGAATCATGGAAAGACTTCCTGGTCATGAAATGAAATGTATCTAACATTTATTTTCTCGACTCTAAATCTCTTCTTTTTCAAAAAATATTATCCCCTCAAAAGAGGCAAACGTACAAGCATTCTCTTAACATATCTATTGATGTAATTTTTCTGAATTTCTGTTATATTACAGATGATGAAGCACCTGTTCTGAACTGCCCAAATATATCTTCTACTACGGATGAGGGACTCAATTCATCATCTACTGTTATGCTGGAATCAACTGCAACTGATAATGTGGATAATCCTCTAGATGTGATTTGCTCCCATTTATCCGAAGATACATTCCTGATAGGGGACACCACTGTGAACTGCTCGTCTACAGATGGTGCAGGAAACACTGGCACTTGTCTTCTCGTTGTCACAGTAACAGGTTTGAATCAGATTATTCTTTATATCTAAAAGTTCTGTCACCGAACAAGCTTTTGATTTTTTGATATTTTAATTCTTTCGAAAGACAAATCGTATTGAATTGGAATGTGTTTTAAAATTCATAGTTTTCTGGAGTTTTTGCTTGATTTAACATTTAGAATCATGGAAAGACTACCTGGTCATGAAATGAAATGTATCTAACAATTATTTTCTCGACTCTATATCTCTTCTTTTTCAAGATATTATCACCTCAAAAGAGGCAAACATAATAGCATTCTCTTAACATATCTATTGATGTAATTTTTTCTGAATTTCTGTTATATTACAGATGATGAAGCACCTGTTCTGAACTGCCCAAATATATCTTCTACTACGGATGAGGGACTCAATTCATCATCTACTGTTATGCTGGAATCAACTGCAACTGATAATGTGGATAATCCTCTAGATGTGATTTGTTCCCATTTATCCGAGGATACATTCCTGATAGGGGACACCACTGTGAACTGCTCGTCTACAGATGGTGCAGGAAACACTGGCACTTGTCTTCTCGTTGTCACAGTAACAGGTTTGAATCTGATTTTTCTTTATATCTAATAGTGCTCTCACCGAACAAGCTTTTGATTTTTGGATATTTTAATTCTTCTGAAAGATAAATCGTAATGAATGTGTATGTGTTCTAAATTTCATAGTTTTCTGAAGTATTTGCTTGATTTAACATTAAGAATCATGGAAAGACTTCCTGGTCATGAAATGAAATGTATCTAACATTTATTTTCTCGACTCTAAATCTCTTCTTTTTCAAAAAATATTATCCCCTCAAAAGAGGCAAACGTACAAGCATTCTCTTAACATATCTATTGATGTAATTTTTCTGAATTTCTGTTATATTACAGATGATGAAGCACCTGTTCTGAACTGCCCAAATATATCTTCTACTACGGATGAGGGACTCAATTCATCATCTACTGTTATGCTGGAATCAACTGCAACTGATAATGTGGATAATCCTCTAGATGTGATTTGCTCCCATTTATCCGAAGATACATTCCTGATAGGGGACACCACTGTGAACTGCTCGTCTACAGATGGTGCAGGAAACACTGGCACTTGTCTTCTCGTTGTCACAGTAACAGGTTTGAATCAGATTATTCTTTATATCTAAAAGTTCTGTCACCGAACAAGCTTTTGATTTTTTGATATTTTAATTCTTTCGAAAGACAAATCGTATTGAATTGGAATGTGTTTTAAAATTCATAGTTTTCTGGAGTTTTTGCTTGATTTAACATTTAGAATCATGGAAAGACTACCTGGTCATGAAATGAAATGTATCTAACAATTATTTTCTCGACTCTATATCTCTTCTTTTTCAAGATATTATCACCTCAAAAGAGGCAAACATAATAGCATTCTCTTAACATATCTATTGATGTAATTTTTCTGAATTTCTGTTATATTACAGATGATGAAGCACCTGTTCTGAACTGCCCAAATATATCTTCTACTACGGATGAGGGACTCAATTCATCATCTACTGTTATGCTGGAATCAACTGCAACTGATAATGTGGATAATCCTCTAGATGTGATTTGCTCCCATTTATCCGAAGATACATTCCTGATAGGGGACACCACTGTGAACTGCTCGTCTACAGATGGTGCAGGAAACACTGGCACTTGTCTTCTCGTTGTCACAGTAACAGGTTTGAATCAGATTATTCTTTATATCTAAAAGTTCTGTCACCGAACAAGCTTTTGATTTTTTGATATTTTAATTCTTTCGAAAGACAAATCGTATTGAATTGGAATGTGTTTTAAAATTCATAGTTTTCTGGAGTTTTTGCTTGATTTAACATTTAGAATCATGGAAAGACTACCTGGTCATGAAATGAAATGTATCTAACAATTATTTTCTCGACTCTATATCTCTTCTTTTTCAAGATATTATCACCTCAAAAGAGGCAAACATAATAGCATTCTCTTAACATATCTATTGATGTAATTTTTCTGAATTTCTGTTATATTACAGATGATGAAGCACCTGTTCTGATCTGCCCAAATATATCTTCTACTACGGATGAGGGACTCAATTCATCATCTACTGTTATGCTGGAATCAACTGCAACTGATAATGTGGATAATCCTCTAGATGTGATTTGCTCCCATTTATCCGAGGATACATTCCTGATAGGGGACACCACTGTGAACTGCTCGTCTACAGATGGTGCAGGAAACACTGGCACTTGTCTTCTCGTTGTCACAGTATCAGGTTTGAATCAGATTATTCTTTATATCTAAAAGTTCTGTCACCGAACAAGCTTTTGATTTGTATGCCTCCGTTACGAAGTAGCCGGAGGCATTATGTTTTCGGGTTGTCCGTCCGTCCGTCCGTCCGTACGTACGTCCCGTTCTCGTGATCGCGTTATCTGAAGAACCGATTGATGGATTCCTCCCAAACTTTGGTCATGTATGTATCTTGCAGAGCCGATGAACTGATTAGATTTTGGGGTCACGAGGTCAAAGGTCACAGGGCTCATTATGTATGCAAAAACAGCTTTTGATCGCGTTATCTGAAGAACCGATTGATGGATTCCTGCCAAACTTTGGTCATGTATGTATCTTGCAGAGCCGATGAACTGATTAGATTTTGGGGTCACGAGGTCAAAGGTCACATGGCTCATTATGTATGCAAAAACAGCTTTTGATCGCGTTATCTGAAGAACCGATTGATGGATTCCTGCCAAACTTTGGTCATGTATGTATCTTGCAGAGCCGATGAACTGATTAGATTTTGGGGTCACGAGGTCAAAGGTCACATGGCTCATTATGTATGCAAAAACTGCTCGTGATCGTGTTATCTCAATAACCGATTGATGGATTCCTGCCAAATTTAGGTCATGTATATTACTTGCAAAGCCGATGAACTGATTAGATTTTGGGGGTCACGGGGTCAAGGTCAAAGGTCATGCGGCTCATTATGTATGCAAAAATAGCTTTTGATCGCATTATCATTAGAA
Organism: Strongylocentrotus droebachiensis; assembly: GCA_035222895.1. NCBI lineage: Eukaryota > Metazoa > Echinodermata > Echinoidea > Camarodonta > Strongylocentrotidae > Strongylocentrotus > Strongylocentrotus droebachiensis. Next base: position 185,977 of record JAVYIG010001210.1, read on the forward strand.
CAGATTGATGGATTCCTGCCAAACTTAGATCATGTATGTACATGTATCTTGCAGAGCCAATGAACTGAGTAGAGTCTTGGGTCATGAGGTCAAAGGTCATAGGCTCATTATGTATGCAAAAATAGCTTGTGAACGCATTCTCATTAGAACTGACAGATGGATTACTATTTAACTCAGGACATCTTGCAGACCCAATGAACTGAGTTCTAGTTCTAGTTCTAGTATGATAGGCAACAACAAAAAACAAAAAAGCATCACACACCCTTCAGAATTGTTTTCCTCCAAACTCTCGGGCAAGCAACATATACAATGGGGGGGGGGTACACATAATTAGGGGCACATTTGTTTAAAAACAATGTATATTCAAGGTATGCTAGTTTGGATTTTGTTCAACCCCATTCTATCCACCACTTATAAATATACAATTCACAGAATTTGTTTTACAACAAGCACAAAACCCAGTTCACCTGAAAAGCTCGAGGCTAGAGCTTCATTCATTTAAGGGTGCAAAAAAAGGACAGGTTATATTCTTTCAACTAAACCAAATTTGCATCAGGTCTCTTCTGTTGACATCACATATTTCTTTTCTTTACACCAGACGAAGAGCCACCGAGACTGACGAACTGCACCAGTGAGGTCACCTTCCAAGATTTATTTATTTATTTATTTATTCGGTCTTCTTTAAAATACAGGGTAGTCCTTTCAGAGCCACAAGGCCTGCTTTTCAAGGGAGCCCTGTAGGCGAGTGACAAATTACATGGTAAAAATTACAACAACAACAACAAATAAAAACATATACATAATACATAATACACAGTTATTTACTATAAGATATAAAAATAACACAGAGCACGTTTTAGTTTGAGAAAACAACCTACATAAAATTCATGCTTGGATTTAAATGAGCCAAATAAAGCAAGGGAATATGATTATATTTATGAACTAAACAAAACTAGTTCACTTAAATTGATTGCACTGGTAGGATAAAATCAAACAACATTTAAAACACACTAAAAGATAAGTAAATTTCAAGTCAGACTGAAGAGTTTAAATAAAATTGTGGCTAAAGAGAAAACGGCAGATTAAAGTGGATTGCACAAAAGAAAGTATAAGCACACAATGGATAGTTTAACGAGACTAAAAGATAATTATACAATCAAACAATCAAAAGAACAAACACAATGTGTCAAACGAAAGACAGTGTAAGCACACAATGGATAGTTTAACGAGACTAAAAGAAGATTATACAATCAAACAAGCAAAAGAACATTGTTTTAAAGAACAGACTGATGACGTCGGGTTTGATTTTTGAAAACTTGCAAAGATGATGATAATTGAATAGAAATTGGTAATTTATTAAACTGTGAACATGCAAAGTAAGAAAACGAGCGTTTTTTAAAATCAGTTCGTGGTTTGGGTATGAATAATGGGCTATTCAGGGCGTATCTTGTAGGGTACTGTGCTAGACGTCTGGATACAAATGTATTTAAGTACAAAGGAGTAAGATTGTTTAGAATTTTGTAAACGTTTACACAACATTGGTACTTTACTCTTTCTTCAACATTTTGCCATTTAAGTTTATCCATCAAAGTGACACTTGACGTATAGAAATCAGCATTTAGAACTAATTTTGCATATTTATATTTTTGACTTCTTTGTAATTTTGTCATATATTCTTTTGTACACGTACCCCATACACAACAACAATAGTCTACATGGGGTAAAACGAGTGAAAAGTACAGCTGAATCATGTTTCGCCTCGTCAGACATGCTTTGATTCTTCGCACGCATGCTACAGTACGCGATATTTTCCGGACAACTTCATTAATATGCAACGACCAATTAAGACTTTGTTGAAGAACAACACCCAAATACTTAATGTTAGTAACATACTCTAGATATTGACCTTGTATTTCTAACTTCAACTCACAATTTCGTAATTTCTTTTGAGAGCCAAATAACATAGTTTTAGTTTTACTTGAATTTATCTTCATTTTGTTTATGGTAAACTATTTTATCAAAGCATCCAGGTTATTTTGTAATGTTTGTTGAACATGAGCAGAATTATTCCCTTTTGCAAAGATGGCAGGATCGTCAGCGTACAGAGATACTTTTGACATGTGTTGGAAATTAAGATAACAAATATCATTGATAAAGATGCTAAATAATAAAGGTCCCAGTATCGACCTCTGGGGCACTCCTGTTTCAACAGGTAAAAAATCACTCATTACGCCCTGATAGGCTACACACTGCTGCCTAATAAATAAATACGAGGTGAACCAAGATAATTCGGTATCATAAATTCCATAGTACGACAATTTCTGTAAAAGAATATCATGGGGTATAACATCAAATGCTTTACTGAGGTCTAAGAATATTGCTCCTGTAATTAGGCCTGAATCCATATTATCCAACAAAAAATCACATATCTCGGTCAGGCAAGTTGCAGTAGAGTGTTTGGGTCGGAAGCCCGATTGGCGTTCAGACAAAAGACGATGTTCGTTCAAATAGTGATACAGTTGTGAGTGAACAGCTTTTTCCAATATTTTAGAAACAGATGACAAAAGCGAAATAGGTCTGAAGTTTGTTATTTGATTTGATAGTTTGCCTTTACTTTTGGCGATTGGGAAAATTTTAGCGAGTTTCAGGTCTTTTGGAAAGCGGCCGGTCTGCAAGGATCGGTTTAATAGGTAGGTCAAAGGCTGTGATATGAAAGGAGCACTAAAGAATGATCGCTTAATCCGACTGATTGAACTCCAGCTTTCAATGGACCAATTGTGTTGGAAACACATATCAAGTCTATTAACGAGGTGCTGTTTGGAGTAATGCGAGTAGGTTGTTGAACAAGCTGAGTAAATCCTAAAGTAGTACACAATTCAGTCAGTTTATTTTAAAAGGGATTTGATGTAAGCATGTTACAATTAAAGTCCCCTGCTAATATAATTCTGTCCGAAAAAGTGAGAACACGTTCTGAAACACTTTCCAAGTTGGCAAAAAAGGTCAAACCACTATCTGGTTTTCTGTAAATAATTCCTAACAGTAAAATAGACTTATTTATTGTCTTAATTTCAAGCCACATTAATTCAATATCGTCAGTTTCCAGATCGTGTCTTCTTACATAATTTATATTTTCTTTTAGATAGCACGCAACACCTCCTCCAAACTGATTGCGATCTTTCCTTTCAAACTTAAAACCCTCGATAGAAAGCATGTTACATGTAATATCTTCATCAATCCAAGTTTCAGAAAGTGACATTATATCATATGGATTACACTTTAAAAACTGCTCTAGATCGACTTTTTTGTTACGTAAACTTCGAACATTTAAGTGTGCAATTTTCATTCCTTTGTCGAGTGGGAAACAATATTGGCTTTGGATGTTCGCCTCTAGATTAACTGTCAGAAGAGGTAATAATACAGGTTGGGTTTCTTCTTCAACAAGTTCCATAGCAAATGGCAAAACGGCAAATAAACATTTCTGACAGTTCCAATTCAAAAACTTTTCTGTGGGATTGTTGTATTGTGCAACAGTTATACTAGCACATGCAATGTGAATCCACTTTTTACATTCGGTACACAGAAGAGCTTTTTGATTTACTTTAACTGGTTTCGTGCAACATGAACATGGATATTTGACCGTCATTGGTTATACTGCAGTAACAAGATGACGCTAGTGCTATTAATACACAAATGATAATGATAGGTTTATCAGTAACAATGATAACAGTTTAGAATAAAATAGACGAAAGATTAGGTCTCTCGTAGTAATAATAGAAATTTAAGTTTATGAGAAGAAAAAAAAATGGAAAAAAAAAGTCTTTATGGAATGTTCAGGTAGGATAATTTGGCAAGATCTCTCTCTTGAGTTACCTTGATGCGCTCCCCGTTAGGTGATTTCACGACGATCACTCCGTCTTGAGTCCATATTTTGTGGTCTTTCTTCTTGTTCGCCTTTCTTATCCTCCAAAAGAGGTTCGCTCTATCTCTCGTAAGATTTTCGTTTATGTATAAGGCATTGGCTGAGTGTCGAAGTTTCATCCTAGCACCGTAGATCTTTTCTCGGGCTCGGTAGTTGGTGAACTTCACTATGATGTTCCTGTTCTTTCTCTTCTCTCCTTTTGGCCGTTCTCTGTCGTTCCTTTCCAGGCCATGAATTCCTCCGGAGGGAGCAGAGCCCAATCGATGACTTCGATCAATATCGGCGACATCAAGCTCGATGTCGAGTTTGTCTTTGCAGATATTTCTGACAAGGTCGTCTGTGAATTCTCCATCCTCCTCTTTCACACCAGAAAAGATCAAACAGTTTCTCCTCGTTTACTGCTCTGATTCATCTTTGGCGGATTTTAGCTCACTCACTTCTCTCTCGAGAGAGACTCTATTCTCGCGTCTTGTGATTTCCATTCAAAATCGAGCGATTTTTTTTCACTTCCTCGCAAAGAGTTTCATGAACTTCGTTAAATACTGGCTTGCTTTTGATGGCGTTTACGAACTTCGCGATGAAAGTTGAGTCGGTGAGGAGATTTTCGATGGCAGACTGGATGGCAGAAATCAGATCAGAGTCTTCAGAGTCACATTCGTCGCTCAAATTTTCAGCAGCTGTTTGGAGGTCGTGTTTGCGATCAGTTCTCGGCCGACTATCGGCCTTCGTTTTGCCGTCGCTCTGTAGGCGACGATCTTTTCCCGACATTTCTGTTCAATGCTGCCGATTCTATTAACAAGTATACGGTTGACGGAGCACTTGTGCGAACACGTTCACTCTCGTTCACACATCGCGTTCACACATCGGGTTAGATCCTTTCGGAGACCTCGGCATCGACGATGAGGAGTGGAATACCAGCGATTTTTATGATAACTCGGGAACCTTGTCCAATGAGTTACTTGGTGTTCCATCAGGGTCGAGGTTTCCGCTGGGTGACACAGAAGTCGTATCGAGAGTAACAGACCCGTCGGGTAACACGCAAGACTGTAGCGTCACTATCAGGGTGTCTAGTAAAGTCATGTTTTTTTTAATGAATATCCCGAAACGTGTTTTACGAAGTTGAGAGGGTTCTTTGGATTTAACACAATAAGTTTGCTTTACCAGTCCATAAATAGACACAATCATGTGCAACTGCTGTTATCATGTTTGCTGTTACCGATATGTAGCAATATGTGTTGTTCGAATTAAGTGGGTTGCTTTTGTTCATGATTGATTATATCATTGAAAGAAAAAAAGTAATGGTTGGTTGTTGATACCTTTGCAGACTTTCAAGGAATCAATTCAAAGGCACTTCAATACCCTATCACATATCTTATAGAAGTCATGTTCGGATTGCATGACGCGTCATTGTAATGCTCGCACCTTTTAAATGATGCTGGACAAGGCTATTGATATTGTCTAATGTTGACTTCTTGAAAGTCTTTGTGATTGTGTTATTCGTGAAATAGCTTCATTCTGTTTTGTCAGTAACGTGCAAGAAATAAAACATGGTCGGTAACTCATAAAATGAATATCTTCTGCTGATTTTTTTAAGTTACCACTGAATGATACTCATTTATGTTCCTAAATTATAAATGGTAAAACTTTTTTCTTGTTTCAGTAAAGCATATATTTGTAACATATACATGTTCATTTAAATCCTTAAGTTGGATCTTTAACTCATATCTCTTTTACCCCCTCAGACTACATCTGCGAGTACTACCCACCACCATTGAATGGCGCAGTAGCATGCGTCGACTCGCCAGGCGGCCAGCTCTGCCGGATTTCTTGCCAAAGAGGATTTCACTTCACTAAGGACATAGTGCACATTTACGCCTGCATAGTCAATGAAAGCGGTCAACATATGTGGAGCCGACCCGACCGCATCAACGAGCCACTAGAGATGCCCTGGCCGGACTGCTCAAGTAAGAACTGGAAGAGAAACTACCAAGGATCTGTCCTATAAAGAGCTGCGATTGATCTGAACATTTTGCAAATCAAATGAAAAGTCCACCGTGATATTAAATTCATTTTAAAGTGACTTGGTAACATTGTTGAAGGTTGATGACAAAATTGCTCAATTTTTGTATAACATGTTACTTACTATATTCCTTCTACTGTACTAACCATCTGACATGCAAAAAATCCTGAAAAAATTCTCAAACCACAAAGATATATGGTTTTCTTTGAAGGAGTCGATGTATGACACCCTCTAACAGTGATTAACAGTAAATTCTCTCAACCATTTTTGAATTTTCCCAACCGTTTTTCCATGAAAAAAAGACATAAAACAGGCTATAAAAAATCTGTCAACAGTTCAATGTCTGGAATGGAATGTAGAGCCATTTTATTGCGTTGTGACGATTTACATTCACCTAAAATGTAATTAAATTGTAATAATATAGTTGGGAGAATTAAGGAATCGATCAGATCAGTTTTTCCCAATTTGTACCATGAATAATGGTCCGTTTTCACTCAAATTTTCAGATTATCTTTAATTGTACATCTAGCATTGAAGTCACTACCTTAGCACCACTATCTCTCATCTGAACAATGTTACCAAGTCCCTTTAATAGAAGAGGGTGGGGGAGGGGGATGAGAGGAACAGATTATCGAAGGCTCGGGGAAAAACAACGTAACATAACAAAGATATACATGTATATATATATAACAATGACGCCTCGTGTTCAACGGGCATTTAATTTTAGACCCACTTTAAAAAGTAAGCATGTTTGCCTAATTTTGTTTATTAATTCATTTTTTAAAATATGTTTTATTTATTAATATTCATTCATTCTTTCATTTCCTTTCATCAACTAGATCCTAGACGCAGTAACATAGCGGTCGTAAGAACTGGATTTCGATACGACGGGTCCTGCTTAAATGACACCTCACAAAACAAGATCCGCAAAAACTTCATCTCGGTGTTCGAACACCTAAGAGACGACGGTAAACTCGGTCAGTGCGGCCAGTCGGAAACTCAGTGCAGCTTCGAGAACGTAAACGTGCAGTGTGGACAGACTCAGAGGCGAAACAGACGGCAAGTAATAGATGGAAGCGGGGGAATCGATGTCGTCGAGATAACATTTACACTGGTCGTAGAAATTACGGTAATGCTCTTTTCAATTTGGCTTAACCCTGTTCTATTTGTGTGGTTAAGGGGCTTGCTTTCGTTTAATTGGGAGCAAAACAAAATGATCTTGAAAGTGAACTTAGCATCATTGAAAACGCGTGGCAGTTTCGTGGAAGATGTTTGGTGAATATGTCAACAAAATTTTAAATATGTGAAAAAAAGTGTTTTCTGTTGACTAGCAACGATATTATTATATTATTAGAATAAATGTTATAACCAGGTGTGAAATTAATCACTTCTATTGCTAAACGTCACTCTTAATACTCACCATACTCAACAGAATGCTTTTCTTCCTAATAGGAAACCATGGGGCCAGATGTCAATGTACTGGATTATTTAGATGCAGCCGTTAACTCTGTGCAAGAAAGCGTTGTCAATGGTAACGTAACAATTAACGTGGATGGCATCGAATTGTCGCTCAGCGACGATCCAATTGTTCCTGAATCGGAATACTCAATCCTCTGTGATGTTGGGCATATACCTTCAAACGGGAGCTGCGGTAATTTTTGTTTCCTTATCCTTGTTATATTTCATAAAAGGGTGTATATAATATTACCAACAAAATTCTATCCACTTTTACATGTAAGGTATCGTTGTGGAAACGTATGATAAGACCGAAGCCCTCCAAATAGTTGTAAAAATACATCGTCGACTGCCTTCCTGAGCCGTGAGAGCCGTTGCTACCATCAGTAGTTCGTATGGCCTTCTTGTTAATAGCCGACGATATTATTTTCATCAGATATCAATCTACTTCCCGGACCAAAAGATATATTTTTCTCAGTAAAAATGATTTTTAATTCACAAGAATTGTTGCCTGAACAATTGAAACTCCCCTCGAGAGAGTTCTTGACTCTTCTTAGTTTTGGGCCCAATGTATCGCGATTTAGACCCGGCGCCCCCACTCCGGGAACGGAGGGACCGCATGCGTGCTTCCAAAATCTCCGACTCGTAACAAAGAAAAAGATCTGCCCGTATTGACTTTACGCACCGGACTTTTGCTGAAAAGGAGGGGTGCTGAAAAGGCTCGTATAACAAAGAAAAAAGATCTACCCGTATTGACTTTATACACAGGACTTATGCTGAAAGGGGGGGGGGGGCTGGGAACACGCATTTGCGTACCCTAAATAACACTGAGTGGGGGCGGGGATTTAGAGAGAAAAATGACATTTGACAATAACTGTATTTATAATGATTGATACAGTCATTTTACTTGTTTACTTGTTTGCATGGCATTCAATCAAAGGACAAAAAAGATAGATAAAGAAAGAGAGAGGAGAAAAGTAACTTGAAAAATCACATTCTTTCACCCAGTGAGTAAGACCGTTGTCAATATCTGAACACATCCTACGTCACCTTTATTTAGCAATGAACTGTACTAATGGTGAGATGTGATCATTCCATTCCAGTGTCATGCGCCCCAGGAAATTTCGAGAACCAGGGTGTTTGTAAGAGGTGCCCAGTAGGAACCTATCAGGACCAGTACGGTAATACCACATGTAAAGACTGCCCTCTAGACACGTCGACTGCCACTCTGGGAGCCAGGTCTATCGCTAAATGCAAAGGTGAGTTGGCACTGTGTCTGTAGCTTACAGAAAAGTAGAGCCAAAGGTTAGTTTTGGGTAAGCCCCAACGAGCTTTTTGTCAAGTTTCTGTGCCTTAGTATGTTTACAATTAGCTAAAATATAACATTTCTCAGGTATTCATAGACCATAGGACGGCGCTTTGTATCATTTGGGAAAGGCACTGTATACATTTAATTGTCATTAATATATTATCATCAGTTCGCTGCATTTTATTTTACCATTTTAAGAGAAATAGTGGACTAAAAATATGATTTACATCCCTGGCCAAAATGAATATTTATGTGCCGTCATACTTTTATGTAAAACAAACTCCCAGCTGTTGTTTTAAAAAAAAAAAAAATTGTAATATGATTCTCCCTGAGACTGTTAGATTTGTGAGATCCCTCATTTTGACAGAATGGCACCTTTGGCCTTTCTTTGGAGATTCTTTCCGATGTATAACACTAAAATTAACTAGAAATCATGATCCAAATAACGAAAAATCTAGCAGGTGTATCTAATAATCCCAAGCCCATCAGCTGATTTTAATTGCTTGTTTTCACCTCACCAGCTCTGTGTCACCCTGGGACCTATTCTACGAGTGGTCTCGAATCGTGCAACGCGTGTCCACAAGGAACCTACGAACCCGGTCGCGGCTCAACATCGTGTACGACGTGTCCAGACGGGTTGACGACGTGGACAATAGGCAATAGCGATGTAGAACATTGCACAAGTAGGTCGCTTTAAGTTTGTAGAAAAATCACCAAATTATTGTATCATTTCAAGCAAACGAAGAGTAAGAGAGTTTTAATACAGTATAATTTGTATGATAAATGCTCATCTGACAAAATATGTCTAAACGCTTGATGTAATTCACTGAAAACACTTTATTGATGGAAGAAAACATAATATTCTAAGGAGCAAATTACTGAAACCATGTGAGTAATAAACATGAGAGCCACCAAATTAAAGTAGATCCCTAACTTTTATAATCTTCCCAGCTATGTCACACTTTTCTCTTTCTTTTTATCGTAACGCATTATGAATAAATAAAAGTTCTCTGGTCATGCAATAAAATCTTCACTATCATTCTTGTAGGATATGAGGTTAAAGACACTTCATTCACTCCATCTACATGGACGTGATTTTAAAACTGTTTTACACAATAACATCACCATAATGATAATAATAATAATGGAAGCACTAAAAATGCACCTTCTTTCTTAAAAACTATTCCAAAGCGCAACATTCATCAACGATGGTTTCTAGATGACCAAGACAAGCCATCGACGGTTGCTTTATCATATTTCTATATTTTCTGAAAACCATATCTAATAAATATTTACCTTTAATTCAATAAGTCACTTTAAAAGTCTTTTGTTGTCTTGTCGTACAGATTTATGTCCACGAGGTACATTTTCACCGACTGGCTTTGCTCCTTGTCAGGAGTGTCCCAAGGGTACTTATCAACCTGCACCTAAGCAAACGTCCTGTACGCTATGTCCAGGGGATTTGTACACCCATCATGAAGGAGCACATGCCAAAGAGTATTGTCAGGGTAAGATGGAGCTTGTATCAATCGGATATCTTCTTTTTAGTAGTCTTTTAATGTTCTCGTTCACCTGAAGTGTTATGAAAGCGAATGTTAGATATAAAATGTTTGATATGAAGTCAGGGTTTACCCATATATTATTTGTCATATTTCAACCTACACTACTTTCATTCGATCTCTCTTTCTTCCTTTCTCCTTATCTTTCTATATTTATCAAGCTATATTTATTTCCATTTTACTTTCTCCATCTGTTACCTTTGATCTCCCCCTTCATCCCTGGTTTACTGGTTGTTCTGCTATATGTAAGTTTCTGCTTGTTTCCCACCTCTCCCTCTCCCTCCGTCCATCCCCTAGTCTACCCCTTTTATCCATGTTTTAAACATTTATTTATGTCTTTTTGTACTTGTTGTAATAGCCATATAACATGTTACAAATATCGACACAATATAAGATGTTTAACTGTCCAATTGGCATATTGTCCCATTTGCATTTTAATCCAATCAGGGAGCCTATCTTGCCCCCAAAATAACTGTTATAGTTCTTGATAGAATAGGCTAATAGAACACATAGCGTTTGTTTAAGTTTCATTGGTATGTTGTTAAAGCAAAACTTTAAACAACAATAATGCTAAAACACGTAGTGCAAGTTATAAGGGAGATGATAAACTAAAACGTACCCCTTGTCTACCGCCAGTCATCAACGAGTGTGAGTCAAATCCCTGTGCGGATGGAGCGACTTGTGTGGACGTCACACAGGGATACGACTGTGTCTGCCCTCCCGGCTTCGCTGGCGATGATTGCCAGTTGGACATCGATGAATGCTTCGGGAACGACGTCTGTTTGAACAATGCCACGTGTATCAACCTAGTCAATGCGTATGTGTGCGAGTGTGCGAATGGTTTCAAGGGAGAGAACTGTCAGATCAACATTGATGACTGTCTGACTGGTAAGTATTACAATTAGAGTAATCATCATAAACGTTTCATCTTTGAAAAACTCGAAAACAAAAGTAGTCAATGTAAACTTCTGAAATTCTCTGTCAGCAGGTGATATAGCAGAATTGGTAAGCCAGGAACTGACAACAAAAACATATACAATGTGTTAGGGAAACAAAATACAAGGAAATTGACTGATTTAGAATTAAATTAAATTCTGATAAATTTCAAAAAGCGCCGTACGGCCGTACAATGGTAGCTTCGACCATGAAAATGTAAGAATATGTAGTTGTGATATCAATAATTTCCAAACGGGATTAGCTAATTTTAATCAAGAAACATTGTTTTATAGCTTAATTAATATCTTGACCATGAGAGGGAGCTATACAACATAAAGAGTTTATTATTTATAATTTCAAAACTTTAGAATCGATTTCAACCGCGATAACGATCACTGAATATTGTAAGGTCGCATATGCTTCCAATATGTTCATTTGAACCAAATTCATGACCCCATACCAAAACTTTGTATTACCTTTAAAGTCGGGTTTCTACAAGTCTATTCATGTTTCTTTCTGATTTTCCCTATTTTTACAGCATCCCCCTTAAGAATGGAGACAGTTTCAAATTAAATTACAATCTATTCTACCAGCACTTGTATTTAGCAGGGGAGGAGCGTAGGGACTTTGTGGGAGATTCAATTGTCTATCTTTGTCTGTCTAGCACTTGACTAATTTATAGTGCCCCCTCCAGTATGAAGATTATTTGACGCCTGTAAGTCACAATTCTTGACCATTTGATGATGGTTGAATTGAAACCTTCTTTTTCATAATACCGTCAATTTTAGCTGACTGCCGGTTTGGATCGATTTGCGTAGATGGGATAGCGTCTTACACCTGCGAATGCGCTGGAGGATTCGCGGGGGAGCACTGCGAGATTAACCTATACGACTGCGCATCGGATCCTTGTAGGAATGGAGCGTCTTGCATCGATCTGAAGTCCGTAAGTATCAGAAAAATTGACTTTAGCGTCTTTAGAAATACATCATCAAACTGCAGGCTTTTTTATATACAATATTCTTCTCGAAATAAATAACATTATTCTGGAGAGTAAATAATGAGGAAATATATGCTTTCAAATGCTTTTAATTCTATGATAATTATGTGTTTGCTTTAATAGGAAACAGAGGAAATCTGAAATAAATGTGTTATGATAGGTTAAGCCCCTATCACACACACACAAAACAAAACAAAAAAAAAATTGTTTTATGGTAGCTTGACTATATCATTCGAACCTCCTTGCTGAACTGAAATACATGAATACCACATTCTCGGTATCAGAAGAAAAAAGAAAAACCATCTCCATCTCCAACGTAATCACTTCCATTTCAGAATTTCAGTTGCTGTTGCGCCCCTGGTTACACGGGGCGGTTATGCGAGCTGGACAGCAACCATTGCCAATCCTCCCCTTGCCATGGAGACGCCACCTGTAGAACCACCAGGAACAGTTACACTTGTACCTGTCCTTCAGGATTCCAGGGACGCAACTGCGAGATCAACGTCAATGAGTGTCTTGAGTTGAGTGCCTACTGTGTCAATGGAGGCACCTGTCAGGATATGATCGATGGCTACAGGTGTATCTGTCCTCTTGGCTTTAATGGAGATCACTGCCAAACAGGTGCGTAAGGCCCACATTAACAGGGGGTGATATAACTCGAGTGAAATCATGTAGGCATCCTTTTGCCAACCCGGTTCCGTGAAGATGGTTGTTGTGTGACTGTGCAGGGCCAATAATGAAACTACAGGCCCTCAAGGAGAACAGTATGAATACTTATGAGGCAACCCTTGGTAAACAAGACATATTATTATCATTATTGTCATTTATTACCAGTAGTATTAGTATCAATATTATAATTGTGTTCATAGAATGATGACAGCGGTGGGATAATACGCAAATGAAGAAGATATTAGCTATAAGATGAGTTACACAATTGGTCGCTCTACAAACTGATATGGGATTAGCAATGTTCTCTGCGACACAGTTAGGCTTCGGCCATGTTTCGTGTACATGTAACTAAAGACACAACATAGAATAGTAACCACCCTCTTTCGCATCGCATGCATTACAATCCTAGTCATTGTAAATAAGAATAAATACATGTATACATGTGGAGCACGCTATTCGGATTTGTCAATTTATGATATCTTGGCATCACAAATAACTATGTCATTGTGAAAGTTAGGTTTATCTGATTTCGCTCCTTTAGTATTTATTTGTTTCTTTCTTGTGACATCTGAATTCAGAACTGCCGAAAAACTATGACTTGTCCTTTCCCACTGCACGAACGGCTGACAGGGTGGGGTTGGAAGGAGTATTGCCAGACCTCTATGAATTCACACTAGCCTTCTGGATGAAGACCTCTGATCAAACAAACTTTGGAACACCCATTTCATATGCGACAAGAAGGTCGGATGGCGCCAGCGATATGGACAACACCCTTACTCTTCAAGATTACAACAGTTTTGTCTTTTTCGTGAATGGGCAGTCAGCGTTTACATACGTGAGGGCTAACGGGTAAGTACGCCACGATTTCCTTTTTACGTCTATCATCTGCTTAAGGCTCTGAAATTCATTTTCTTTAATGAATGATGCAAGAATTTTTAAAGAGTATTTTTGTATAATGATATTGTAAGGAACCTGAATAACGGTATTACCAAAGTACTTTCAAGGATATCACTTTATATTGAACATAGATGAAAATGTCAACAATTGAGACATTAGTGTATATTCTCAATTCACTTTTGTCTAACTATCATTCCAATGGAAATATGATAATACATATTAGCGTGTATGGATGAGCATTTGAATCTGATGATTGTAGTAATATTAACTACAGTTTGAAACGAAGAAATAAGCGCTATTAAAATATGACTACTTTTATTATTTAGGCGTTCTGTTCAATCTGTTCGTTTACTTGTTGTGTTCAATTGTTGTTCACGGCCTTGCTGAAAAGCAGCTTCTAGCTGATAGCAGGCTTTTTAACCGTGATTAAATAAATAATTAAAAAAAAAAAAAAAAAAAATCTTGGATTTGCAATAGTTATAAATGCAATACAATTTTTTTCTTCTTCAAAACTATTCTTCTATTTTATAGCACTAATCATCTCTTGATATTCCCTGTTCATGTGCAGAGACGCCAACTGGCACTACATCTCAGTAGTCTGGACCAGTGAGACCGGTGCATGGGTGTTCTATCTCGATGGATCCAACGAAGCATCAGGAACAGGTCTATCAACTGGATCCTTCGTGAAAGGAAGAGGAATGTTTGTTGTAGGCCAAGAACAAGATACTTATAACGGATCCTACGTGGCTAAGGAATCTTTCATCGGTAGCTTATCACAAGTGAGATCTATTCCATTATTTTACGCATTCTGCTGATATGAATATATTTTTTATGTGTTCAATACATCTATGATATTTAATAATTATCCTATGATCAAATGTCGCGAAAATCTGAAAACTGTCTCATGCATATACTTTTTTAAAGACTATTTTCCGGTTATCACTGTGATCACAGATTTGACAAATTCTATAATGCCTGATTTACTCATTTATAACATCTGGATCGAGAGAGAATGCCCTTCTGATTACATAAGCACTTGGCTAGGACTTGAATAGTCAATATTTTGCATTAAACTACCATCTCTCTTATATAACAGCAATGGTTGGAAGAAAGACTCTGTGGTGACTTGCACTAAATCGAAGAGATGTACATTCTTAGTATATCTATTCCCTTCTATAATCAGAAAATCAGAAAATATAATTCTAAATATATTTCTACTGACTACATTTTCATTCTGCCATGGTGTTTCTTTATATCTAGGTTAATATATGGGACTTTGCAATGACTCGAGATGAGATTCTATCTTTACGGTCCTGTTGCTCTAATTCTGGTAACGCACTTTCTTGGGCTCAGCTGTCGACTGGTCTAAGAGGAGCTCTGAGACGGAGTGAAGGATCAGAGATTTGCAATGGTGAGTATTCATTTTAGCATCACCCGTTTCAAGAAAAAAAAATGATTGAAGTTCAGCTTAATAACTTCTTGCTTGTACGATCGTCAGTGGTCATTTTCAAATACAGGGGAAGAGGGGGAGGGAGGAGGGAGCATTGATAAGGCCATTGACAATATACCAGCAAGCAGTTTTAAAATAGAATGGTCATTTACTTTTTCGTTTCCGCTACTATTTAAAGAAAGCACAAGTCAGAACAAGATGCCACTTGGGTGAACTGTTATCGAAATAGAAATATAAATTTGCTGGAAATGTTGATATTTCTAGCGGGATATTATTCATGACTTTGACTTCTTTATTCTTTCATTCTTGTTTTAAAATCACAGGGGGAGCATGCCGGATTCAAGGTGACTGCCGTGACATGGATTGTCAACAAGGAGGTGTCTGTGGCATACAGAACGGACAACCTGTATGTCGGTGTCCTGATGGGTTCACTGGAAGACGTTGCCAATTTGGTGAGTGTTTTTAATACATAATTAAAAAAAAAGTATGGACTATTTAGTAAGTGTTGATAATGCTGGTTTCGAAGCGCTGAGCTGCTTCTACATTACAAAAAATTGCAAAAAGTATTTTGTAAAGGGTTAGAACCAAAATGCGTGACACGAAATAGTACCTCATGTAATAATAATGCAACCACTTTTTAATTAAAGTTACGTGACATCGTATTGTGTCAGGGGCGTACGCAGTATTTTTTCAAGGGGGGGGGGGGGGTTAACATTTTGAAATCGGGCCGGAAATTTCGCAACGACTCAACCAGCCGCTGAATAAGCGGGGGGGGGGGGGGGGGGTAAGAGGACACTTTTTTCTTTTCTTTTTTGGTCTCGAAATTTGACATTTTTCTTCGTTGGGGGGGGGGGGGGGGGGTAAGGTCACCTTTTTTTAGGTCAGCCATGTGCATAATTTTTTTTTAACCCCCTAAACCCCCCCCCCCCCCCTGCGTACGCGCCTGTTTTGTGTTACACACATGACACATGTATGGTAGTGTGTAGGTTGGTTCAAGAGGCAAATGTTGATTGATTTATGAAGAAAAAAACGAGTACAATTGTAGAATAATTTCACAGAAATGCTCTCAAATTTATACTTATTCTAAACATTCTAAGTTTCGCTGATAATTTTGTTTGATTAATTTAAAAACTACGCAGATATCAATGAATGCTCGGTCAACAATGGAGGATGCGATCATCATTGTCAGAACACAGTGGGGTCATTCATCTGCTCCTGTCGCCATGGTTACGCTCTTCAACTTGATCAGAAAACTTGCAACTGTAAGAAAATTCACATTATGCGTTTCAAAATCTGTTAATATTTATTTTGACCTGTTCAGTATTAAAACTCTTTTTTTTTTCTTCCCCCGCAATTATCCCATCTCCTCCTGATAAAAGATATCCTAATTTAACTTGTATTGTATGAAGGTTACTTTCTTAAAGTCACCCTTTTTCTTCTTATACGCATAACACTTTTACATCGGTATCTATTAAATATTTGTTTTGAGAAAGAAAAGGAGGACATTCTTCTTTTGGAATTACCATCCTAAGATAACTCATAGGCCTCCGTTTGTACATGTATACATGTATATCTTTAAAGAATGTATGTTTTCTTCCTCATACATGAGACTTGCAATGAAACTTAAATTCATCGATCCGTTTTTTTACCCTTTTTCTGTTCTACAATTTATCTGCAGTTCTCAGTTACTAGTACCATTCCATTATTCTAGAACAATTTCGTAAAGGGCATATTGTAGCCTATTCATTGTATTCATCATTGAATCACAACATAAATGTGTACCCTATTGATGATCGCCATTATAAAGTCTTAAAAAAATCCCGCCTTTAACCTGCCTGAAACAGTATGAAAGTCAATAACATTTGGTTTATTTGTTCTCTTTTTGTTTTTATAGCTGTAAGCTTCTGCAAACACAATGGAAAATTCCATTCGGTAAGTAATAGTGAAATGCTGTTATGTCGAAAATGAAAAAGTGTAACACACTTCGGGTAAGACAATACATGTAATATCTTGCTTTGGGAGTGAATGAAAGACAATGAAATCGCTAACGGGATAAAAACGTTTATATCATTATTTACTTCCAAAGAAATCAGAATCAAAATTGCTTGGCGTTCTTAAATCTGAACACAAGTTTGTGAAATTATCTACTGACTTTTTTTATTTAAACAGCTCCATTGCTCCTTTGCCTTGGATCCGCGTAAAGATTTAGTTTCTGTGCGACCTGTAATTTTGATATTTCTTCAAACTGAATTTGTGTTCCCACAGGCCGAAGATAGTTGGCAAGAAGGATGTAATGCATGTGCATGCCAAGATGGAAGAGCAGAATGTTCACCCAAACTATGTGCAGGACTTCTCTGCCAAGAGGTGAGTAACCTTAATATTTGTTGAAAAATAATTCAAGCTTACCCCCTCCACTTCGTTTCCACTATATTTGCCATAGACTTTAAAAAAATTAGTTCTCAAACAAGCGAAACAATTGTCCTCACAGTTTTAAGATGGGAGTTCAAAAATATATTGCTTCCAAAAAAAGTCATCAGTCAGTTTGTCGATTAGCAAAATGGACTTGAAAGATTACAAATTAGCTCTAGAAACTCTTTAATATGGGTGTCTCACCCTAGCCTTAGCCCCCTCCTCCTCCTCAACCCACACTCGTGGTATGCACGTATGTGCAATAGATATATGTCGTTTATTTCTCTCTTGATAAGTCCTTTTATGCATTTTTTCGCAGCTGGAAACAGAAGTAGTCTTGCCAGGTGATTGCTGTCCGGTTTGCTTGCCAGGTAAAGCAGATTTTTAAAGTCATAGGACCGAACTAATAACGAGCTTATACCGTTATTAAATTAGAAAGGGGCAATCTCAAAATGAATGACTAATCAATAAAAAATCACGGAAGTGGTCAAAATTCGGCTTACTAAAAGGGCCTTTTCAAATTAGTATGATTATTACTAGTAGTAGGCTAACATCCATTTACTTAAGAGAAACATCATCAGTAATATTTTATGTCACACAGGGAATATTAATAAAGGAAGCACCTTTCCGAATGCGATAAGAAAAAAATTGGCAAATGAGAAGCATTGATGGAAGAAGAAAAAAATCTTTAAAATTTTACCGATTCCGGTGTTCATACTGAATATTATCTTTGTAAATTTTTGACCCACCTTCGTGTATTCATTCACTCCGAACAAAAGGGAAACATGTCGTTGGTATGACCGTTTTACGCATTTTTGCATACCGTTTTGCAGAAATGAAAACGTGTTCAGTGAGCAACGAAGGCCACTATCAAACGTTTGATGGGTACACCTACGATCAGCATGGCGAATGCCGATACGTACTTACACACGATTACAGTGGGACTTCCAATTTCGAAGTCCACATGGAGCACCAGTTCCTCAACGCCAGTCAAACCCACCTCGGCGTCGGCGTCTTGGTCTACATCGACTGCTTGGAGGTCAAGGTCGACGTCACTGGCCAGGTCTTTGTCCAGGATGAAGCCGTTGGGTTACCCTACGCGCACCGCAACCCGGCCAACGTTCGCATCGCCCACGTCGGTGGCGGGCGCGACGTCGAGGTCTTCTCCAACAAGGGCTTGACGGTGACGTGGTCGCAGACGGGCGGAGTCAGCGTGAACCTAACGGTCACGCACGGTGCCGACGTCAAAGGGCTGTGCGGAAACATGAATGGAAACAAGAAGGATGATAAGATGACCAGACAGGGTATCAGGACGTCAAAGAATAAAGAACTGGTACACAGCTGGAAAGTAGATGGATACAAGTAAGATATCAAGATGCCTTTTGTCAATATTTTTTGTTCATCTTTTGTTTTTCTTTGTTTGCTATCTTTAGAAAGTTCATGAATTTTAATACGTAACTTGGTGGCATAAATTTAATTGTGACCGAGAATATGCTGTTAATTGAATGTTTGAAGATAGACAGTAGTCATCTGCTAGCTAAAAAAAAACAAAGAGAGAGAGAGAGAGAGAGAGAGATGCCGAATGATGGAAAGACAGGTAAACAAAAAGGTGTTCTAGACAATGAATTAGGTCCATCTTTTCATTGTGTTTCTTTAAAAATTAAAATGCGACCCCAAGCAATTCTTCCATACTACTGACGATTTCAAATTGATTGATGTATAATGTTTCAATATTCCTATCTCAGGCATTGCAAGCAAAGGAACACTCGTCCTATGAAGTTCGGATACCTGAAAATCGGAAGATGTTCGTCGGTCAGTTACAAAGACTTTGGTCTTGCCTTCAAAAAATGTCGTGTTTTCTTTAAAAAAAACTTCAAGAGTTGCGTCAGTGAGGTAGATCCGAAGCCATACATCACAAATTGTATTGAAGATACGTGTACGTGTGGCGTTCGTCAGCCATGTCACTGTGAAGCGATCTCATCGTACGTCAACGAGTGCCGACGCCGTCTTGGTGTGGATATTGAAGACTGGAGAAGCTTATCTAATTGTGGTAAGATTGTTCCTCCTATTACCATGCTTACAGAGCAAGATTCAATAAAATAAAAAATTGGTAATATGCTGACAAGGCTTCAGCATTTCAAATTTAGCCCAAACGAAATTTGAAGGAGGGGTTTGGGGTCACAGTCACCCCTCCATCTAGAGACGTCATTGGTCATGTAGTAGGGTTGATGTATTTTTCCTCCAGAAAACACGTTTAAAGGGAACTATTACAATTGCACAAAAGCATTAATATTTTTTCTTTCCCTTGTCTTTTGTGCGAGACCCGATGCATATCCCCTTAGCATCTTTTATTTTCATTTTACTTCGTCTAAAAAGTTAAAGAAGCATTTTTTCCCCACTTAATGATCATGCATTATGTTTTCAAAACGTTTATTACTTTGTCGTTATGTCCCCGAAATAAAATGAGATGTCTGATTTGATCATGATCAACAATGTTTTTTCGAATTTCGATAATGGAAGAAATGAAGTTACTATCAATATTTTCTTATATATTTTACCTCTATTTACAGCATTACAATGCCCACCTACCATGTCCTATGACGAGTGTGGTCCGCCGTGCCTGCCGACGTGCGAGGACCCCGATGGCCAGCGATGCACAGGCACCACAGCCTGCGTGGCTGGGTGCCTATGCTTCGCTGGCCAGGTGTTTCATGATGGCGCCTGCATCAGTAGAAGTCTGTGCTGAGGAATAGATTCCTGATCTTGCGGTGTCTTGGAATGACTGTTTTTTTTAATAGGGGGTGCTCAAACAGAATGAATTGCCAATTTGGGTGTAGTCCTTATTAATGGACGGCTATCTGTATAGTCAATGAATTGGGGTGCTAGAGCCTCTTGCGCAATTTTGACGCCCCCTCCCCTCCTCATTCCTTCTACCTTGGACCTTAAATCTTCCCTCCATCCGATTTGACCCGCATTCTTTGGACACATTGGATCTTTCATCTCCCTTTTCCACTTTCTCTCTCTGTCTCTCTTTCTTTTTCCTCTATGTGTCTCTTTTAACCTCCCTCTCCGTGTTTACTTTTACTTTTGTTGTTTGTCCTCCTTTTATTTTCTTCCTACGTCTCTGTCTCTCTCCATCTGTCCTACATATCTTCCTCCACAACCTCCTTTTCCCCCATTCTCCACTTCCATCATCTGATAGCCCATATTTCAATATTCCCACTCTCTCTCTCTCTCTCTCTCTCTCTATCTCACTATCTATCTCACTATCTCTCACTTTAAGTATATAATTATATTTGACTTACTCTCTCACTCTACTCTCCGTAGTTTATATACAGGATTGTCAGAATGTTGTATGTGAAAGTTTGATTACATTACTGAAACAATGTAGTAAGCGGGTGCTGCTTCAAACGATTAGACAGAGACAGAAGAAATGGCTTGGACACATCATGCGGCATGATGATAGCTTGATGATCAGAGTCCTAGAAGGCCATTTACATGGAAAGAAGTTGAGAGGAAGAACTCGTAAAGGCTTTCTAGATAATTTGATTGCGGAATGTGGAGCAACGGGATATGAAATGCTGAAACGGATGGCTAAAGACCGAAGTACTTGGAGAGACACTCGAAGTAGAACTCTGATTGGGTCACTGAACCTGTCAGTAAACTGACAGATCACTATTGATGATGAGTTCTTAATCTTGAAATTTGAAAATGTAATTGGATGAAAATATAATGTACTTTACAACATTGTATTACATGCATCATTTTGTATCATGCACCAAGCTTTAATTGGAAAGACTTTTTAATTCAATAACAAAACCTTTACTTTTCAATGAGGGAAAATCATAGCCGAGAAGGTAAAAATTACATTTGGTTAAAAATTTATAACAAGGGAACAATAACTCATTTATTTAAAAATACTAAAATATAGCGGTTGAAAAATCTATTTAATCTATGCGAAACCCTCACCCAAGAACACTGAGCACCAACTTATTTATGCAATTTGTGTTCTGGCAATTGGAATACAAAGGATAATAGCAGGTGAATGAAATGCTTCAACACCACAAACACCTGGGAAGGAAGCATCCATAAATTTAGATAGAGACTGTACTTTATTTTGCGTTATGCCTTTCTCATACACTTTGGTGGGGAGTCTTGTAGATTGATGGGCAAGAATGCAATACATCTCTCAGAACAACTAAAGTAATTCTTTGGGGTTAGTTCTCCTTTAACAAAGATTTGTGCATTAAATTTGATTACATTACTAAAATGGCCACTTCTGACTTTTGAAATACAATTTTCTATAACTGTGATAACACTTGAATTAAATCATTCGTGAAGAGGCACTTAATAAAAACGCATGCATTGAAAAGTATTACATTTCGAAAAGGGCCAATAGAGTACCTAAATTAACGTCATGTTCGTTGATTGTCCAGGTTACTGGTTCTTAACAACAGAGCGTGTGTATGAGGTTCACCACGAAACATTCAAGAAATGGGCAGGATGAGCAGGGTAAATTAAGTGGTTGGGGTTTGTGTCATCGCCACACCCATTGTTGGGAGCCAGCAATCTTGACAACTAGGCCAGTATAACGTCACACTATAGAGTACCAAAATCAGACTACTGAAATACAAATATTCATAACCACCGATAACAGGCGAATGAAATAATTCTTTAGGCATTTGATAAAATTTGATTAAATATATTGGTACTTCGGCATGTATAATACAACCTTCAAATGCAGCTTTAGTTTTGTACTGAAAACGTGTAAATAAATGAACTCATTTAAAATGAATAATAACTTGCATGTGCCGTTATTTCAGAGAGATGTGAAGAGAGGGTATTACAAAAGAGAGATGGATAGTGCGACAGAGGCGGCGCTCCCGGGGGGCAGGGCACAGTGCCCTCCCATTTTTTCAAGTACCCTAAAAGTGCTCCTATTAATTTTTAGAAGTGCCCCTTCCCCTTTCCACCTCTGATGAGTGCCCCTTTTATTTTGACACGTACCCCTTTTCATTTGACAAGTTCCCATTTTCCCTTTGCAATAAGTTTCGATTTTCCATTCTCATAAATGCCTTTTTTAATCTCTAGTAAGTTCCCCTTTTTAGGTACGAGAAGCGCCCCATTTCACTTTTGATGAGCGCCCCCTTCACCTCTGATGATTGCCCTATTCAAATCTGAGAGGTTCCCCTCTTGCTTTGACAAGCTTCCCTTTTCCTTTGTAAACAGTGCCCCTTCCCCTTTTAAGAACTACCCCTTTTTAACTCGGATAAGCGCACCTTATATTTTCACATGTGCCCCCTTTCCTTTTTAATAAGTGCCCATTTTTCTTATGATAAGTGCCCCCATTTAAATAGAGCCCCTTTCCCTTCTCATGAATGCCCATTTTCATCCATGAAAAATTCAAAATAGTTCCTTTTCATTCTCATAAGTGCCCCTTTTCATTCTCATAAGTGCCCCTTTTCATCTCTTGTAAATGACCCTATTCAATTCTGAGAGATACTCGTTTTACTTTGACAAGTACCCCTTCCCCTCCTGATAAATGCTCTTTTCATCTCTAATAAATGCCCTTTTATTTTGACACGTCCCCCTTTTCCTTCATAATAAATGCTCTTTTCCTTATAAGTGCCCCTTCCCCTTGTCATAATTACCACTTTTCGTCTTTGATAAGTGCCCGGTTTATTTTAACATGGGTGCCTCTTTTCCGTCGACAAATGCCCATTTCCTTTTCCTCCCTGGTGCATGCCTCTTTTTTATGTGTTAGAAGTGCCCCATTTTCACCTCTGATAATTAGCTTTTGTACTTTGACACGTGCTCCTTTTCTTTTCTAATAAGTGTCTTAACCCTTTCGATAAGTGTCCCTTTTCCTCTCATCATTAAACGTGCCCCTAATTTCGAGCGACTAAAAGCAATTTCCCCCAAAGCTCGCTCGCTACGCTCGCTCGTAGTTATAGATGTTAGAATTATGTAACTTATCAAAGATCTTTTCAGTCTTCGGTTATGAGAATGTGGTTATCACCCCATTAGGATTGGGTTTTTCCTCTGCGACCTCACGAATAAAAATTTTCATCGCTCGCAAATTAATCTGTTTAGACCATCACACCCAACTGCAAAGTATGATACTTAAGCAATATCTTATGTGATGTATAAAGAGAAAAATATTGAAATCATCTCTTCTAAAAAGGAAGTAATTATGATGATTATTGGAAAATGTTCACTGAAAATGTGAAAAAAGGTGGCATGAGAAATGTCATCAAACCTGTCCTATGTAGAAAATCACGGGGAACGGGAGCCACGTGCACTTGGCGACCCCGGCCAATCTATATTTAAAGGAGAAAAAAAAATCAACCTGAGTACAGTATAATGCTTACTAAAATGTCCCCCCTAAATTGTATGGGCCTTAACCAGCAGCAATTTCAGCCACACAGACCAAACCCTCCTACAGCATCCGAAAATTTCAAACTTCTTATCTTGTTTGCTGGTTTACTTCTGGCGTAACTTGGAACTTAAAAAAGCACACCCAAAATCTGATGACAGGGAATATTCAGACACTCACTCATCCCCCAGGGGCGGAACTAGGGGGTTAGGGGTTTAACCCCCCCCCCCCTTGGGCTGGCCAAAAAAAGAAAATAAATGTTTGTTTTTCTTTTGTTAATGTCGGGAGCAATTTTTTTTGTAATGCTTTCTACCCCCCCCCCCCCCCCCGAAATATTGGTTGGGACTTTTTTCAAATTTCGGCGGGCAAAATGAGGATTTTTTTTTAGTGCTAACTACCCGCCCCCCCCCCGCCTCCCCACTCTCACTGAGCGAAATATTGGTCGGCTGGTTTTCAAATTTCGGCACCCCCCCCCCCTCTGGGAAAATCCTGGATCCGCCACTGGGTCACCCCCCCCCTTAGCAAATAGCTAGATCCGCCCCTGCCCCCGCCCCGCCCCCTCTTTCTAACTACACATTCACTTTCAGGATACCAATCTTTTTTCAAAGCTCTGAATACAATCTCGCAACCACGTACTCTTCTAGAATTATGGATTTTTGTTTTGGTTAATTTATTTATTTATTTTTTTTTTATTGAAAAATATATTTATTCAGGATAACAAGAATCAGATATACATTGTAGATACAAAATCTGTTTTACATCATGGTCCTGAACAGGATAAAAATGTAGTTCACGGAATATAAATAATGAATATCACCAAAGCTCACAAGCAAAGGTAAGAACAGTATAAAAGTAACATATAAGAATAATACGCATTAAAAGTAGTAAAAAGCACAAAATAAAAAACAAACGCGACAATGTAATAATTGAAATTAACAGCGGAAACGGAGAGAGAGAGAGAGAGAGAGAGAGAGAGAAAGAGAGAGAGAGAGAGAAAGAGAGAGAGAGAGAGAGAGAGAAATAAGCCATGTCAAGAGCAGTAAATGAATCGGCATTGTATCACACAGGTTTAAAAAAATTGTCCTTGTACAGGGGCGGATCCAGGAATTTCTTCCGGTAGGGGGGGGGGGGGGGCACACGGGGGGTAAGAGGACATACATATATATTTGTTTGGTCCCCAGAAAATCGCAACGACTCAGCCAGTCGCTGAATAAGCGGGGGGGGGGGGGGGGGGGGGGTAAGAGGACATCATATATATATATATATATATACATATATTTTGTTTGGCTCCCAAAAAATTAAAAAGTCGCGCCGGCCGCAAAATTGCTCAGTGGGGGGGGGGGGGGGGGGGGGGCGGGGGGGGGGGGGTGAGGCACGTGCCCCCTGTGCCCACTGGATCCGTCCCTGGATATAGCATTTTGAAAAGCAGAAGGTAAACTTTTCCCAGGAGCTGCCTGTATTTTATCCCCATCATTATTTTGTTGACATTTTGAAGAGAAAATAACAAACATAGAAGCAATCGATGATAAAAGAAATATAATGCCTTTGCAGCAATCTAAGGAATTCAAACTATGTCATATTATACCATAAGAGGGTAAGGGATAAAGGAAATAGACGGATAAACCATCCCTGGATAAACTAAATAGACAAATAAAGAAGGGGATAAACTAAGGAATAAAGGAAGGAACTAACAAACTCTTAATACAGAAATAGTAATTGTCAAGAAATTAGCAAAGTACGAAAAAAGGGAAGAAATGGGAAAAGGCACGCGTGGTGAAGAAGAGTAAATACAATCTGCGATAAGCCATATGATAACGCAGGCAGAAAGCTACGCCACAAGTTATTCCATTGTATACAAAGCCTGGGGTTAGAGCCCCTTTTATCATAACAAAGGCCAATAGAGGCTTGTTGCCTAGAGCCCGCTACGCTGCTTCGCTCCACCTGTATACAATACCACTCCGAATAGTTTGGTATTAGGGACTTCGTACAGGTGTAATTTGGCTGTTTTCGTTGAATATGTGAAGTCGTCTGATTTATTTCCGAAGTGAAATAACTGCGTACATTTCTGTCTAAATATCGGGTTTGGAACCAGATTCTCGAAATGGCAACTGGACACATTCTACCGGGTTTTAGGAACCCTGTGTCGCGATACCGGTCCAAATCGGCCGACCCAACCATGACGGGCTACCGCTTCAGAACTTCGGGCGCTACGGCTCTGGACGCGCCGGAGTTCCAGGCGATCAAAGCCGAGGCGATGAATGCCTGGACTGAAGATAAAATTGACTGGAATAAAACACCAAACAAGAAGCCAACAACATACGGACACAGTTTTTACAGGAAAGAGAATGTGACTGAAGAAAAGCTGGCAGAAATGAGACCCACGTCCTCTCTCAGAAGAAATAAACCCCATCCTAAAAAGTAAGTAAATTATCACTCAAGCATGTCAAGTGCAGTTCAAACTTCAACTTTAAGGTTATCTGTAAGTGTTTCTTTGCAAGATTAGATAACATTATTAACATTTTTGAAATATTGATATAAACTCATGTCATATATATGTATATGACATATTTGATGTATATTATTACCATTCAAATGTCATTGTTATTGTGTCAAGTTGAAATAGTAAAATACAAATGTCATCTGTGATAACTCTATAAATAACACTTTGGAGTTTCTATAGCATCAGACTATTTTGACTCCCACCATACCATTTGTACTCTGTAGCTGCAAGTAGGCCTTTAATATTTGTTGATATTCTGTATTGTTTTTTTACTTACATACATGTATAATAGTACAGCTAGATTTATCGATTTTCATCAGTGCGGTTTGTGTGATCCTCATCTATAATTATAAATTCTTGTAATTATTGTAACTCTGTAGCCCAATAGGTGACTGTATTTCTATGATTGAGGGAATTGAAACCACTGCAAACATTCTTCTACTAAGACTTACATACTGTAGAGTAAGACATTATCACTGTTGTTATTTTGGTTGTATCACACGTGCATACTCTACATACATGTACATGAAGGATTTTTTTTTTTTTTTTTTTTTTTTTTTTGGGGGGGGGGTTAAGTGGTATTTTAATTTTACTTTGTTTGGGGTACTCAAAAGTTATTCAAAAAATACTATTGAGTACATGGATTCCACACAATTTTGAATAGATTCAAGACTTTTCAAGTTCAGGGCTGCAGTGCAATAAGACTCCTAAAAATAAGTTGACTCCCACTCCTGCATAAAAATTATGTGCATGTACAAGTATGTGTGTTGTATTTTATAACTACAACCTTGACTTGGATTTTTAATGGAGTTCATCGTTCATTATCAAACTTTTATGCCAAGAATCTATTTATTATTAGTAACAATAATGTGATTAATCATGATGAGTGACTTTTAAAACTACAATTGTACAAAGTTGTTTTATTCAAAGATATACCTATTTTTATATCTCTAACTGGTTGATACTTTAATACACAGTAACCTCAGAAACGTGTATCCCTAAAAAAATGTTGATTGATAAAACTTAACAAAATATGTACATTGTTGCTTGGACTTGCCCTCTACTCAAATTACTGATCGGTAATAAAAAAAACAATAATGGACCTAATGTTTCTATGAGTGGAAATTTCATGAAGGCCTAGTATTGTATAGGCTTGCCTGAGTCATACATGTATTATCATAGTAAAGGATACGGTAGTATATGTGCGCAACTGCCCATACACTTTAGTAATTAATTACAAGACTTTAGGCACACATGAATTATTGCTCAATGGGGAGGGGCTTAGTTCTATAGCCAATTTTCACTAAATAATAAACTGTCCTTCATTCATTTGTTCATTTGTGTGACAAGGCGTTGAGTTATAAGCTTTCCTACACGACATGTAAGCCTTCGGTGAATGCAACTCAATTTCGAAGCCGTCTTCAAAAGAGCGGTTAACAATTGATACAAATGTATGGACTTTTCATCCTAGAGGTGAGAAACCTATATGATGCAGATGTTCAATTCTCCCCTTCTTTATGATACTATTTGTGTTGATTGATTGGAACCAACATTAGTTCTTGCTTACCGTAATACCTTAGTCACACCAATAAGACCGACACCAGACCGAACAGAAAATCACATTACCCCAAATGGCTGCCTGTTTGGAGTCAGTGTAGAGTTGGTTTGGCGGTGTGACTGAGGCAATGTAGTATTTGGCAAGCCTCTGGTAAACTTCCAGATCACCAAGAGTAGCTTTTGTTAAAGATGTCAATACATATATCATCCCTATTTTCATGAAGTGACGGTAGTGAGGAAAATCGTCACGCAAATTGTATGAGATTTTCCTCATTACCGTCACTTCGTGAACATAGGGACGATATGTTTATGAGCGATTCTATGCAATATGTCCATTATGACATGTGGTATATATATATATCCATAATTTATACTTCAATTACTTTCAAAATGACCATTTAATGGTTCTTTCTGATACATGTATGTGTTCATGTAATTCTATTAAATGGTCAAGTCAGGATATATATTGTTTTTTTAATGAAATAAATTGAGCGAAATACATATTTTGTACAGGACACATTCCACAGAAGTTTCCCTACACTTGTCAGAAGTAAACCAGTCAATTTCTGTCTTAATAGCAAGCCATGACTCCTTTTTAAAGAT
The DNA here is from genome assembly GCA_035222895.1 of Strongylocentrotus droebachiensis. Taxonomy (NCBI): domain Eukaryota; kingdom Metazoa; phylum Echinodermata; class Echinoidea; order Camarodonta; family Strongylocentrotidae; genus Strongylocentrotus; species Strongylocentrotus droebachiensis. The sequence continues at coordinate 214,633 of JAVYIG010001210.1, forward strand.
GAAATCAATGTTGTTGATGTTGGCCTTATTTTTCATCAACAAGTTTACCGAGCAGGGTGGATCGAGATTACATGTATATTTGTAAGACAGCATCCAAGGAGAGGCATGCCTTGAGGGGAGGAAATTATTGATTACTCACTTGGGGGTAGTAAGGTTGGAAACGTATAATAGATCTCAAAAAGCTCTTTCTAACAATCTCTTGTTTCCCCTGTGAGATCAATAGAAAGTAAAGAGAAGGAGGGTTACAAAGAAGAAAGTGATATTATCATATTATGCCCATTACCCAGCCCAAACACCACTTTTCATAAATCATCATTTTATTTTACTGTCTCTGTACACTACTAGAAAACACTACTAAAAATATATTTGGTGCCAAAATGTCATCGTTCTTCCTAGACCTGCCTTTTCCTCTGACTTTGGGGCTCCTGAATCTTGGGAGGGCAAGGAATGGTATCCAGAATGAGAGAGCTTCGCTTATGAAGAGGATTTAAAGAAGGAGAATATGAAGGAGGAGGGGCAATAGAGAGAGAGAGAGAGAGAGAGAGGGGGGGGGGGGAGGTGGAGAAGATAAGGCAAGATAAAAACAAAGAATAATACATAATGAAGATAAAAAGAAGATATGGATTACAAACAAAATAAAAAATAAAGAGGTACCGGTATAGAAAAAGAATATGATAGAATAATAACACAACAAATATACAACACAGGTACATGTAAATGTAGAGAAAATGGTAAAAACATGTGATAAAAAATGTGAAAGGAAAATAAAGAAATAAATATGTAGATAGAGATAAAAAAAACAATGTATGAACACTAAACACTTTGTTGTCCGCAAACCGTGCTTTAAATACATTTTACATGTTCTACATTGTATGACCCATTAAAACTTAAGACATTTTTTCTGTGCATGTTTTCATTCGAAGACACAGTGATCCCCCAAACCTGAGACCAATTTGTTGCATGTTTTTGAAGCGATCCACGGCGAGACGGCCCGGTGGCCAAAACCGCCCCGCCTAGTACCGACTCAGAAAATGTTAAAGTATAGCTTTAGTTCTTGAAGTGTAGAAAACGAAGATAAATCAAAGTCACTGAAACAAATTCTTGATTGGAGTTGAAGATTTATTAAAATAAACGAAGAATTAATAAACCACGAAGTTCATGTTTTGGGGCTGGGCAACCCAATCGAAACAAATTAGCAACTCATGTCGATTGTAACGGAAAAGAGGTCCCGCTTTAGAGACGCAACTCGGTTTTTATACCCCCGAACTGACACGCCTCGCGCACCCAAAAATTGAGGCGTGTCACACAGACGCATTGCGTAATATCAATCCACCCATAATTATTTTCCGTATTAAAAGGTCCTATATTTCTTGGCGAATTTACCCCCAGGATATAAGGCGCTCCGGATGATCCGCATCTCTATTCCTCACATACTTCTTTCACGCACCCACCTGTGTCTCTTACATTCTAATCTTTCAAACAAGAAATGCAAATCACCCGGAGACCCAACAACCCTGGAATATAACAAGGGATAAATGTTGCTATGTCCGTCCACACTAGCGAGCCCACATGCTTCTGGCTATTACACACCTGTAATCCTCACTTCCCCTCTCATACTATTTCGATAGTGTGAACAGACCCGGCAACAAGGAAAAACCCTTCCAATTGTAATACAAATCTATTTCCCAAATTTGCCTGATTAAATTTAAGTCAACTGTGGCGACACGCCCAGCGACACCTAATCCAATCGGCCAAGCCGAAAAAGTAGAGCCAAAATTAAGAGCGCAACGTCTCGGAACAGGTGTTAAAAATAGCATACAAGGAATTTGCCTTGTATATGTACGTCAATGAACCTTTGAGGAAAACATAAACACGAGAATATCCATATCATTACATTTTCAAAAGGCAATCGACATCTCATATCCACCTGTCCCATACATGTACATGTAGATGTTCTATATAATGTACATTGTTCTTAATAGACCTGTTTACTAACATATTCAAATTTATGGACGTTTCTTTCCTGGAGATTTATAGTGGCAAGGTATTCTATTAACCTGTTATTAATGAAGGACAATATTTGGATTTTGGAATCCAGTCTGCATACATTATGTGTTGCTATGTTTTGCAAGCCTTAAGGTAACTTGTCAAGAACAACCTTTGATTAAAAGAATTTGTGTTCGCTGCCTGCTGTAGTAACAAACCGAGTTGACGAAGACTTAACTCTGTTTCGTTGATGATCAGCTAATCGTCAACTGTGATTTAGTTATGATAAAACATCGATAATTCTCGGTTTCGTTTTTTCTGGGACGCACTGTATTACAATGTATATCAAGGTTCTGTATACAGTACATGTAGATGCTGCAGAAATGTTTGAAGTTTTCTAACAGCACCATAAAAGAAAGAAGCATCCATGAATTTAGCTCTAATACAGAATATGCATACAGTATGTACATGTACATGTACATTTGTACATGTAGATGGAGATTTGGAGAGAAAGATGGGCCTTGTTACAACAAACTCTTTATGACCTTGTTATAAGAGTTTACAGGTATAATGCAGTTCATGGTATATCCAATTAAGGTACATGTAGCAATAAACGTCTATCTATCTCACAGTGTTCTGAACTGTAGCAGTATCTAAATACCGTCTTCTTGTCTGAAGCATTTTTACGCTCTAACATGTACCTGTAGCCTCTGACATCCATTTTCAATTAGTTGGTGTAATGTCATTGTACTTTTTCATTAAAATAGGAAGTTCATTATGCAGTAAGTGTGAAAAACCAATCGCCTGTGTCCAATTGAGCCTGAATGGCAGTGTTCATCAATTATTCATCTATTTCATTACAGTAATATGACGCTTATCACATGTACCTGTCCATATGGGCATTGCTAGGAAAATTGATTGAAGGGGTGTCAGAAAATTAGTTTATTGTTATCAACAAATGACTGCATATTTCATCATTTTTGTTTTCCTTTCATCCTATTCATCCTGCATGTAATCTTTGTATGGAGATGGGATATGTGCATGATTGTTATCAACAAATGAATCGATTGAATTGCATACTTTAAGACCTTACCTGTAATGCAAGGTTGTTATCAGCAAACTTCTGAATTCAAACACCTTTTTATACTCTTTCTGTCCGAAAATCTAACAAAATTTTGTGTGTTTGTGTTTTAAATTGGTTTAAATTTCAGCAACTTATCAGGCAAATTACCACCCTCTCCCCTGTTCTCTATACTGTAGGTCTACCAGTACTGTTGCATAATTTATAGCATGAAGGCAATTAAGTGTCAATGTACACTGTACAATGTAGCTACAATGTACATACAGGTACTGCACATAAGGTTAGCTTGAGATTGGAAAAACCATCTCTCAAAGACTGCCTAGCAACTAGTGTTGTCCCTAACGACCCATGCATGTACATTTTGTACATGTATGTGGTTTGATATCAAACAATTGATCGTTGTGTCTTTGATGCATGCATGGAAGATACATGTACATGTATGTTCTGATATAGATTTTCTTTTGAAACCACAATAATGGATACATACCAAGGTCACCTCGTTCATGTGTACTGTACATTGCTCTTTGTCACACAGCTTGTCGCAGTTGAAAATGTTTGTTAATTTGTTGTAAAATGGTTGTGTATATTGTATGGGTATGTGTTTTATTTACTAAATATTATGACAGAGTATAACCATCTACCCTACCAGTCTAGGAGTTCATTTTTTATTTCATTTTAAAAAGTGCTGCATTATTCGTTACATGTATATTACAATGTACATGTAAGCTTATAAAAAGCATTCCAAAAGTAATAACAATTTTTTTTTAGAAAAAAAGTTGTTGGTATCAGTTTCCTTCAGCTGGCATCTTAATTTATGAATTATAGATCTATCAAAATGTAACTAAATTAAAAAAATATATATATATTTTTGTAGAAACAACCTATGCTCTTCTGTAAAATCTTTGAACTACAAACTTTGTGTTAAATTTGAACTTTCAGGGGATAAATAATAATAATATGGATATTTATATAGCGCCGGTATCCGCCAGGCTCTGACGCTCATGGCGCTGTACATACATGTATTACTATCACAAAAATATAACTTCTTAACTAAAATAAAGTAAACTAAAAAAACACAAATTATTACGCTACATTGACATGATTAAATAGCACTGTTTAGAAAGAGATGGGTTTTTAGAGCAACTTTGAAGGCATGAAGGGTAGTTAAATTACGAATACTAAGTGGCAGCTTATTCCAAAGGGACGGACCAGAATGAGAAAATGCTGTAAGAGTTCTTGGAAAGACATTAACCTGCAGGAAAAAATTCTTGATTCTTTTATAGCAGCCTGGTTTTGGCATAAAGCAGCAAATATGAAACTCTTCTTTAAGGTCCGGGTTCAAAGCTAAGGGAATCTTTCTATTCATGAAGTGCTTGTAACTGTGAGGGTTATATGTACGATGTACTGTACATACAGTCTAAAACCCCTTTTCTTCTTTTTTCAGTGTATTCCTGACCTGTAATCTTAAGACGGTACCTGGTTACCATGATGCTCATTCAGCAATGGGAAAAGAACTAGGAACGGTTCATGGCTTTCAAAATCCTGATACAACTATTCAAGAAGAGGTTTATCAAGGTAAGTTTAGAAATGAAACACAATAATCAGTTAAGAAGGGGAGGGGGGGGGGGGGGCACACTTGACGCATTTCTTTTTACTATGAACAGTCCAGCGCTTTAAAAATCCTGATGCAACTACTACTAGAAAAGATGTCTATCAAGGTATTAGTGTGTTAATAATAATAATAATAATCTTTTAAAGTCCACTCCAAATTTTATTAGGTTAAACCGAAAATGGAAATTCTTTTTGCCCAATTGATCGTGAGCCCGGCAGCCACTGAGCAGCGCCAGATCGACGTTTCTCTATCCCTTATTGTTGAACGCCAAACAAGGTAGCAGCAACTCCCATCTTTTAATGTCTTTTGGTATGACACGGCCAGGGTTCGATCCCACGACCTCCCGGTTGTAAGGCGGACGCTCTACTGACCCTGATATCTAGTTTGTTTTAATAAAAGCAGAAACAGATCAATGAAAGTTGATTTGAGCAAGATCTGATTTTTTTTTAAATTAAGAAATTTTGAAATTGTATTAAATTTTAATTGGTCAAATCTTCAACAAATCATAACTTCCTCATCTTTTATCATATTTTGCTGAATTTTCCACAGATCTGTTATTCTCAATTTTCTGCTTCTATCAAAAGCAACTTTATATCAAGTTGGACTAGTTTGGACTTCACCTTTAAGGAGACAAAGAGAGAAATTATATTTGAGGGAGGGGGGGGGGCTTCTAGAAATGTGTGTTGACTTCTAGGTAGGATAAATATGGCTTGCCCTACCTAGCAACACATAATACATGCAATGTGCATTATAACTATTGAAATACAATTTTGCATACAGTGTAACAGGTGGATTGAATAATTTGTTACAGGCACTTCACAAAGACATACATTGTTGTACATGTATGTATTACATGTAAGTTTATACACATTCCAAAAATGGCATTACAACACAATGTACTATTCATATTCATATTCATATTCATATTTATTTCATTTCCAACAGAAAGGTAAACAAAGATATTACATTTGATTTCATACATAATTCATTTTTTTCAAGAAACTATACAAATAAACTTTGCACATAATGAAATTATTACAAGAATTTCTTAATTTCTGAGGAAATGGGGGGGGGGGGGATCCACTAAAAAGCAGTGCTTGTAGGTTGTGGATCCCCCAGAAAAAAATAAAAATAAAAATGTTTCAAATTTTGCCTACTATTAAAGAGGAACAACCTGCATTTGAGTAGTACCCATTCACCTGGTGTGTAAAATAGATATGTTGTAGTGCAACTGCATCTCACACAGGTGATTCTTGTGAGCATCTTCTTATGTCTTTGGTATTCTTCTGAATACTTACAAGAGCTTTGTCCGACCAATCAACACCTTCTGCATGCCAAGGGTTGGTTAAGAAAGGAAATCGTCAACTGTTTGAAACATCTGAACCAAATATCTTGTCACTATTGATGGTGAGGGAATTGAAAATCTGCTCCTTTGAATGCATTACCAAAGTAGTCTATTCTGAGGAAGGCCAGTATATGAAGGAATCTGTACCATGCAGGGCACATCCGAATGTACATACATTGTACATGCATAGCAGCTACTACATGTAGCTTGTAGTGCCAAGGTTGAGGAGTTGAAGAGACATTTTTTTTCAGTTTGCCCCATTCTAACGGTTCTACGACATCAGCGAGATGCTGCGTGTTGCTATGCTAACATCTCCGAGGAAAAGGCAAACTTTGACTCTGGGAAGGTATTTGCCCTTACAAGTACTACCGGAACAACTTTAAAATACCCCACAGCTAAAATTGACCAAATGCTTTTAGGGTACCAAATACTTTACCAATGAAGCTTAATTTCAAGACTTAAGCTTTTTAAGTAACACTATATAACCTAACCCTAGGTCTTCAACGTTAAATGTACATTAGCCCCATTGGTGGCGTATTCTAAAGTTAAGCCGTACTACCATCAGTATTAGAATAAGAAATATTCCAATATTTTTAGAAGACACTTCATTTTTCATTGACTTTTAGGGATTTTCAGCTCTATTCCTTAAATTGACTCTTCTTACTCCTACCAGCAATAAAAGAAGAGAAATTTCAATATTATTGGAACAAAACATCCTCATAATTTTGCATTTTGTATTTGGACTTCAGATATGTTCAGTAAATCAGTCGACCTCTGCTATAGGAATTCCTAATTCTCATTTTTAAATGTTGGCAGGTATGGTAATGTAATGTCTTCAATATCAGTCTTAATCATTTTAATTCTTTCTTAATTTTCACAGTGGATTCACTATGTTCCCCAGCAGAGCAGAGAGATAGATCCCATCTCAGACACAAGTACATGCCTAGACCACGCACAGCCAATGTACTAACCTACCACACTGACTCGGTAAGTTAAAAGATGTGAATATGTACCAGTAATTCTTCTTCAGACTCATTTAAAAGGGAAGTCGAGTCCACCCTGGTATTTGGATGGTTTTCATAAAAGCGGAAAATGAAAAAAACAGATCAGTGACAGTTTGAACAAATCAGTTCCAAATTAGAAAAATGTTATGAATTTGAATTTAGTTGTAATTATATTGACAATGATGTGAGATATCTTGTAAGCTAGGTCCTCTACCATTAGCTCCGCAAAGAAAAATCATACATGTTGATTTACTTAGTTTGTTGATGATTGTTTAAATGGTTTTATTTATTGCAGCTCCATAACTTTCTTATTTTGTATTGGATTTGCTAAAGCCTTTCACTGATTTGACTCTTAATTTTTCTGCTTCTATAAACAGTCATTGAGTTGCCAGCTTGGAAACCAAGACAATTGGATTTTTCCAAATACAAAATTCTTGTTGGCTATGTCATAAAATTCATTTAAAACAATAATAATATTTTTTTTGGGGGGTATCTCTTTATTTTGGAGTGTGTGTTCATCTTTTTATTTAAGTATTGGGTATACAAATGTTCATTTGGTAGTCAAAGTATACCAAGAGGCTGGTTAGTATTTAATAACATTAAGGACAGATTGGAAAACAGTATTAATTTTATTAGGACGAGTATTTCACTCTACATGTATATCTTACTATTTCAATTAGTAAGTAGAATTCTCAACTGGTGACAGAAAATTGAATTGGTGCCAAAACTGATAATTGTTTGTGTCAGGTTAATTAGGAGGAAGAGTTCTGAAGATGTTATCAACTCAACAAAGGCCTTTCCTTTCAAACGAACCATACCCTTAGGCTAGAGAATAGAATCAAGACAATAGCTTGCTTCTAAGGTGTAAAAAGATATCGTTTTGAATGGTCAATCAATATACTTTCTCTTCAGGCCTTATTGTGCATCTTGTTTGCACAGAGTTAGCGTGTGGCTGTAAATAGCCCTCGAGTTTGCTCTTTATCAATGTTGCTAAGCGCAGCTCTCAAATATAGCTTTTGGAAATAGTATCAGTTGTATGAATGTAGGCATTAACAAGATGGTCGCATTTGGTGCACATTTGTCAGAAAGGGTGATATTCTTTTGAAATATGTGTGATGGTAATGGATCTTTAGCAAAATATCATAATGGATATTTACCAGATACACAGGTAAGATTCATTTTTCAAGTAATTTCAGTTAGAAGTATATTTTCTTTCTACCGAGTTCCATTGAGGTATTCTAGAGAGCTAGTTTGGATTTCTTCAGTCAAGGATTTTTGTTGTTGTTGTTTTCCAGAGTTATAAATTTGATCTCACATACCGGTACATGTATTTTGATGGACATTTTCTTCCTGAGAATTTGTATGTGTAAATGTAAATCAAGTCTAAAGGACTGCATTTTTGTGTGTAATATACATTGTTCATGTATCTTTAAAGTTTGTGGTGGTAACATTTCTCAAAGATGACTTTAAAATATTTATTTAGATGAAAAATGCTTGTAGTATTTTGGATTAGAATAGATTATCTTTTAATTTGATTCATCAATCGGGAAATAACTCATTATTAAAAGTGTTTGTAATAACAAATATTGTACTTGTTGCTCCGTAAATCACAAGCATTCGATACTGGATAGAATAAAACTACTTATTTTCTTCTTTGTTTTCTCTCCAGAGTACGAGGAGGGTTATCAATGATCCTTGGTCAGCACAAGCAGCTGAAGCCTGGATGAAATTAGCCAATGAGAGAGGTAAGAAGAAAACAATCTTTACGACCAACGTAGATTATATTCACAATTGGGACATTACAGTATGTTACATAGCATGATAAGCAACAGTTTGTTAGATTATAATGACTGACTTTATATATACATGTAGCTGTCCTTCAGTCTTTAATAATAATATCCATCATTTATGAGTGCTGAAAACAAAAAGTTCCATACAACTTTAAAGAATCACAGAATTTGAAGAGAAACATATATTTAAAGAGATCTTTAGAAAATGCAAAACGGGTTAAATAAGATAGAAGGCATGACATTTTGTTTTTCAAGCAGCCACATTAAAACGTCTTTATAAGTCATATATAGGTACATTTAAGAGAGAAGAGGTATTTTTGAGTTTTAATTTTTTGACTCAATCAAGAAGGATGTTTTGTTTTAGGAATTAAAGGAACTTTGGTCCAATTATGTGGAGCCGTAGAGGGAAATAATTTAAATCAACCTTTATCATACAGGATCAAATGGAGTGTAAGAAATTTAAAATTTATCATTCATTGTTTCAGAAAGGGGGGGGGGGAGGGGGTGGGCACACTCTATATACTTTAGCTTGGGGATAAATGCCCCCATATTCTTTCCTTTTCGACACCTGCAATATCAGAATTGCTTAAAATTTATAGACTGAGGTTATTTAACTTTGCATTAAAAATTAAAGTAAGGAATATGCTTGAATTATTATATAATTGTAAAAATGAAAAGTTCCCAGCTTTGAATAATAATTTTAATTTAATATTCATGTATGCAAATTGTGTGATTTGTATCTTATTTAGATCGCAAGGCAGTGCGTAACATGTTAGAGCGTGCGAGTGTGCGGGGTCTACAGATAAGCCATCGAGGAGACCACAGAGAACCCATCCCAAACAAGGCTTCATCACACAGGTTCCTCAAGGCAGCAGGAGCAGGAGGTAAGAAATGAGGCGCTTGTGGAGCAGCAGATTGGTGAAAGTTTGAACGATTAACAATAGACCAGTTTACTGTTAGCACATGTCCCAAATATCCACAGATCTTCAAAACATGAAGAGGTCCCACTCTGTAAATTTTGAAATAATTACTCCTACAGTGATGGAGGTGCTACATAAATAGCATTTGTTTCCCCTTTTTTAATGAATACTTCCACCTGTGTATCATGGAGTGCACAAATGAATAATAATTATATAACTTTCATGAGCACGTACAGTGTATCTAGTATTTTGTCTCTGTGTATTTCACAATTTGGTCTGCAATGACCTTTGCAACTGGTTCATTAGAGAGTTATGAATTTAGCTGCATCAGTCATGTTTTTGTGTGAAGTTAAGTGGCGGCCAACCATTTGTTCCATAAAATTACTTTAAAAGTCTTTTGTCTAATTATAGTACTCGGTAGGGTCTTATCTTTTGAGAGGACCTATACAAATAAGCTGTCCATAATAATGGAGAAAAACATAAATTATTCAATGTATTTTTACACAACAAATGGGAGAGTTGCCTGTGACTACAATCCACTAAATTGCTAATTTGAGGTTTCAAACATACATAACTTTTGCCATTTTGTTTATTTCTTTACTTTCATAAAATTAAACTCATTTGCACAAGTCCAAGATCACAAATACATATACTAATCTAATTTGATAATTATGGTGTAGCCTTTTGATGAAAGGTCACTCTAGTCTGACTGCATTTTGTACAGGGATTTTTTTTAAATAATCGTGTTGCTTTTGCAAAAATTAATTAAAATGGGATTATAGCAGTATGGGACGTTATATATTATGTAGTCATCATTCAGAAAGACAACACCATGCAGGCTCAGTGACCGACATTTCACCAAATCTCCAATTCCAAGTGGTCTTGAACTTTTGCAAATGAGTGTAGATTATTGTTCCTTAAATATGAGTTGCTGAAGATCGTCACTCCCAGTAATATTTGTCTGATTTGATAATGGAAAAACAGGGCTCTACCAGTTGCCCCCTCCCCCTTTGATTAACATTGTATATTATGTTTGTTTAAATGTCTATTTACATTATGCTTTAAATGTTCTGTAGATATATATACATCATATTTGTTTTCTGAATTTGGAGAATAAATAAAATCTTAAAATTGGGATCAGTTGCATGGAACAGAAATGAGTGCCCAAGGTCACTGATGCAATCTTTCCCCCCTCTCCCCATGACCATATGGTATAATCTCGGCGAAAGATTGTATTGTAATTGATGTAATATCATATTAACTTTATTTACTCCTTTTCATCTGGTTGCACACACAGAAGCCAAGTCTGTTGATCGTTTGATGCAGACCCTGAACACCAAGCCTAAATCAGTTCCCATGAGTGGACCTCACTATCACATCACCGACTACAGCAATCTAGAGGTCCCCAACTATGTCAGGGTCAACCCTAAGCATGTACGAACAGACTATGTTATACATCCACAGTTTGTTCCTTGATTATGTATGGCTTGTGCAACAATCTCCAATACTTTCAGGTGCATTTGCAATGTTAATAGGTAGAGCAGTCTTACTGGCAATAGCACTCTGTAGGTTTCATGTGCAAGTTGGGAATTTAAAGAGTACTTGTTTGTTTTCCTGTGAATATATAAATAATATAGAAGAAATGTATGTTGTAATATATCTATTATCCTGGTGAAACAAATGAACATTTGTAGGTATTATTCTGCAGTGTAGACAATGCATTTACGTAGATTGTTTACAGTAGCTGTGCGAAGAAATGTCACAAAATGGGCAAATTATACATGTCAGGAAAGCTTATATCATTGAGAACACTTCAAATCCTGGCATGACGTCAAGAAGCGCACATACAGAGTTTACATGTGCAAGAACAAGTTCTTGAATAACTTTAAAATTGCCTATTATGCCATTTGTAACATCTTAACATAGCGATTGACCCACTTGTCATGTATTGATAGCAGATTAATTAATTCCATGACAATTTTTGAAAGGAAAATGTTGATAATGTGGGTTAGTTTATGTCTACCGGTAGGTTACATTTGTCACCGCGGCCAAAAATACGTACGCAGCCGCTCTACAGGGAAAAAATTAATATTTATTTTTCGGGGGCGCTAGCCTGCATAAAAATAACACTCTAAGATTTGTTTTGCATTGAACTCTATGCAAATTTATGGGGGCTCTTTTCTGATATTCGGGGGCTCTTTTGGGCATTTCGGGGGCAAATTCGCCCTGAGCCCCCGTGTATTTTTTTCACTGCCGCTCTATAATCCACGGCAAAGATACGACCCCTCCTTTGCAATGAAATAACAAATTTGAACCCGACTATTATGCTTCTGCTACAAAGTAGCTAGAGGCTTTGTTTGTCTGTCCTGTTCTGATTAACACCAAATTTGGGTCATGTATCTTGCAGAGCTAGTAAAATGATTAGATTTTGGTATCCAAAAATAGCTTGTTGAACTTATATCATTAAACTATGGATTAGCTTATCGACCTTGGCACCAGGTCTGCCATTATTCCATGGATTGCTGATTTCTTATGTTCCCCTCAGCAGTGTGTATGATATCATTCAACGTGTTCTGATTGGGTTTCATTACATGCAGGTGTTCCTCAGGGAACTAAATTAGGTCCAATAATATTTCTAGCAATGGTAAATGACGTAAATCCATCTTTCCAGAACTCGACTACCTTGAAATATGTGGATGACCTGTCAATTATTGCATGTAGGAACTGTAACTGACCATCTGAATTACAAAAGTCTATGGACTATCTTCTAACCTGGTGTGATCATAATCATATGAAGATGAACTCCCCAAAATGTGCTCAAATGAATTTTTGTTTCCTACGGTCTCCCCAAATCGATCCTGCAGTTTCTACTGGAAATCATGAACTGGCTACTGTGAAAGCCATTATTCAGAATGACTTAAAACATAAAGAGAGCCAATAGTAAAATTCATATGCTTAGACTATTAAAACGTCATGGTCTATACCCTATGATGACTTGTTGACCATATACATGTGCTACATGGAGGCCTCACCAGGTTAGAAAGAGATTATCGGTGCATGTTACTCAACTTATGACTCTGTCGTTCTTCCAAACCCTACAGTGATCAATTTAAACAGTATTAATAATTCAAGAACACCGAATGCAAAATAGTCCAATTCCGTGCACTTAACCGAAGTAAATGATGAATGATCCTCCTTTTTGTTGTTATTTAGCCTATTTTTTTTCTTGTCTACTTTAGGCATGGTTGTATATTTTCTCGTCTCCTCTCAGCCTTTTAATCCGGTTACAGGTGTACATGTATCTCTTCAACTGAATTGTGTTAATATACTGTATAAATAAAACCATGAATATAGAATACTTGATTTTCAATAGTAGTCTTTATTTTGACAATATTGTTACATGCATGTGCTACAGTGCGTCCCAGAAATCTTTAATGCAATAACGGACACATATGTAAAGCTTAGATTCTCCTTTCACGTACGAGTGAGAAAGCTTTTCTCTTTCAGATACCGTTCACCAAATCACTCGCATATCATGAAATTAAAGATCTAAGCTTTACAAATATGTCTCATTCAGTTTTGATAAAACATCAATAGTTCTTGGTTTCGGGGAAATTTAACACCAATACTGAGCAGGTATTGTTACTAGCTGAACTAATTACAAACTGAGCCTTTCTGGGACACACCCTGTATACACCAAGTACTGTTTTTATCAAAATTCTATTGTTATAAAGTACTGTAATTTGTTTTAAACTATCATTATTTGGAGTTTTATTGAAAGTTATAATGGCAAGTTTAAGATAGCAATTTCAGATTTGGGGGTTGTTTTATAGTTTAGTGTGGAAAGAAGTAAATTGGTCACAAGGGGTTAAGAATCACAAGGACCAATCACCTTCCATGTTGGCGAATTTGGTAATGCCCCTTTGATATTTCTTCATAGTTTCATGTACACAATAATCCCTTCAGCATGAATGTACATTATCAACTTAACATATACTGTATCTCCTGGGTAGTAACATAATCATGCTCTATTTTCACCTTTTATTCAACCTAAAATTCACTGTAGGTTTACCATATTTTGTCCCTACTGCTATCTATATTTTACTTGCATTTTACACTTGTTGTCATATATTTAAATAGTGCTCCCTTTCATACTATTAAAGTCTACATGTGAAGAAAAAAAAAATGCAATCTGCAAAATCAATTTGATAATCTACACAGCCTGCTGTATATGTGTGCTTACTATTTACAGCATTCATAACTACCTTTATTAGTGCAATCATTATCTGCACTATACATGATGAGTATGCTATATAATAAACAGTGGATTATGAGATAAGGTAAAACAAATATTCCCATCTTGTTCAATACCTTATATTGCATTTTTCACATATACATGTATTGTATACAAATCATTTCATTTATTTGGTCCTTACTCCAATATAGTTAATTTATAAAAAGATACATGTAAGGAAGTTTTGAAAAAGGGTAATATATGATTACAAAGTCTCTGGATATAACATTTCAATTTTTACACATGAATAAGAGGATTATATTACTCATATTGTTAAATAACATGGCATGAGGCAAGTATATACATATTTTTGTTACAATTTACAGAGACAGTCAATAAAGTTGTACATATATGGATCTGCTAAATAGGTCCCCCCCCCCCCCCCCCCGAACAACCTTGATATCACACAATTCTTTTTTCCAATAAATGTACTTCAAAGAGGAACACTTGACTCGTCATTTGGCTATGTACATGAAAAATAATACTCCCATCTCTAAAAGTATTGCAACCATAATTTTTGATAAATAGAAACCTCAATTTCTACATTTTCAATCTTATCCTAGTGTGGATGTTGTCTTGAATATTCAGCATCAGAGACATCTAGTGTCTAATACATTTATATAACTCTTCAGTTCTGTGATTTCACATGCACATATTCAAATGCAAAATGTGTTGACTCACACTGTTGGATAGAAAAGTGTTAAAAAAAACATATATAAAATATTGCCTTCCAATTGAAAACAAGGCATCTGTGTACTATTGAATTTCTGTTTTTTGTAGGCACAATTTTATTATTGCTTGTCTTTGAACGTTTCTAGAGTAATTTGAGTTGTAATACATTCAACTTGCATCACAACACTGGTACTATGTCACTCTAGAATACCTTTTTTATACCAAAACATTAACAAAAGACATCATTTTATAAAAACTATAAATGTATAAAAAAGCATAAACATAATAGAAAAATATTTGTAAATCAATTAGCCCAAAAAGTTTGCATCACCTTTGCTAAAGTGCTAAAGCTGCGTATATATATCGATGCCAGCACCACAAGTCTAGCACCTTCCTTTCAATTCAAAGAAAAGCAAATTGAGATAATTTTTGCATCTACAACCATTTCATTTACCACGTGGAAGAATTCATACAGAATATTACTTGTATGTATATCATTCAAAAATATGCCTCTTTATATTGAGAAGTGCTAATACCATTTTATCTGAGTATAAATAATAAGTTTCATGTTTTTTTTCTTCTGCCCTTTTGAGCAAATTGCAGCAGTCAAATTCATTAAACCAAATCATGATAGATCTTCTCTTATGACATGTACAAATATGAGTTGCTTACTTGCAGCACAAGTGTTATCGTATGATCTCATGCATTTGAACACACATGTACGTTACACACGTGATGACACATCCTAAATCATCTTGATATCATTTCAATTTCAAACTACATTCCCCCTTTGGAGGCAAGTGCAGTGAAAAACATTCAATGTTTACGAAGCGCCTCCCCATTCCTGAGACTTGCGATGTTTCCTGCAGAATTGTATTGCGACCCGATACAGAAACCATCCGATCTTCTGGCTATGCATTAAATGAGACTTCAACTCCAAAGAAACTACATTATCTTGTGGAAACAAAGATCTCCAAATGGATTACTCATGAAATGTTTGCTGTCGTCATAGTTACAGCATGGTTTCCTTCAAGGAGTGGCATCACCATGACAACTGGACTGCATCATTTCAAGGCATGTGATGAGTTTAGAAGGATGCAGCGAGCGGGTTCAATCGGTAATCGAGTTGTGTCGTTTCCAAGGCACCTTGAGCTTAATCTGTATATCAAAGAACATTTGGGGTTTCTATAAAAATTGTTTCTCTTCAGGGCCAAAATGGTAGATATAAATAGCGGTTTGATGATGCTTGTTACTGTTAGCGGTATGAAGGCGTGCTTGTGTAAATAGTAATGGTGGGTGGGTGGGGTCATTCGTTGCTTGATGGTAGCCGATGCTTAATTGACCAGCTAAAGCCACGCCCTTTCTGTATATTAGAAAGATGGATATTAGAAAGATATAAAAGTTGGATACAGGAAAGACGGGAAATAGTGAAAAGAAAATAAGGATGAAAACAAGATCATTAAAATGTTCAAAGTAATGAAGTGGGTGAAATTGTGTTTTTCTGACTCTATTTATCTAAAATGATAATAAATTTTCTTTAACTGGCATGAATGGCTACAATGATGGATTATTCAAATTTGGTAGAATCTAGGGAAATCTGTGATTGGCGCTTCACATTTCGTCATCACTATGTATTATTATTATTATTAGGGAAATTAAAACAGTAACCGGTAGTTAAATCATGAGCATTAATAGGTAGTCAAAATAAGAAACATACATACGCACTTATGTATGAACAAAGCATGCACAATATTTTGCATGTGTTATGTTTTATAAGTAAATGATCCACTGCATATCAAGAAAACTAGCCAAAGGTCTATTAAACAAAAATGCCCCTTGATATAAATAACCCTTCCAACAACAATCCTCTCCTCCCCTTGGTTTATTAAAGTACCCAGTGACAACAACCCCCTATAC
Source organism: Strongylocentrotus droebachiensis (assembly GCA_035222895.1). Classification (NCBI taxonomy): domain Eukaryota; kingdom Metazoa; phylum Echinodermata; class Echinoidea; order Camarodonta; family Strongylocentrotidae; genus Strongylocentrotus; species Strongylocentrotus droebachiensis. Next base: position 231,254 of record JAVYIG010001210.1, read on the forward strand.
CCCGGATCAATTTCAGTCTACGTTCCCCCCCCCCCCCCTCTCTCTCGGTGCAGAGGGGCGTGGTTGTCCTAGAATCAATTAATTGTACCTATAGTCTCACTTATTTTGAACAATAAAAAAGCAATGGAGATGACTGAATATTATTAAGGTTCTAAAATTTATTGAGCCTGTAAATTCACAAGAGGTTCATGCCATGTAGTTAAATGTTGCAGGGTGAGAATAAACGTAATTTTATTAAAAACATCAAAAAGGCAATCAATTATTTATGGTAAATATTACGGATGAAATCAGCATTGTGACATGTTGCAAGTGGATTTTTTATCGTCATTTAGATATATATGATTGTGTTAATGCAAGATATTTGAATAAGTGAGAACAAATTGAAAAATTGAATTGCCATATAATGACTATTATGTGATGAGCGATAATTGAAGATGTCCAACAACAAAAAAGCTGAATTTTGAAAACTATGTTATCTTTAAGATAGTGAAAAGTAGGTTAATTGTCATTACAAATTAAAATTGTGCAGATTAACGCTTATCACTGGTGCTTGCGCAGATGCCACCCTAAACTGTATGTAAATGCTGCCAGCATTGTAAAGTATAAAGATTTGTCCCAATTAAGATTTGTTATGACAATCAACATGTTTTTACAATATCATAAATATAGTTTTCAGAACACCACCCCAGGTGTACACGAACATGTATGTACGATGTACCAATGCAATCAAATAAAATGAGCCAGTCCCAGGCATTTCGTCATTTCTTGTCTCATCTATCACAAATGTAATGGAATACTGAACATCGTTACAACAAAACACAATTTTCCCTGATAGTAATACAAATGCATTTACTGCGATAGATCACAGCTATATTCGGGCTATCGAGTTCAATTTATCACATATACTAAATTCTTTGATGCAGATAGTAACGTATGTGACAAATACAGGTGCCCCCAAACTGAATCAATTCATAGACCGGTAAAATCATAAGTTATCAAGGGAATATAATAGATTGAAACTCAATTGAAAGGGTTTGGAACTATGTCAGTGAATCAGTGCTAATGTCTGATTTATGGTATGCAAATCATAATACTGAAAATTACATTGGACAGGATGTCATGAGAGTTCTGCCAGCAAAAAAATGAATATGATGGGTAAAAGAACAAATCACACAGCTTCTCCTCCAAATACAGTATCTGTCTATTGACTTCATCATGCAGGGGGGGGGGGGGGGGGGGGGGGGGGAGTAGGTTACATATGGAATTGACTACCATCTGCAATACTGTCACAAAGTTTATTAAATGAGGTTTTCTGCTCAAATTTTTTAGTTTTGTCATATGAAAATTACTAATAAAATGCATATTCATTAATGGACTGAATTTTGATATGGAAAATATAATTTGCAAATGAAGCATGATACAGTGTATGTTGATATGTGGTATTTATGTAGCGCTATTAAAATGTGTTTGGTGAGACACAAATATATGAAATATTAAAGGTAATACAAAGTTTTGGTATGGGGTCATGAATTTGGTTCAAATGAATATATTGGAAGCATATGCGATCCTACCATTTCCAGTGATCGTTGTCGCGGTTGAAATCGGGTCTAAAATTATGAAATTGTAAATAATAAACTCTTTATGTTGTATAGCTCCCTCTCAAGGTCGAGATATTAATTAAGCTATAAAACAATGTTTAAATCTGACATTTTCATGGTCGCAGCTAACATTGTAATGCCGTAGGCGCTATTTGAAATTTACCGGGAGCACTGGTAAATTGTTATACTCTTCTTTTTTTTTTAAAGCAGAAGTATTTTAGGGGCAAAATTTTCTAGTGCTTATAACACATCCACAGGGGCATCCAAATATATCAAAATTGTACAGAATCGCTCTCCAGCCAATTTTCAAAATTTCCCAAAACTTTGTATTACCTTTAAGGTTATCAGACATTGACACAGATGTTTACAAAGAGCTCTGATTAACAGATGGGACATATTCTTTTAATCTTCTTATGCATGTCAATGAAAGATCAACGGCTTCCTCTTTCCAACCACATCAAGACTACACCATCTCTCAAGTCTTTCATCTTGAATTTAGATGTTTATCTTTGGACAAATTGAGAACGTAATCCCTGTCTTGTCCTCACAACCATGTTTTGAAGGCAAAAAAGATTTCTACTGAAGTAATTTAAATCCTGGTTTTATTAGTATTTTTTTCTTTTTCTTTTTTTTAAATGTCCATACATTACATTTCAAGAAAAATTCTGATCGAAACAAGTTTAAATCCTGGTTTTATTAGTATTTTTTTCTTTTTCTTCTTTTAAATGTCCATACATTACATTTCAAGAAAAATTCTGATTGAAACAAGTTTGGAAAAGTAAAACACATGACTATATGAACATAATAGTGATTCAAGATTACTTATCCCAAAGTGATTTCACACCGTGGACCATGGACCATTCCTGGTACCCCAAAATAAAGTCATATCACAAAAGATAACATGATCCGAACCACTGGTGGAAAGACATAATGATTGTGAATGTCCATGTACATAACCCCTATGCAGTATTTATCCTTCATTTGCTTCTGGATGGTGCTCTTGTAAAGCAAAATTCACAATTTTTGGGATTGTACTTACGCTGCTGGATTGTTTTATCATAGAGAGCCTACTTCCTCGAGATAATGTAAACATCTGAAGATAATTTGAGGAAAATGTAAATAAAGAGCAGTTTTCTCCTTTTTTTTTTCTGAGAAAATATCCGCTCAGAGCCATAAGGGCACTAACTCATATAATTTCACCCTGAATTAGCGGGCTTTGGGGCTCAAAGTAGTCAGTACCTTACGCTCAGGTTTCTTTTAAAGGCATCGTTTAACAATTTTAAATCTGAGATTCACGGCCCTATGTGTTATCAGTGTCTGTGATATGGTGTAATATCGAAGCCCTAAAAAAAATTGCGCTTCAAAATGATAAAAAAGTAAAAATCTTTGAGTGACCAGTTTTACCATACCGGTACTCGTTTTCCCCAATAGACTCCAGCGTTATGAAAACCATTGGGGAAACGCAAAATTTGGTTTCAATTTCCAATCATAAATATCTTAATAATCAGACAGGCGATCGGCGTGTAAAAGTCAGGGGTTCCTGACTGACCTAAACGATTGTAATTTTCATTGCAGCATGAGCATAATCCAGGATTTTATTTCAGAATCTGAGACAAAGTTACCGGATCCCTTTAACTACTACTTCTCACTTTTGGTCTCTTATTCAGACGCGCTGCAATACAAAAATGAAGGGGTTGTTATTTTAGTACGCAAGATGAGCTGTTAACATTTGATAAAGAAGCATTATTTACTCAACCTCACTTAACATGCAAGATAAAAAGAGTTGGGTTTAAAGTGTATTAAAGCTCCATTTGCACCTACAGATTGGGAATATCAAACAGAACTATTGTCATCATTAAAAACACTGCTGACTAATGACTCATCACATATTGATTCTATTAGTATAGAAAGTTAGAAGCATGTTGTTAAAGTCTTTGACAGAAATGGCTCAAAGGACACTTACGTTGTCTCTCAACACTCCAAACTGATTCAAAACAAGAGAAATGTGATGGAAACATTTGACTATAAATAACCATGTAAAAGAAGGAAAATACCCTCTAATTGGCTTATGAGATGAAGAGAGCATTTAATTTAATTCAGTACACAAATTAAGCCAGTATTCTACTTAGCGTTTGGCTTGGCTAAGTAAAATTTCTTTACTTTGTTTTCGGATCACATCCAAGCATTTCACTTTTGCAAGCATACTTTATGGCACAACACTTACTATAATAAGCATTGTGACATCACATAGTCGATCCAAACTAATGCACAATAAATCAAATGCGCAATAAAGCAAATGCGCACTGGTATAATTGTGGGCTGCTTATAATAACAAACAATACCTCCAAATCATTGGTTTAAACTTGTTACGCAGCTGTTTTAAACTTCAATTGAATAGCGAAGTTGGCTTAGTATATTAGTACTTTAGCTAAGCCAAAACCTGAGTAAAATCTTCATTAAGTGAATTGCATACCGGCCCAGCTCTCTTTCTAGTTTTGAAATACTAAATCTAATTGGAGGAAGCCACAACCATGTACTGAGTTAAGCTCCGGAAAACTCCCAAATACTTTCTTAAGAAATATACACAAGAACAGAATGAATTATTAACCCTTACTGTACTGGGGAGGAGGGGCCTGGGAGGCCCCCCCCTCGACATTTTCGGAGATTGCGCCGCAACCGCTTGGAATTTTGAATTGTCGTTTCATGACTTTTTTCCCTCAAGTCTTACGCACATTTTGATACCATTTTTGTCGAAATCGGATATACCTGTAAGGCGTTACATAACAATTAGTATGCGCATGTCATCAAAAAAACAAAAACAAAATCAAAAATCGCATCAAAATTTGCATAAATTATCATTATTAATTACATTAAAATAACTTTTTTGTGTTAGAAAAGAAGTTTCATATGAATAATGAGTTTCAACATTCAAAAAGTGGAGTTTGACACGTTTTCTGTAAAATGCATAAAATTAGCGCATTTTGCATAATTAATTAGGCTAACGACAAAAATTTGCATATTCGGAAAAAACTAATTATACCATCTTGTACCTTGCGTAAATATCTACAAACATGCAAATTTTCGTGTTCATCGGACAATCGACGGCCGAGATCATAGGGGGGGGGGGCCTCCCAGCCCCCCCCCCCCAGTCAGTGGGTGCTCAAAATAGCCCAGTACAGTAAGGGTTAAAGCGTATCTGCCATAGTTTACAGGAGGGATTAGACCGCCCTACAAGGTCACTGGACAGGTGGTTATCTCATCAACTCAGCTCTCAGTTAACATAAGAAAAAGAGGATCATGGGGGACCAATGATCACCGATTAGGCGTTGTTTGTTATATAGAGGGCGCAAGTAGCTACAAGTAGTGCAGTGGGCCTTTAAGGTTTAAAATGCTACATGTAGCTCTCGATGGTTTCAAATAGAGAAGACCTCTGAAAATTACATACTGTGTACTGTATATTATCCACCTCTTCGTGTGAGAAAAAAAATTAAGTTCATACACCATACATTTTATCAACCAATTTGTCATCCTGTACAGCAACTCTACAACGGTTGTTTCATATGGTAATGAACTGTGGCCGGTATTGAACTGGTTGTGGGCTGATCAGTTTAGGAAGGTGATACAGCTATAGAGGTGGGCTGAATCAGTTGTGTGGTGCAGAGTCTATTGATCTATATATGAAACCTATTTTGTCATCTTTCTAGCTACTGATTTTTTGTTATTTACTGTTTAGATTACTACAAAAGAAATGTGTCCATGGATCTAAAATGGGTAAGGTAGTGGGATCTTGATTACAATATTCCTAGTGATCAGCATGTGGAGCTCTAATCCTTCTAGCTTCATGTTTTGATGATTTTACTAACAGATACTTCTTTTAAAATGGTAACATAAACCACAATGATATTTACATGTACATTTGTGCATGTGAAGACTATTTATTTTGACTACAAGACATTTCTTTGTGTATTAAGTGGATTTCTAAATGAATATCTATGTGGCCCGTGTTCTTACTGAAATATTTAAATAATTGGTCAGTGAGCATTCTCAATATAAATTGGCAAAAAGAGTATATCAATTTTTCAAAGGAAATCTTGAGTTCTAGTACTGCATATGTCACTTCATGAAAATATTTGAAGGTCTTTTTGAATTGTCTGTTCAGGAGTGAATGAGGTAGGCGAATATGTATCACAGATCCTTTTGTACCAGCAAAAATAGAAAAAAAATGTAAACTTACTGAAAGTCCATATTGAGGGGTCAGTGACACAAAGTGGCACTTGGGCCTTAGGGAGTTATCTGTTTCACTAGCCATTGACTTCAATGGGGTATTGGGTGGAGTTAAGTTTTTTTGTTTCCTAGAAAGCCCACATTTTTCTGAACATTTTGATATCAAATACTCATTTTGGCAAAATATGGAGTTACGTCTTTGTGTCACTGAACCCTCAATATATTTTATATCGATAAGTGCAAACAGCAATTTGCACACATTGGACAACTTATTAAATAAGTCCAACAGTCCCAAATACATTTGACCTTTTCTTGTTTATGGATCACAGTTTCTAAGCAACTTTCAACATTCAGTGTGAATTTTGAGGAACTTCTATGAAGATCTTTGCTTTAATTCATTACCAAAACAAAAAAAACACCTTTGTCATATTTTCTTTATATTTTGTTATTCCTACTGGGTTCAGAAGTAAATCTTTTATCTATAATCTATGAATATTTTCATGTACTTACACTTGATGTTCTGTCTCTTATGGATGATGCTTGCTCGAACTGAGAGAGGGGAGACATTTTTGGTTCTTGAAACTGCGTGGTGAAAATAAATAAGCAAATTACATTTATAAACTTAATTAAAGTCTGTTAATCAATATCATAGGCTTACTGCTCTAAGGACTACCCACATTTTCCATATTTGGATTATTTATAATTTAAAGCTATTAAAAAAATTATCAAAAATTAAATGGTATTTGTAGTGTTGCCTATTTTACATGCATAAAAACATGCACATCTGCTGAGCAGCAAAAGGGCATGACACTATGAACACGACGGACAAAGAAAGCGGACAAAATATACAGTTCCTCATTCTACCCTCAACAATTGCTGTGGTAGACAAAGGAACATCCCTTCACTGCTATTATGTAAACATGTGTAGAACAGGTGTCACATACATATTCACCTGTTCTACACATTTTTACATACTAGCAGTGAAGGGATGTTCCTTTGTCTACCACGGCAATTGTTGAGGGTAGAATGAGGAACTGTATATTTTGTCCGCTTTCTTTGTCCGTCATGTTCATAGTGTGAACTCATTTTAGCAATGCATGTATTTTTACAAAGGACATTGTACAATAATATATTTTTTAGACCGACCATCTATTCATTTTAAGATAAACATAGACAAAACAAATAATCTCTCTTACATCATTTAAAATTTGTTAATCATTGTTAAAACTAGCAGAACAAATTCTTCCTATACAGTGTGTATATATATTTCATAGATGTAGATGTTTGAATAACAAAATATGAGTTGTATGCAGCCCTGCACATCAACAGGAATCAACTTATATTTGGGTTTCACCCGACCTTTAAGGTTGCTCATCACACTATTACAATAGAAATATATGTAACTTTTTACATGCAAGTCATGCAGATAATAGCTACTTTTCATGCAAGAACTTGAACTGAATGTAAATGATAAACATGCATTTAATTTGGTTATTTTTATTTACATCTACACCATGTATTGGGACTTGAACATTGAAAGAAAAAAATCAGATACTGGTTTGAATTAATTTTATTTGTAAGCAAAATTATTCAGTACTTTGCCTTTAGATATTTTTTTTTCTTCAAAGATTTAGTATGCTTATTACTGCAAACAGCATTGAAAGTTAAAGTTAAACAAGAGGCATTCTTTTATAGCTTAAGAAAATTAACAATAAAAAGAAACTAGTAGTGTTATTGATCATTTAGAAATCATTCAAAGGCAAAACTCAAGTAAAAATATCACTAAAACAAGTACCTAAGTAAATACATATCCACATTTATGTTAGAAAAAAATATACCAATGAGAGTTTTGAACATGTAGGGAAATTAAATATTTAGAATTATAAACAAAAATGGAAATGTGTGAAGAAAAAGTCATTTGCTTTAAAAACATAATATCTGGCAATATCTCCTCTCTCCAATATTTAACAAAATACTTATTTAACATATTAATACAATTTTGTAGATTTCATTTCCAGTAAGCACATCTTTCTCTCCCGCACATCTTTCTCTCCCTCACACTCTCTCTCTTTCCCTCTCCCTCTCCCTCTCCCTCTTTTCAGGGAACAAAACTTATACAAATCTTGTGCAAGACCTCAGAATCGTATCAAAAAAGTCAACTTCATTAAAGAAAGAATAGGGCATGACTGGGCCATTATATTACTATACTATGTTATAACCATTTCCCTTTGAGCCTTTCATTCACTCAGTTTCATTTTTGTTTTCTACCTGCATTCATTTCTACCTATTTTACATAAATTCATCCACCATTTCAAGATGTGAGGTATTCATTTCTTAATCAAATGCTCAAATCCCCCCCCCCCAAACAAAAAATATAGGTAAGTTAGAAATCTGTTTAAACTAAAATAAAAACCTGCACAACAAATGCATGCATGGACCATTCACCATATTCCGCTTTTCTTTCTGTGTTTATCAACATTTTTTTAAATTGCAACCATGCAAAAAAAATAACACCTTTCATAGAACCTATACATATCCAGATCTAATCTCTGGGTAAACTCACGACTTACTGCAAAATATTTAATTTAACAGCACTTCTCAATGTACTGTAATGACTAAATATAGCCTTAAGGGCTCTGTGATAATATTTTTATGATATTGATATCACTGAGCCTTAACTTGCTCCCATAGGCATAGCATGAGCAGAGAGGCAGGTAAACAAACCCTAAAATGTGTCCGAACTCATTTACTCAAGGAAAGGAAATGTTAAAGAAGTGCAATAGAAAGTTATATATGTTACGTACCTTGAAACGTTTTAATTTACCTATTAGTGATCTCGTTATTGTTTATACTGGATACATAAGACCAATTTTAGAGTATTGTGCACCACTTTTTCATTCCAACCTAGCGCACAAACAGATAATATTGAACGAATACAAAAACGGGCATGTAGAATTATTTTTGGACTTAATTATGAAACATATAATCGTGCTCTAGAATTGTGCAATTTGTTAACGTTGCAAGAACGTAGGGATGAACTTTGTTTCAATTCCGCCATTAACTTAGACAGCATGAATTGTAGCGCATTATACGGAAGCAGCACATTTACGGAAGTGCCAGTCAGTCAGAGGTCAACTTCATTGTATTGAGATCGTAAAGTCACACGCTACACATGAAAAGGGAGCTAAGCTGTATCGCTCTGGTAAGATATTTAATATTATTTAGTTATTTTTACCTCTGATTTTTTAGGAGTAGAAGTTGCATCAAATTCATTAAGGCCACTGTCCAATACTCGTCGGGTGCAGGAAGGTGTGATTTCAGACACATTTTCGGGTTTGTTTACATGCCTCTCCGCACACTTGTATGGGAGCCATTTAAGGCTCGGTGATATCAATATCATAAAAATATTATCACCGAGCCCTTAAGGCTACCCAAATAGACCAGTTCATATCCAATCCAATTCAATCCAAAAGATATTTAATATAATGCCTTTTCCTTGCGGTTACAAAGCGCTGCACACACCGCTCCACAATGTTTGGGCCACTTATAGATGTAGCACATGGTAAAAATGACCCCCACATGCTCACATATCATTTAGACATGGAGGGATGTCACTCCCAAACACTATGGCCCGAATTCACAAAGGAGGTTTGTCGACAAACCTTGGTTTTCGTACGTCATATGACGCGTTTTACGAGTTTTTTACAAACCTGGTTTGTAAAGAACAAAAGGAGGTTTGGCGAAACAAAAGGAGGTTTGAGCTCAAACCTTGCTTTGTGAATTCGGGCCTATGAATATGACTGACAAAGAAAGCGGACAAAATATACAGTTCTTCAGGTAGACAAAGGAACATCCCTTCACTGCTATTATGTAAAAATGTGTAGAGCAGGTGAATATGCATGTGACACCTGTTTTACACATTTTAACATAATAGCAGTGAAGGGATGTTCCTTTGTCTACCTGAGGAACTGTATATTTTGTCCGCTTTCTTTGTCCGTCATGTTCATAGTGAAAGTAATTGAGGTGTTGCATGAATAACCTATATTTCCCTTTGAACAGAATGCCTCCACCTGTGCATCATGGTATGTACTTTGGTGCATCACAGACAGGCAATTTGTCTTGGTGTATGTTTTACAATAACCCTGTTTACCAAATAATAAACCTGTTTTATACCACTTGCATACTTCTTGCACAAAGGTTTCCTTTGACAACTCAAAGCTTGTTATTTTTTAGCAACAACTGAATACAAAGTGAATTCTATTCTCATAGATGCACTTTGCATAACAGGTGCATCAATTAGTAACCAAGGGTCCTGGAGAGGAGCATGCATAAATTAATGTATGCAGTTCACATTCTGACTATTGACTCACAATTATTTGTAACAGGTGAATGAAATAATTTATAACATGGCAATTACAAACAGCATCTAACATGGCACTTATAACAAAGATTATAAATGCAATAAACTTGATTTCATTATGGAAATGGTCTATTGAAATAGACTAGTAAACAAATCTATTGGCCATTTCTGTAATGAATTGAAATTCATTGCACACATCTTTGTCAAGTGTCTTGACAAACTAAAATATATTTCATCCACCTGTCCCAAGTAACTGTATTTCAATAGTCAGAATGCAAATTGTCTACATAGCATGTTGATAGGTCATACAAGCCTTAAATTGGTTCAAAATGGGAACAACAACATAACCCCAATCTTTAGTGATTTATTTTGTGCATTCCAAATTGCGACATGAATAGTACCGAGTGCAGTACCGAGTGCAATACCGGGCTTAGTGCAGTCCACAACATACATGTACTACTTGTAGATTACTAGTAAATATGTGGATTTTATTTTAATATAATAAAGTTACCCTAAAACTTAATACATGATAAAAGATAAATATTTTATCCACAAATTACAAAAAGTATTCTTGATACTAACTGTAAATGATACATTTCTATAACATGGAAATTTCAGTATAAACAAGTTCCTACTAAGTAAGTAACTCTGTGATATAAGAAATGTATATAAACATCTCTATACTTGTATAGAAATGTAAATGAATTGGTGCATTTTTCCCCAATATGATTAACAACCATAAAATACATCTTAAACTATACTTCAACTGATATAAGAGAAGGTCATGAAAAGGGGGTGTCTATATTTTTAAACATTTAAGAAAGAATAGCATTTGTTTCCTTATCATGCATTTACTGCAAGTTTGTGCAAAGATTTTTGTAATGCCACTTTTTGAACTGCAAAATAAAAAAAGCAATTGTGCTGACAAATATTACACGCACATCTTTCTAATTTATATTTCTTTTACGAAGGGGGTCCTTTATCATTATTAACTATGCCTTTGCATGTGACATATATAGTTCAGAATTTCTAATTAACTAAAGTGATGAAACTTCTCAAGCCCCCCGCCCCCCCCCCCCCCCAAAAAAAAAAAAAAAAAAATTCTTGAGTCATTACCACTTTTTTTTCCTTTTCTATACCCCCTTCTATGGCTACCGGTAGTTATCTGGAAGTAATTGTCCAGGGAGTGTTTCACAAAGACTAAGATTGACTTTAAGTTGGACTATGGCCGGCCGTTCATGCTAATGTTTGCTCTCACCATTATGATCTTTGGATAATATTTTTTCTTTCAATAATGAATTATCAAAAAATGTAAATTCTGTAGATCCGTGACCCACGATTTATACGTCCCTTGAGAGACCAATGCCAGTAAAAAGTGGGAGCAAACAGTGGCATGAACGGCATGCCATACTTAAGTCCAACTTAAAGTCCATCTTAGTCTTTGTGAAACACCCTCCGAATGTGGTATTCCACTGAGAATAAAACTTTGCCCCATGTTTATTTTTGTTTAAACGGTCAACGCATATCAGGTGGTTTTCACCTTTCTACGTTAAGGTTACTGGAACACACTTCAAACTTACTTTTTGCGAAACTGAGTGGAGAATAAAGATAGATATTGCAAAGAAGCAAAGGGAAAGAACACAAAAAACAAGACTGTGTTAGAAAAGCCTAGCCAACTGTTAATATACATATAAAAGTAAATAAACATTGAGTAGTATAATCATCCACAGCAAACAAGCTACAGGTCTAACCGCTATGGAAGAGGAGAAACAAAGCGAGAGTTGTTAGTACATGAAGGATTATACAAACATGCATGCCAGTAACACTTTCAAAGCAAGTACCCTCGCGATATACACATGACCAATATCCACTCCAAAATTATCCAAAATAGGGTGTCTATTTCTTTTTGTTTCTAGTAAAAGACAGTCCTATTTAACCCCATAAAGTTGAACCTATACCCAACTTTATATGTTGATAGCTAAACACATGTAATTACAGTTTTTTGCTTTCATTGACACAGAAAATATGAATATTTCTTGTTTTTAATAATATTTAATTTGCATCTCTTCATAACTGCACTATGAAGAATTTTAAATCAATTTATGATCTCTGAAAAGAGAGAAAATAAACTTTCCCCCTTAATTCCTCTATAATCAATATGGAAATCTAACCAAAAAAAAAGCTGGAGTGTACTACTATAATGCTCAGCTCAAAACAGTATTTTCTTGAGGAGTCCCTTCCCCCATAAAAGCAACGATTACTGTCAGAAAAAAAATGACAGTGCCCAATGGTCTATGATATATAAAATGTTATACCTAAATTAAGCGTAAAAGTAATCAAATGATTAACAAGCAAATCATAGCGAGTGTTGGATATATATATAGCACAGAAGATGGAGCTTTAATAAGCCATCCCATAATGCATTGCTTGAAGTGGATAGTGTGTGATGGTGTACCTCAAGGTTGTCTCTTTTCTCCTGGCAGTGCTCTTATACTCAGCCCAAAATACCAGAGGCTGAGTGGGGTCTGAGGCAAATGTATGTTATACCAAAATCAAATTTCATCCATCTGTAGCATCGTACAGCTAGAAAAGATAAACTGAAGATCTTGTTCTAACAATAAGTCTATGGAAAGTCTGATACAAGTATTCTATTTCTAATCAAGAATAACAGAACACAATTGCATATTTTTTTTTTTTTTTTTTTTAAGACTGAAGACTTTTGAGAATGATTTCACATGTTTATCAGACCAGAAATAGTTTAAGTTTGAACTAACTACATTACTGGAAAGAGAGCACTGCCAGAATAGAGAGCTTTACTTTGAAAGTGATAGCACATGACGGTTATATATAGAGGGCAGTCAAGAACAATCACAAGCAGTAAAGAAGTCGTCATCATCATCATCTCAGATACCTACTCTTAAATTGGAAGCATACGCTGCTGCACCGGCCAACTAATGAGGAGGAAAAGCATAACCAACATGGCATACAAAATGGTTCTTAAAATCACTTTGTGTAAAAATATGTTAACAACGAGGATATAATAATGATAATGCTTACAATGATCATTATAGGAAAGTGCTAATCAATAACGAAAATAAAAAAAGACTAAAAATGACAAGAATAGTAACAATCATAATTTTATCCATACAGCGTGAGAGTTCCATATTCCAAACTTTATCAAAACATTTTTTTTCCAATCATCTCAATTTGAAAACATTTTTTTCCAAAATCAATAATTTGAAAGCAAGTTCAATATTACTTATATAAATACCTGTAAACCTTAAACTTTTTCTTTAAATTAGATTTTAGCACATGTCAGTGTTAAAAGTGTCCACATGTACTCTTTAAGGGCTTAAGCTGGTAGAAATTAATCTGGTGTCAAGTCAATCTTATCGGGTGTACATCCCCCCTCCGTTGTTCCACCATAGGACTTACCTTACACCTGAAGAGCCCTGCTAACCACATGGTCCGAACACTCTCAGAGTCGAAGCATAAACACCTACAAAAGAAAATAATGAACAAATAAAACAAAGGAGTTACATGTATGTATAGTGTATATCAACAACAATATCATAATATTGTTGGCATTATATTTTTCTTTTACAGCTAAGGTATATATTTTGCCTTTATTACATATCACTACCGAAGTAGTTAAGTGTATAAATGCTATAATACAAAAACAGAGGTTAACTAATTAAAATTGATTACAGCATAATTTGAATGTCTCCAAATGATGGTTTACTAGACTCCATTTTCAGAGTGAAAATCGTATAATATTTCTTACTTGTAATCCTTTTCTCCAGGAGAGAGGAATGTAATGGCCCATCTGTTGATAAAAAGATGAAATAGAAAACAAATTAAAATGATTTTGAATTAAAGAAATATTGACTGACACATTCTGTTTTAATCACATGTGGAAAAATAGATCATACACCCTATAGTAGCAATGTACTATGCAAATATTGCTCTCTATGTATGTACTGTATGTTCTCAAATACCATGGAATTGGACCAAATTTTGATGTCAGATGTGTCTGTGTGGTCTCATATACCCATATCTGTGATTGGTGCCTTTCTCTATATAAGGATTTTTCAGAAAGATTGTACATTTGTTAACATTTCAATGATACTAAAGCCTCACAATGTACAATCATTCTTCCAGTAGTACCTATCGGATCATTTGATAATAAACTTCTGGACAGTTTTATTGCTCCCCAGGGAGTGGAAAATGTGCATACATTGTGTTGAGCGTAAGCCTGAATCCGGGGTAATAATATGTGCTGCGCCTAGAAACAAAGTATTAGGCGCATTATAAATGTGAGCTGTTATTATTATTTATTCACAACACAATAACTTAATTTGTGCCCTGTCTTATAAACCGCTGCAATTCAAATCGATTGCAACTTGATATCAGTCACAATTCTGTACATATACACTCGCATAGATATTGCGTGTTTGTTAATTTGCAACCGACTGAAGGACTTGCAAATGATCTGAATCCATTACGACTCTTATACATTAATGTCCTTTGGCAAGGCATTGATCTACGTTTGCCACACTCAACCCAGGTGATGTAAATGGGTACTTGGCAGGAATTAATTCTTTGAAATGCTAGAGCGCCGTAATGGTAAAGCCGGGGTAATAATCTCCAAGTTTGGAAGCGCTTAGTGATTGTAATAAGCGCTGATGAGGCTACCCTGGGTAAACAAGACATATTATTATTATTATTATTATTATATAAAAACTGAGTATTATTATTATTAAGGTTGTGCACAACAGTGTAATGAGGTACCCGAGTACACTCTCAGGCTTACAAGCGAATACTTGAATCTTCGGACGCCATGTTTTTTTATAATTTTTTTGAATTTTTTTGAATTTTTTTTGAATTTTTTGATTTTTTGATTTTTTGATTTTTTTTTTTGCCACCACCATACCACTGGTGCAGTATCCCATCGCCATGCAATTTTACTTCGAGTTGCAGTTGAATAATAATAACAGTAAACAATGCTGTTTTAAAAACCAAAGATGGCAGAATAATCCATTGTCCTCCGAGTCCAAACAGAATTCCGGACATTTGGTCCCAGTTTCTGAGTGGTGAGTTTGACAGTGCTTGAGCTGGGAAACATTTTTACCGACGGTACCATGCCAGCGGCCGCCACTCTCCCTGGCACGGGTAAGCGTCGGCCTGGACATTTTTTTTATTTTTTTATTTTTTTGCGGCAGAATATTCGGGTATGAGAAATTGTACCCAAGTAGTTGTCAACCGTGCAGGTACTCGAGCATCCGACTACCCGTCGCAGCCTTAATCATTATTATCTACAACTTCTCATAATCTATGATCACTAACCTTGAGGGGGCGCTCTTCTTGAACTTGGCTCCGATCCCCATGTAGATCCTGAGAGGGACGATATCCCAGTTACTGATGGGGTTCCCACTAGCCCTGTTCCCGGTTCTGCAGAAACGCATGGTGTTGGCCTGGATCTCAAAGTAGTAGTCCTTGAACTTCTTGGAGCTGTCAGCATACTTGATGGTGGCACTGGAAGTCACACTCTTCAAGAACTAAGAATAATAATGAATGCATGAAATGAAGTACCGGTAGTCAAAATAGATATAGATATATACAGTAGGCTTGCGGTTGCACCATGTGAGAGAGGGAGGAGGATTGGGGAGTCCTGAAAATGACTGTCGGTAATCTTTCTTTCTTGAGTGTCTTGAAAAGGACTGTTGGTTATCTTTTTTAGCTTGTAGTTCTAGGCTTCGGCCTCAAATTTGAATAGCTTTCAAGTTTTTCTTGCATTGAAAGGTTGGACATCAAAGGGTTTTTAACATCAGAACACAAATTGTAATTTACTGACAAAAGGAGTATCCCGATATACGTTTAGAGCTGGAGAAAGGTTACAGAGTTTTATGTGTAAAAAGTCTTACTCTATGCAAAAGATAAATGTAGTTCCTTTAATCTTATAACATTACTATGCTTGCTGTCAAAGAAAAAATGAAAAGAAGAAAAAAATAAGGCAGAGAAATCAAAAGTAATGGAGAACATAAGAGAAAGAGACAGAAGAATCTTAAAAGAAAAGGTAAGGAAGATAGAGAGAGAAGGGGAGATATATTAAGAGTGATTGAAAGAGTGGAGAAGTAACAGAGCATGTAGGAGAGAGGAATAGGAATGCATATTGAATTAAGAAAAATAAGAGAGAGATAGACATGTACATGAAAAGTATGAATAGAAAGATATAGATTAAGAGAGGTATAATGGAAAGCAAGAAGAAAGATAGAGTGAGAAATAGTAGCAAATACACAGTGGTAGATTGTGAGTAGAAAAGAAAGAGACATAATATAGATTGAGAGGTATTAAGGGAGATATGATGGAAAGCAAGAAGAAAGATTGAGTGAGAAAAAGTAGGAAAGACATAAAGGGAGACATAGTATGAAAGAAAGAGACAGATACCGGTATATAAATGTTGAAACGTACCACTTCCATGCTATGTAACAAGCTATTCTGTTTGATGCATAGATAGTTATTTGCTGCTGAAGCTGGATCCCATGCCCCTACTTCAGTCAGAACAGTCTCATAGTCAAACATCATTCTCTCTACATGATACAACATGGACAGAAAAGTATGAAATAATTTTGTTTTGGTTTTAGTATTATGGATTCATGTACAGCATAGTCAAACATCATTCATTCAGCATAAACAAACATGAACAAGAGAAAAGTGTTAGATCATTCTTCTTCTTTTTTTCAGTTTTAGTTAGAACGACATTCTCTGAGCAAAATAAGACAGGACAAAGTAATAGATTATTTTGGGTTACAACATTTCACAAGGAGGCTTTATTTAAATGGAAATAAAACACCTCTGCAAGATTAGGTACCTAGTGGACTATTCAATTAGGAGTATGCTAGAAAAAAAAAACACCCACTTTTTACTCCACGTTTGTTTCTATCTTTGTATTTTCATTTCTTATCGTTGATTTATATTATCAAAACAACCTTTTTGTAATAGCATGCAGGGATGGTGCCTCATCAGAACCCTTAAAGGTTCTTTTGGCACCAACCATTCTGTTGCATTTTATTCTCTTCTTCTTTTTCCTCTCATACTTGTAACTTTCTCATAAATTATATGTATTTCTTAATGTGTATGTATTTGCCTTTAATCTGTTTGAATTGTATTTTTAATGGAATTTTGAAAATAAATGAACCGAACTGAAAAAACCTTCTGGACTTACCTAACTCTCCATTCTCTATCACCTCAAACAATCCCCATGGTTTCCCATCGAGGGTCGGTAAGTTGTGCTTCTTCACGACGCTCTCAACAACCTCCTTGGCTGTCATAGCCTCTTGAAGCTTCACAACGAAAACAAATAGTAATCAGAAATCAAAACATTTATCTATATATCTATCTAAATATATTTATATTTGTACAGTCGAACCTGCTTTAGTGACCACCTGTCTGCAAAGACCACCTGTCTACAAAGGCCACATTTGTTGTTTCCCTTGAAAAATGGTTTCTCATTGAGTCATGTACTAAAGGAACCTGTCTACAAAGACCACCTGTCTACAAAGGCCATTTTTTTGTGTTTCCCTTGGGTGGTCACTATAGACAGGTTTGACTGTATAAGGGTTTTGAGCTGACTAAGAAATCGGTACACCTAGTGCTATATGTAAATGTTACCTGAATGGCAGTGCTTCTCTATTTAATGGAAACTATTTAGGCTGAAGATGTATTAACCTGTTCACTACCATAGGCTTAAAACAGGTACCACTTGGTTCCAGTAGACAAGGGGTTAAGAGACACCAAAATAGTTCAAAAGAGATTTCCATCATACACAAAAAGAACAAGTTTTCTACATGATAAATGAACAATTATAGAAACATCCATGTTTAAAAGAAAAATAAATATTTACAGTAAAAGGTCTTTAAAAAAAATTCAAATACTCACCGGTAGAGTTATGCTGTTTCCTTCATTCTTATTCCTGATATAGAAGGGCATCACAATTGCATTTGATTGCTGTAGAAGAAATAGATACATGTACATGTGTAAATAGAATCAATGAAAACAAAAAAATCTGCCAGTGTAACTAAGTATATCATATTGTGAGCTTCAAGGTACACTGTAGATATCATGAGAGTGCCCTTAAAAATAGAATGAACAATACAAAACTTGTCATATGGGGTGTTGCAAGAAAGTTGCAATCAATTGCAAATCCCCCAAATCAAGCGTAAGTCTTGCGATTAATTGCAAATTTGCAACTGATCGCGACTCAACTTTCTTGCATGCTCCATTAGTAAGAGAGAGAGAGAGAGAGAGAGAGAGGGAGAGTATAAAAGCTAAAACTGGTTAATTTAATTGAATTCTTAAAACTTTAATCCTAAAAAAATCCTAGGAAATTTAACAGACCAGAAGGGCGTTGCAAGAAAGTTGACTTGCAATCAATCGCAACTTTCTTGCAACGCCCCATAAGAGTGGCAATGTTTTACACAGGTTTATAAACTTTGTGGCTCTGTTAGGGTCAAATATAGTTTTAAAAGGTCAACCTCAAAATGGCCGACCTTTGAGAACCGTTCTACTCACCTTGGGTTTGGCCTTAAAGAGTTGTTGGATCTCTGTCAGTTTCTTGACCTTCTTCTCCTCTTCTGCCCATTCCTTCTCACTGACGTCAAACAGCCACATGAAGTAGGTCATAAGGTCACCGATCACTGCGATCTCCTTCTCAGCATTGCCGAAGGTAGACTGAACCAAAAGAAAATACAAATGTTAAGCATGCTGCTTGATAGTCTCCTGGCATCATTAAGAAAATTACACGCATGTACATATATCTAAGGTACCAAAAAGATGCAACCGGAATGCAAAAGGCATAATATTCAGTAATGTTTGTTAATTAATATTTCTTTTTTTACATATCTAAATGAAACTGAAATGAACAAGAAAAGCAATCTTACATCTGGAAGTGCCATGAGAGTAGGTCCAAAGACTGATGCCAGGTTCTTCTCGGTCATCTTGTTGATCCGTTCCTTCTCCTTCACTCTGAAGATATCAATAAGAGAAAAGAAAAAAAGAACAATTAAACTTTGCAGAGTAGACAAATTTAATGATGATTTATGTTGAGGGTTCCTTCATAAAGAAGTCCCATGTGGCCCTGGAGATAACTACCCCACTTTTCTATTAATGAATAAGTAAATTGATAATTGTATAATGCCAGAAGTTTTCTGAGTGGCATTGCAAAAGAGGAAAGGATGTATTCAGCTGGTAAGACCGTACTATTCAACTTTACTTGCTCATGATACTATCCGTCTCTGTCCCTTTTGCAAAGCTGGACAAAGGAAACAAAAGCAAGCAAAAGGTGCACATTTCAATTAGAAAAAATAGAACATGAATAAGTTAAAGAACCATTTAAAATCATTAGCATATGGAAGAACAGAGGCAAAGGAGATGAGTCGTTAGAAGGATATTCATGGTATCCCTGGGAAGTATTTAAACTTTACAGTAAAACACACAGCTACATGTATAGTGTACATGCATGACTGAAATTTTGCTATGACTTCTTGGATCTTGGATTCTTTTCCTCCTAAATACTCTGAAGAAGAGTTTTGACTGGAGGTGGTGGTGGACGATTACATGACTATTTGAATGAATAAAATATCTACAATATTTCAAAACAAACACAAATATCCACAATAAGCACTTTGATGATCACTACACTCAAATAAGAAGAAACACTCCAATTACTGTTTACTAATGTTAAAATGAACACAATGTAATCAAACTCTACACAAGAAGAAATAACACCATAAAAAACATCCCAATTACTGCCTAGTGGTATTATCATTGTGTGTTAAAATGAACACTAATAAACAAACTTTATATTAGAACACACTCCAATTAGATTTGTGTTAAGATGAACACTAAAACTAAACTCTGCACAAAAATATTCAGTGCAGCTTATTAAAGTGTTATCATTTTGGTGTTTAAATGCACACTAAAGCCAAACTCTACACTAGAACTAAGACTGTACCTAATGAGATGTGCAATGATGGTCTTGAGTGTATAGTAGTGAACCTTTGGTAAGCAGCTCAGTATGTGCTTGTACCACTCCAGCTTGACAGAATGGTCTGTGTAATCTGCAAAAAGAGACAAAATATATAATGAACATTTTAGTAACACAAGATGTCCAATGTATGTCATTAACAAAAACAGTTACACTTGGGATTACTCATTAATCTCTTCCACAGAATAGGCATTCTTATGTTTCCTGCTGATTTGCAGGACTTGATTCTTGTAGTTGTAGATAGGGTGGAGAGTTGGCTAAAATAGGTAAAGTGTCTGACAGCCTAACCATATATATCACAGCTTTTAATCTATATATAGATCTGTCTGCTTCGCGTGCCAGAATGCCCCTACCCTTTTCCATCCAAACAAGTCCGGTAACTGGGGAAAACACTTTCTGTAGTGTATGTCATGTTACATGGGTTCTTGTGTGTAGGAAAGTCACACCATTGGCATGTTAAGAACGTACCTCTTTACAAAGAGTAGAGTACAGGGAACCAGGTGTATTGGTAAACCTGCACATCCTAATGAGTTACATTATACTAAAAGGATTAAAGGGATTGGGTAACTTTGTCTCAGATTCTTAAAAAAATCCTGGATTTAGCTCATGCTGCAATCATAATTATAAACCTTTAGGTCATACATGAATCCCATGACTTTTACAAGCCGATCGCCTGTCTGATTATCAAGATATTTATGATTGGAAATCAAATCAATTTTTGCGTTTTCCTAACGGTTTGTATACTCTACAGTCTATTGGGAAAATGAGTATGGTAAAACCTGTCACTCAAAGAATCTTACTTTTTTGAGGCACTTAGTGATCATTTTGAAGCGCAATTTTTTTAGGGCTTCAATATTACACTATATCACAGACACTGATAACATGTAGGGCCATGCATAAACAATGCCTTTAACCCTTACTGTACTGGGGGGGGGGGCCTGGGAGGCCCCCCCCCCCTCGACTTTTTCGGAGATTGCGCCGCAACCGCTTGAAATTTTGAATTGTTGTTTCATGACTTTTTTCCCCAAGTCTTACGCACATTTTGATACCATTTTCGTCGAAATCGGATATACCTGTAAGGCGTTACATAACAATTAGTATGCGCATGTCATAAAAAAATAAAAATAAAAATAAAAATTGCATCAAAATTTGCATAAATTATCATTATTAATTACATTCAAATAACTTTTTTGTGTTAGAAAAGAAGTTTCATATGAATAATGAGTTTCAACATTCAAAACGTGGAGTTTGACACGTTTTCTGTAAAATGCATAAAATTAGCGCATTTTGCATAATTAATTAGGCTAACGACAAAAATTTGCATATTCGGATAAAACTAATTATACCATCTTGTTCCTTACGTAAATATCTACAAACATGCACATTTTCGTGTTTATCGGACAATCGACAGCCGAGATCATAGGGGGGGCCTCCCAGGCCCCCCCCCCCCCCCCCAGTCAGTGGATGCTCAAAATAGCCCAGTACAGTAAGGGTTAAGGTAGGTTTCCTCTCTAAGGCACCAGAGACTCTGAATAACATAACAAGCTACATCTTACCCGCCACCTCGATCCACTTAGAGTACCACTCCTTGGTGAGTACCGGGTCTGGGAGCTCTCTGAAGTATTTCTTGAGCGCCCCGGTCACGTCGTTCACCTCAAAGTCTTCTCTGTTTATCCTGACGGCCCTCGGGTTGGTCCTGAACATCTCACGCACCCGCTGTATCTTGGATGCTGTGCCGCTCAGTCTGTAGATGCCTTGCTGTTCAAGACCTGTTCATAGATTGTACAATAAAAGTAACAATGACAACGAATGCGTTTAGGACAAAGAGGATATCAAAGTCAAAACTAAATCTTGGAGGCTGTTCTGCTCAGTCTGTAGATTGTTCAAGATAATGCATAGTGGCAAATGACAAGATTGTTATGTCAAATGATGGTCAACTCACTTTTTCAATTGTATTTTTAAATCGGTTGCATGTTTCATGCTCCGGTAATAATTACTCTGAGGTCAATATCCTACATGACTAAATTCTCAACTTTTGGCCTTTGACCTGACCCTATACTTAACCCTACCCCTAATCTCAAACCCTATTGCAACCTTAATCATAACCAAACATTTTTGACCCTACAATTTTATCAAATATCAGTGATGTTTTAGTAAAGATACACTGTACATCTTTTAACAATCGACTTTAAAACATCAAATCATTCCAGGTGATATTAGATTAAATCAAATGAATTATTTCATCAAACAAATAAATATACTCAATAAGATATTAGATTGAACTTGGTAAATTTCCTACCTTCATGGATGTAGACAAATTCAATACACTCCTTGATGATGTGTGGTATATGTTCTTCCGTTAAAAGCTGATCCTCTAACTCGGGTCCGATTTGCTGTATCAACAAAAAAAATACATTTTGATGATCAGGTTATCTTGTAATGATCTTACATCCTTTTTTTCTCCTTGGGTGTGCACACATGTATGAAGATTAATGTTTGGCTATGGATGCAAGAAAGAGAATGGTATCAAGAATTTTGAATCCTCTAACCCCTACAAAAATAAGTACGCTGTACAATATGCTACAGATTGAATAATAATAATAGCTCACATTTATAATGCGCCTAATACTTTGTTTCTAGGTGCAGTAAATATTACCCCAGTCATTGGATTCAGGTTTACCCACACACAATGTATGCACATTCTCCACTCCCTGGGGAGCATTCACCTTTGAACACCTCGTACATGTGCATCTCAACTGAAATTTTCTCACCATTTAAATTCAGAACCTCTATATAACTTCTACATAACACCTCCACATAAAAATCCAACTAAAGAATGATTGAGTCAAGCACTCACTGATGAGCTCTTTTGAAGAGCACCCATCCAGGCATCACTAATTGTCTGCTTGTCTGCTCGGAGGTAGATTGTTCTGGGAAAGAAAACAAAATTGATTGTAATTATACGATTGAGCAAAGGAATGAAACATACATCTTTGGATTGGATGTGTCAATCTGCAACTACTCAATTGTTTGTCTGTCAAAATATACAGAGGTTATTACAAGCTTCTTGTCATCTGTGCTATTAATCCTTTGAAAAGCAGAAAGTTTTTTTTTTTTTTTTTACTGAAAAAAAAATCATGAAATGAATAATATTGTTATCATCTCAAATACAAAGTTTTGTGCAGCTCCACTTGCAGCAATTTGTTTCTGTGTTTTCCTGTACTAGATCAATGCATTGTTAATAAATGGGAGGGGGGGGGAGGAAGGTATATTTTGAGAGAGTAAAGATAAAGACTAACCTTCCTTCAATGACAATAGCAATGTCCTTGATCTGTTCACTGCTCTCGTCGTCATGGTCTTGACCTGTACAAGGGTACAAAACAAAGCAAAAGAAATGATACCAGTCTTCACACTTATTATGTCAGTACCTTGTATTAAAATTGTATGATGAAAACAAAGAGAAGGCCATTGATACTTGACCATTGCTAGAGGTGAAATAAAGAGAATGTTATGTAAAATTTTACAATATTTTTGTTTTGTGTGGGAAAAGGATGGTATCGTATGGAACAAATAACAATTAAATGTTTGCATGTACGGAGGTGAAACAAATTTTGTCAATTCTTATGTATTTCACAACAAAACCTTTTTTTTTAAAAACAGCAAGGATCTGTGGGTACCGGATTTGTGTAGGGTTCTTTGTGAAGGTCGACCAAAATGTATATGAAGCTTAAAATAGGTACTCCTAAAGGTCGATATATGGCGATTATATAGGTCATCCTAAAAGGTCAGAGGTCAATGCACTTACTGATCTCCTTAGCTTTCCTCAGATCAATGATCTCCATGCCATCTTTCTCCGCTGAGTAGAAGGAGAGGAGTTTGCCTTTTAGTAGAAACCATAACCTGTGCCATGACGTCTGAAAATGTAAACAAACCAAAATATAGGGGGAGTCCATATCAAAAAGGGCATTTTGAGAACATTTTGAAGCCTTATAAATGGTCTTGGGACAGCAACTATATGAATGGATATTATTCTTTTTAAATCTTCACACCTGTGCAGAGGTAAACAAGCATAAATGCAAGTTTTTTCTTTCAGAGAGATATTCGGCAGGGATAGAAGAAATAGAGAAAAATAGACTACATACCGACGATAGACCAACTTTCTTCCTTAAGAATCCTGCGTACTCATAATCATCACAGTCCTTCCACATGCATTCTGGGGTCTGGAACTAGAAAGAAATGACATAACAAACATATTATTATATAATATACTACATGACAGCACCCAACTTAACTACCTTAAACTCTGTACCAGTCTCCTCAAACCCCCACAGTTTTTAACTTTTCGTGAGAATCTCTTGAAACAGTGTACATTATATATCTTAAATGTATGAAATGTATGAAAATAGCTATTAGAATTATTCATAAAATGTTGCGCGGTCAAATATAAATTTACACATTAGAAAATAAAAACATGAACATATCAATAAAGTCATAATAATACTAACTACAGCATTTATTATGCACCATCGATATAGTAAACTATTTTGAGGCGCAGAGGGAGATTATTACCCTGGCTTTAGCTTGGCTGCCATAATGGCAACTCTAGCATTTCAAGGAATTAATTCCTGCCAGGTACCCATTTACATCACCTGGGTTGAGTGTGGCAAATGTAGATCAATGTCTATATACACTTGTTTGAAAATTGCCTCAAATCTAATTAGCATAAATTGCTTTCAGGTCGAAAACGCAGCCCACTAGCATCACCCATTTATACCAGCGAAAAAAGGCTGGCATAAATAGATAATAATAAGGCCAGTAATACAGTATAAAGGTTAGCTAGGGTTATGGTATGTTGTTTCAAGGAGTTACCAAAACTCCTTGGTTGTATGTTGTATAGTATTGTGTATGTTGTATAGTGTTTGTGAATGTGTTGAGAATGTTTTTTGTTATGTACATGTGATGACATTCATCACTTGTACACATTTCTATTAAATGTATCACTGTACACCGGCCTTGCTCACTCACTGCCTCTGATCTATCAGTGAGCAAGCCCTCACTTATATACCCGACCAGCAAAAATGTACAACTTTGGACAGTTAGTAAATCTAACTTCCAAAACCACCACCCCAAAAGATGAATTTGATAGAGTTCATTGAATAAACATTGTATCGTGAATATATGAATACTAAGCAACAGTCTAACCACCTAAACCTAAGACAATTTCTTTAGCATGCATTTATAAATAAGCAATAGGTATTCACCGATACACCTGCCCTCAAATGTGCTTGACTTCAAAAAGATATCCAAATTGTAAGCACGCCTCTACCAACAATGGTTGCTACTAGCACCAACAATGGTTGCTACTAGCAGCAATCACCCTAAAGCTTCACAAGCTCCCCAACAAAGCAACAACTAATGTAAGCAACCTGCATTTTGGCTATTGAAATTCAATGACTTGAAGTAACAGGTGAATGTTATCCAAGTTATTAATTTGGGGCTGTCTATTTATAGAACTTCTCTATTTTTAAGTGAGTACTGATTCACCAATGTGTTTATAACCTCCCTCCAGGACTTTGTCTTGCAATAGTGATGCAAACTTCAGTTGTTGCTAGGTCAGACAATAGACAGGTTTACTAACACATTCAAATTTGATGCATACTTTTTAAACAAAGGTTGTTCTTGACAACCCCAAAACTTGCCTGAGGCTTGCCGATATATCAACACGTAATATATGCAGACTGAATTCCGAGTATTGTAGTTCATTTATCAATAACAGATTACTGGAATAATTTGTCACTAGGTCCCCAGGATATAAACATCCATAAATTTGAAAATGTTAGTAAACCCGTCTATTGGGTTCAATATTATCAAGGTAGATAAAGTATACATATAATTTGAGTACATTGTACACAAAGCCAACTATAGTGTTCACACACAACTGATTATTGTTTGGTTTGGTGTTTAACTAATTTTCTGTTCCTGTTCATGTATCTCACTTGATCAATTACAACTATTAAAATTCATTGACTTTCTCATCTGTTTTTCCCCCCTTTTTCTTTAAAAATATGTTTCTCACATTTTTGTTTCTGTTTGCTTGATTCCAAGAAAAGTGTTACAGGTACAGACAGGCAGGGGTGGATCCAGTATTTTGAAACAAGAGGGGGCACAATTCAGAAGAAAAAAATTATGGTATGCAAATTTTTAAAAATATTAAAAAAGGAGGAAAGGCCATCATCTTCTTTGGATGCCCGTTTTGTAATAATTCTGCCCAAAAAACAAAAAAAAGGAAATCGCTTTTAAAAAAGGGTGCACAATTTTGGCAATGTATATCTAACTTGAAGTTCACCACTCAAGGTTCTGGGGGGGGGGGGGGGGATGGGGGTAAACCAGATGTGCCCCCCCTTCTAAAATAAAAAATGCTGAAGAACGCATTATTACCTTGACAAGGGCGTACATCCAGTTTTTCCTGTCAGCTTCATCTTCAGCAGCAAAGAGGTAGAGTCTTCCTTCCATCGTCGTTCCTATCTCAAAGCAATACTCACGGCTGGTTCGGAGAAGAATAGTGTGATAGTTAAGACCTCTAATATTACAGCCATAGCAGAAAATCACTTTTCAAACTTTTTTTTTACTGTATTAAAATCAGAATAGTCTCCTCAAAATCGGAATAAGTAATATCTATATCCTTTCACTTTTGCCTTCATTCATAAGACAAATATAAATAAATTGATCTAATTATTATAATGAATATTACATACAAGTAATGCAATACAAATAATACTAATATTATTCTGGAAAAAACAGTGATTTTATATTATATGTTGCCAATTCAAAGATCTGATTGCTCCTCCCTCCCCCCCCCCTTTAGAATAATCTAAATCATGCAACACAAAGTACATGTAAGAACAACAATTAATATGAAATACTTGTATTATGGTAAATTTTTGAAAAAAAGAAAAGTATCTGACAACAACTCACCCTTGTTTTGAAGGAGCATTGGCTAAAAACACAATCTCTGTCCCTTCAATCTGTTTCTTACTCTGGTTAGTCTGCTATAAAAAGAATATATAGTGAGAAATTGTGTGCCCATGCCTTGAGCCATAATGGATGGCCATAAAACAAACACTGGCAAATTATTATTCAATAAAATCTGAGAATGTATACTATTATCTAGATCTATTAGGAATAAATCATTGTCAAAATAATTCCATAAATTGGGGTTTAAAAAAAATATTCCAACTATATGAGCGACAGTGTATATCTCCCTACAAACTTGAAGACATTACAACATACACATGTTTGATTTGAGTGTCATAATAATTGTTATGACAATCTTTACATATCTGTAATTTGTATTAACTGATGGTATATTTATGTCACTAAAATTGTAGTCAATAAAATTGTTCCCCCTGCTTCTCCTAAATGGAGGAATAGTAAATGAAACCAAAAATTCTCCTTTCATTTCTCTTACACACACACACACACACACTGTGTCAAGTATAACAGATATGAGCGCTATACAAAAACCCACTATTATTATTATTATCATTATACAGACCTAAATGAATGTACATGTATCACTACAATACAATCTATATGATGCATTAGTATAGCAATCAAACAACACCATATTTACTATTTATTGATGGTGTGTTTACATGTATATTTACACTGGCAGAAACCAGAACAAATGCCTGTGCCAAGGTCAAACAATATCTGATCTGATTCAATGATCTTTATTTGCTTTATTTGTTTTATCTTGCCATTCATCATTAACCTACATGTCCTCGTACATGGATTTACATCCATTGAGTAGCAGCCTGGAATATACACAATTCTTGACTTGCTGCAAAGAATCAATACAAATTCCCTAATCATGGTTCCTTTTCTGTTCTTAAAATGTCATAAACTACATTTTATATGTTCAAACTGCACATTCGATAATCCACAAATACATGTATTACATTACACTGTACATTATATTCAGTATGGGTGGAACGATGTATATGGACACACTGTTCACACAAAGAAATGTGAAAATGAAAAGACAACTATGCACTAGACTTACCTTATCATCCTGATAGTAACTGAATGTTCCATGTTCCAAAACACAGTATCGTCGTAAGAAATCTGAGAAAAAGGGGGAAATACTTGATAAAAATACCAGGTTACTGGACTCCTCCTCCTCATCATAATCGTAGGGATTAATAATAATCACCATCATCATCCTCACCCTCATCATCTTCACCATCATCATTATCACCACCATCATTCTCCTCCTCCTCACCTTCCTCATCATTCATAATCATCATTATCACCACCAACATCATTAAGATCATCATCATCATCATCATCATCACCATCATCATCACCACCACCATCACCATTATCATCATCATCACCATCATCATCATCATCATCACCATCATCATCATCATCATCATCACCATCATCACCACCACCACCACCATCATCATCATTGCCACCACCACCACCACCACCACCACCACCACCACCACCACCACCACCATCATCACCATCACCACCACCACCACCACCACAACCACCGCCACCATCATCATCATCGCCACCACCATCACCATCACCGCCGCCGCCACCATCATCATCATCATCATCTTCACCATCATCATTATCACCACCATCATTCTCCTCCTCCTCACCTTCCTCATCATTCATAATCATCATCATTATCACCACCAACATCATTAAGATCATCATCATCATCATCATCATCATCACCATCATCATCACCACCACCACCACCATCATCATCATCGCCACCACCATCACCATCACCGCCACCACCATCATCATCATCATCATCACCACCACCACCACCACCATCACCATCGCCGCCGCCATCACCATCATCATTATCATCATCATCGCCACCACCACCACCACCACTACCATCACCATCGCCGCCGCCGCCGCCATCACCATCACCACCACCACCACCACCACCACCACCACCACCACCATCATCATCACCACCACCATCATCATCATCACCACCACCACCATCACCGCCACCACCACCACCATCACCGCCGCCACCATCACCATCACCACCACCACCACCACCATCATCATCACCATAATCACAACAACCACCACCACTACTACTACCACCACCACCACCACCACCACCACCACCACCACCACCACCATCACCACCACCCACACAGCACCAGCTTCTCACCTCTCCTATTGCTGCCGGTCTTGTACAGATACCCCGCTTTCCTTATCTGCTCTTGGATGCTGCCCACACTGCTTATCATCTCCTCAGCAGGTGGGGCCTTCTTGGGGGGCAGGGGTGCCGGCCTCACCGGCAATCTTGGGGACACATCGCTGCTTGCCTGGTCAATGGGCTTTCTCCTGGGTGAGGGTAAGGGGACCGGGGAATCCCGTGAAACCGGTTGCTGTGGTTGTTTTTGTTGAGGTGGTGGAATATCAGAGTCTAACGTTGCGTATGCAGCCTGGGTCATCAGTTCTTGCTGGTGCTGTGAGTAATGCTTATTTTGCTCTAGAAGCTCCTAAAAATAAATTGTATCAAAATAAGTTTTGGAAGAAAAATATATTTAAACAAATTTATAAAAAAGTAAATAAGTAATCACAGTGGTATTTCTATTGTGAACACATCAAATTTAAGGTTCCAAAAGAATACTGTACCTTCCATGCTATAAATAATATCAAAAATCTACATATACACGTAGGAGACAAACATTTCAAAGAAATACATTTTAAAAACAATCAATATGTCATTGGTGTAAAAATCAATTCAACTCAAACAATATCAGATACATTTTGGTTAATTAATTCCTTATATAACATGAATTTTTATAGAATCAAGCACGAGTCATCTAGGCATTCATCACGTCAACAGTCAGAACAAAATGGGCCATACTGTTCACACACTGAAAATCTAGATTTTGTAATAAAAGATAACAAAATGGTTACATTCATATCAAGTAGCAACTACATGTTCTTGTTTTAATAAGAGACATAGCCACTCCTATTGCATTTCCGTCTCCTTCCGTATCTGAATTATTTACTGTATACTCTATGTTGAAATAATTGTTACATATGTAATTTATATATACATTGTGTTTCATATTGTACTGTTGAGAAGGAAATAAATGTTAATAAATACAAAATACAACATTTTACAAGCAAATACATTTACATGTAACACACTGTGAACTGTATCAAATCACTGGAGCCACTACGATAGGGATAACCATGAAAATCAGTATTGATTTTATTATTTACGATATAAATCTACGTATCTACCTATTCTACTTTGCTATTGTTGCACCTCAACATTGCATAACCGAAACTTAAAACACATCGCCAAATTGCTCATACCCCCCCCGCCCAAAGGCGCCCTCCGTGACCCCTGCGTCCGAGCGCCGCCAACGTAACCTCTTCCTCTTATCACGAGTTCCCTAGGATACACCTTGGTAAAGGCGCTGGGGATGGAGGGAGGGAAAATAGGTAGATACGTAGATTTATATCGTAAATAATAAAATCAATACTGATTTTCATGATTTACATCAATAAATCAACGTATCTACCTATTCTACTTTGCTAAAGACCAGCACAGATTAATGCCGGGTGGTAAAAACCAAGCAAACTTATCAATTCAATGAGAAATAGACGACGAAGCCGCCTTCAGAGAAGCGACCACAAAGGCTCGTTCGCCCGCGGGCACATCCTTGAGGTAAAAAGCAGAAAAAGAACTTGGAGACTTCCAAAAAGCTGCTTTACAGATATCTTGAACTGAAACTCCGATGAAAAGAGCCCAAGACGTACTGACACTGTGAGTATCATGGGCACGAGGAGCCCTGCCAGGCGTCAAGGCCTCAGGGCCCGCAGCCTTGATAGCCAAGACTAACCACCTGGAGATCGTATCCCGAGATGCCGCCGAAAGTGGCTCTCGAGAAACCAGAAAGAGCTGATCCGACTTGCGAAAAGGCTTCGTCTTGTAAAGATACCATTTGAGGGCGCGAACGGGACACCACAGTCCGTCCCTGAAGACCGAAGAAAAATCCGACAAGGGATGAAGCACCACTTCCACTGAACCCGACGTGTCAGACTGATTCTAAGCAATAAAAGAAGCCTTGGGAATCAAACGAACCCCACGTCCTTCCCAGCGGATATGCCCAGGGGCAGCTGAAAGGGTATGAAATGAGCTCCTACGCTGACCAGAAGTGATTACCATGAGAAAAACCGTCTTGACCGTAGTAAGCAGAAGCGTCGCAGAACACAGCGGTTCGAAGGGAGTGCCAAAACCTTGGATAAACTCCACACTGGTGTCAGAGGTCTGAAGAAAGGCCTCTTAAGGAAGAAAGACTTCAAAAGAGCCGCTAGCTGAGGAGCAGAAGAACCCGAAGATAGCAGACCGATAGCCACAAATCGTTGACAGAGCTCTCCCCTTGTCATACAAAGAGATCAGAAAGTCAGCAATAGAAGGTAAAGACGCCTCTCTAGGGGCGACGCCCACCTCCTCACACCAAGTGTGAAAAGCATCCAACCAGGAGTTGTAAACCGTCCTGGTCGACTCTCGTCTACTCTGGACTAGAAATTGTACAGCACGTTCGGAGAAACCTGACGAACGAGCCCTCTTCCCGATAACCGCCAAGCGGTCAGACGGAGGATTTCCGGCCGCTGGTGTAGAATACCAGACAGAGGTTGCGACACCAGATCCGGATGACACGGCAACGACCACGGAGCCCCCACCAGGAGGGTCAGGAGGTCCTGAAACCACGACCTCGCCGGCCACCAAGGAGCTATGAGAATCATCATCGCTTGATCTTCCCTGATCTTCCAGAGCACATGGGGAAACAATGCTAACGGGGGAAAGGCGTAAGCCCTCCATCCCTCCACGGGATCGCAAAAGCGTCCAGAGCAAAAGCTCCTGGTTCCCAGACTCTCAAGAATATCGAGGAAAACGATGGTTGAGCGAAGTTGCGAAGAGATCGACGTCGAGAACACCGAACACTCTCCCCAGTTGCCTGAAGACAGTCGGAGGCAGAGTCCACTCTGAGGGAAGGCACTTGCCTCTGGAGCGAAAGTCCGCTAAGATATTCCAGGGTTCATACTCTTTCTCATAAATTTAATTCCATGACTTTCCATGACTTTTCTAGCCAGAATTCCATGACCTTTCCATGACTTTTACACATTTTTTTTACACGGTAGACTGAAAATTTGATCTCAAATCAAAGCGAAGCAAAGTGCATGTTTCAAGTCTACTAATAGAAAGGCAGCTTTTGTTATCTAGTTATTTCATCTGTTACAATTACATGTTATTTTTTCATCATATTCGATATGCACTGCTATATAATATTCTTACAATTACACATACATGTATTCATATCAACAATTGTCCATTTTTTAATGGCAATTTTCACTTCTAAAGAATACAAATTGCCTGTTCCTGGTTTCATGGACCACCATGATTCCTTCAATAGCTCTCCTTTGCATGTACAAAGTAACTACCCCCCCCCCCCAAAAAAAAGAAAACAAAACAACACCAACACACAAACTCACACACATACCATCACCAATTTTGATTTCACCAACAAAACACAGTAGGCCTACTCACATCAGCTGATGAATTCTTGTTTCGCTAGCATTAAGCTGGTCAATAATTTCTGAATGAGTTTTTTCTTGAGACATCTTCATGTAGCTGTTTGAAAGAAATCCCTCTACACATTGCACCTGTCTGAATATTTGGTGGCATTGGTAACAAACTGTCCAAGTTCTTTAATAATTCTTAATGGCATTCAGCTGTTCATCAATCTGTTTCTGAATTACTTGTAACTGGGATGCCTTCTCCTTTGCTGTACGTCGGAGGCTGTTTGATTTGGAAATACAAGTCAATCTTCCTTGTGACTCTGCTTCCTCAGCATACTTGTCTGCTGAGGTGTGAAGACTTTTCACATCTGCTTGCAGTCTCATTTGTTTGGCCTTTAGTTCTTCCAAACCATCCATCAGTCCTTTTCTCTTTCCTTCTTTCTTTTCCTTTTCCTTTTTACGCCTCTGTTCATCGAGATAGATGTGGTATTTCTGCCTGCCTGCAGACGCAGCCAACATGATTGATTTGTCAATAGTCACATTCTTGATTCCTCCAACATACTTGATATGGTCATAAATGGCCCTCAATGATATCAGTGAGTGTCCCAGGAGATTGTCCTCTTCAACTTCGTTGTTGATTGAGAAACCTCTCTCAATGGAGGCTTGTCCATGGGACAAGACAAGCAACATGCGGACCAACTTTAAGAGGGTCGAATAGCGAGACTCGGACAGAAATTTGCACATTACAGAGTCCAATCTCTCTTTCTTTGGATCAAAGTCTCTCATCTCTGCACTTCTTGATGCCTCATCACATGCTTCTGAGTATTCTCTTAGGATATCGTCACATGAATCCTTAAGTCTGTGGGCATCACTAAGGGTGTTAAGCACCCTCTTCAGCTTTGCAGTGGAGTTTTCTTTGTCTTTTGCCATGTTCTTTGGACTCAAGCATCCTATATTTCTCACAAGTGCATACTTAAGCGGACATCGCTCAATGAGCTTCCGGGTCATTGCAGCAAGAAACTTCTTTGCTTGAGTGCGAAATTCCAGAACTTTCAGCTCACTGATGATATTTTTCGCCTTCAGATCTTTCAGCTTCTTCTCAGTGTAGAATCCAATGTCCAACTTGGCCAAGGGCAGCTGAATGGCCTCACTGCTAACATCTACCTGCATTATCTTGTAAGGAGAAGTAATGGTACTCCTGTCCAGCTTTAAAAATCGCTGCATAAGGGATGCAAGCATTCTAGTAAGGTCTTCAGCTAAAAAGGGCAGCATTGGTGCATCAGTCTGATAGTCTGTTAGGAAAGGATTGACCAGCTTTGCAACAGATATGAAGAAGTACAGTCTTGCTAAGAAATCAGTTATATGAGTACATTTTGAAACAGTTTCAAAGGACTTGTTCTTTGGGTGAGGGATTTTCTTCTCTTCTACTGCTTTAACATACGCACATACACTCTCCCAGATGCTGATTGCTCTCTCTGCAACAGGAAGGTTTTCCAGCCATCGGGTCTTGCAAAACTTAAGTGGCATGGTATGATCTCCAGTTATCTTCTGATAATCCTCTCTTCTGGCAGGGGAATCAGAAAACAGGTAATACAAGGATGATAGAAAGCTTTCCACCTCCCAGTCAGCAGCCTTGGCACCTGTCAGAAAAGCACCATTAACTATATGGAGCCCGCATGAGCCTATATTCAGTATGGATTTGGTCAGGTCAGCAGTGTACTCTCGCGTAAAGTCATCATACATCTTCCAATTAACGTTGGGACCATCCATTGATATTTGCAGTAATTTTTCCAAGCCAACTGTGTGCAGAACTTTATTCAGTTCTTCCTTGAGGTGAACAGCTGAACCATGTCCGATGAACACAGACGTCAAGTAGCGAGTGCAAACTTCATTGTGTTGCCATGTTCTTATGAGGAAGTCCATCTGCTTTTTCTGGAGCTTCTTGTTGAGGCTTTCATCAAACAGTATCACATAGTGGTTTGATTGTTTTATGTTGTCATAAAGGAGGTCTTGCACATATGGGCCCAAACCAAACACCGTCATATACCGACATTTTGTTTCTGACAACGTGAAACCCTTAGCAATAGCTGAGTCCGGAAACATTCTTTGAAAGAGCTCACTGTTGTGCTGGCAAGAATGAAATGATAAATGATCCTCCACCACTTTCAGACACCAGAGTATTTCAGCTTTTAAAGTTTCCTCTCTTGCAGCAACAGGAATGGGAGTTGTCACTTTAGAGGTTGATGGCGCACAAGTACTGGTTGTTGCATCTGTAGACGTGATAGATACTGATGAACTTTCTGCACCTTTTGCCTTGAAGAAGCTCTTGAGTGAGAGAGTAGAATCTAGGAGAAAAGAAAAAAATGTCTATTAAAATAAATAAAATATAAATATCATCATTTGGTAAGATTTAGGGCCGAGTCAAAACGTTTAACTGCCGTTCAAACGACCATTAAAAGCATAAACGTTTTCCTATTTTGACAACCGTTTGACAGTATGGGGAAGGAAAAAAAAAAAAAATTCACGGCAACTTTTGGCCAATTGATGTAAGTCACTAAGACAAGTGGACTAATTTTTGACTCATTCCTTAAAAACATATTTTAAAGAAATAGAAAGGAGGAAATACTTCTCAAGGCAAGCAAACTGTTGGACCCAATTGTAAGTACAAAATTTAGTTTTATGATTTTTGGGGTCAATTTTAAGGTAAATTATTATTATTTTTTTTTTCTGCAGTCCACATACAGTGCCCGGTACAACACTGGCGTGTGAGTGCGGAGCCCCCTGGGTTAGCGTTCGGGCTGTTGCATGCAGTAACCTAGCCGGCCCGGCCCGGGGCCGGGGACGCTCCCGAACGGGCTGGTCGCAGTAAGCAGTAACCAATGCCTGCGAGGTGACATCGCATCGCTAAATAATCTCAAATCTTTCATTTTTATATAATTATTATCAGTCATTATTTGGATTCATGCTCAATAAAGGATCGGTAAAATTCACATTAAAAATGCTCACTTACGACGTTGTTGCTGTTGGAGGTTTGCTGTGTGTTTTTCACTCTTCTTGTGGCTCTTGACGGCTGCTTCGCCCATATTACGGACACTGAATTTACACATACAAACAGCACATCTAGCAGTCCCCAGATCGGAACTTTCTTTCAAAATCCAGCCACGGTAATCCGGGTGTTCTAACCAAGCATCCTTAAAATGACAATTTCCAGGCATTTTGAATATCACTTCCACAAAATTTGTAATGGTGAAAATATCCACGTGACGAGTTCCAAGGTCTGTGAAAATAAACAACTCCGTTTCATGAAGAATCAACACATGCACAAAAGTTTCAAAACACATGCCGTCGCGTCGATATATAGATCGTCAACGAGCTAGCGCTGCCAATTTGCCTTGTTGACACGTCAGTATTGTTCCTTTTTTATTTAAATAATGAAAATTAAAAAACAAATATTACTAATTTACTTTTTCCTCATTTATTGGAGAAGTGTAAAAATTGTAGTAGTCTAAGTGGTCGCAATTTAATGCAAAGCCAAAGTGCAATCGAGGCATTACATTCGTTCTTGGAGTGTCACATGTCGCGTTGGCACCATCATCATATGCACACACACACTGCACACGTACACGTGCGCTAGCTTGCTGAACTGAGCTAGCGCTAGCGAGCTCGCTCGCAAGCTAGCCATGTGCGCACGATGTGGACCGTACCGCCATACTGACCATACACACGTAGTTCGTATCGTACACGTACACACCCACGTACACAGCGCTTATCCATCGATCATAGTGAACACATTCACAAGTACAATCAGTCGGTATGTTACGAATGAAAGAAAATACGAGAAGAAAATGGTTGAAATATCTCCATTTATTCACTTGTATAGTGAGAAAATACTATAGTTGTCCATAATTTTGATATTCCATGACTTTCCATGACTTTCCAATGGAAAAAATAATTTTCCATGACTTTCAAGGCCTTAAAAGCAATAAAGTAAAATTCCATGACTTTCCAGGTTTTCCATGACCCGTACGAACCCTGTATTCTCTTCGCCCGGGATATGTGATGCAATCGGGAACACCCTCGCCCCCTTGCACCACGCCCAGAGTTGAGAGGCCAACTCGTTCAGAGCCACAGAATGAGTGCCTCCCTGTCTGTTGATGTACGCCATCACCGATACGTTGTCCGTAAGAAACAGAACCGAACGACCCACCAGACGAGCACGGAAGTGACGAAGCGAAGCAAACACTCCCATGAGTTCCAACACATTGATGTGGAGCAGAAAGTCCAGATGACTCCAGTCTCCTGAAATCATTGACCCCTGGCAATGACCTCCCCAAACCAACAGCGACGCGTCCGTGGTGACGGTCACAGAAGGGAGAGGAACTCGGCAGCGTTTGCCCTGAAGGAAGAAGGAACGACGAAGCCAAGGACCTAGAAGACCCTTGACTCCGGACAACAGGGAGATCCACGACAATAAAAGAACTCACGCTCGGCTGATAAAACTCCAACAGAAAGAGTTGGAAGGGACTCATCAATAGTCGACAATCTGGAAGCATGCCGACTAGACTGGAGAGAAACCCTAGCCACTGAAGCCAACACTCGGCTTTCACCCGACGTGCACATCTCAGAGACCGAGCAGTCCTGACTATCGTCTCGACCCTGTCGAGCCTGGGACGAGCCAGCTGATGACGAATGTCCAGCTGAGCACCTAGGTAAGACGGCGTGCGAGCCGGAACGAATTCTGATTTCTCCCAAAATATGAGAAATCCGAGATCTTGAGTCGTGCTGATCAGAATCTGCATATGATCCAACAGCATGACTGACGCCACGACTCTCGTGAAAATCCGAGGAGCAGGGCGCAAACCGAACAGGAGCGCTCTGTAACGGTAGAATTTGCCCAGGAAGGCAAAAACCCCACAAGATCCCGCGACCGCGGATGTATCGGCACATGAAAATAAGCGTCGCGAAGATCCAAAGAAACCGCGACGTCTGCGGGATTCAATGAAGAAAGGATGGTTGCCAGATGATCCATTCGGAAATGAACCTTTCCCAAATGAAGGTTAAACCGCCTCATGTTGAGAATCATTCTTAAAGAACCCGAGCACTTGGGAATTACGAACACCGGCGACAAACAAAGACACGGGTGATCGTCTACTTCCTCTATTGCCCCCTTCTCTAACAGAGACACGAAATCGGAGGAAATGTGACTCTGAAAAAGAGGGGACATGATCGGAGAGCGGCTCCGGAGGACGCCATTCGGAAGAGGTTCCACAAAATCTATGAAGAACCCTTCTCGTACCACCGACAGAACAAATGCGTCGCTGGTGATCTTCTCCCACGCCGGGAGAAATCTCCGGAGCCGCCCGCCGACCTAAGACCCAAGCACTCGGGGGAAGCCATCATCTAGAGAATGACTTCCCACCACCACGAAAGGGAGTCCGGGAAGATAGAAGAATCACGGTAAGAAGAAACTCGAGACGAAGGACGACCACGATCCTGGTATTCCTCCTCGGCCGGGTACCAGTCCTGAGGGCGGCCCTTAGACTGGCCGACGTTCTTACGAAAAGAACCCGAAATCTTCAAACTATTCTTACGAGGTCTGGAGGAAGGAACCGGTTCTTGGACATCGCGAAAAGCAACGGACAGGTCTCGAGCCTGCTTCTCACCATCAATCTCGGCTTGCAGTAGAGTAGTGAAACTATCTCCACAAAGGCGGGGGCTGGCCACTGGAATCTGCGGAAGCAGTCCTGGAATTTGATGCGGTCGAATGCCCAAATAAGTGAGCACAGCCTCCCGACGATACTTCTCGATGGAATGCGAAGTCACCGCAAGCCGTGAGAAAAGATCAAACAACAAATTGTCACTTTTATCAAAAGGACCACGAGTCCCAAACTTCTTCCCCAAACGACTGGCCACCGCCACAAGTTTGGGAGAAACCCGTTTAGGACACAAATACAAATCCGCATCCTGAGGAACGAAAGCGTACTTGTCCACCTGCCGCTTAAGAAATCCCGTCGATGACGACAAGTCTTCTGCGGCATTCACAAATTCTTCTTTGTGTAGAACAGGAAGAAACAGTCCCTGAAACGCTGAAGAGTCCGATTTAGAAGACAGGAAGCCCCGCCGATAACTCCGGGACGACACAAGAAACGGGCACATATTTGTGAAACAAGGCTAACGAATCCGCGCCAGAGACACAAACGGAAGTAGACGCATCATCCCCCGCAACTGAACCAGACGACTGAGCGATGGAACCAGTGTCCCAACGATCAACCGAGCCCCCCCTATCTTGACCAGATAAACAGGGACGATCCCCGCCTCTCGGAGCGCCCAACGAAGCGTGAGGCGGAGAAGCAAAAAAAAAAGAGAGGACCCCGGCTGAATACGACAACTCGAAACCCGCACCGGCGACTGCTCAGGCGAGATCGATGCATCTTCGGAAAACTCCGAAAATAAATCAACCGCGATCGGATCCGAAAGTGAAGTAGGACGAACCGGAGGAGCCGACTCGGGCACCGAAGATCGAAAAGCGTCAGCAAAAGCCCGCATCCAATCCGAAAATTCCGGCGGGGGTGGAGGCACCGACGGAGGGAGAGTAGCCACCAAAGGCGGACCCCGAGGAGCCGCAAACGGTGCCATAAAATCAGAGCGCGGATTCTTCGAAGGATAAACAAAATCCGAGGAAGAACCGGCCACCGCGTCCCGGGAACCCCGCCTCTTACGAGACGTAGCGGTAACGGAAAAGGCCGAAGAAACGGGACGGTTATCCGATAAAGGCCCGACAGTAGGAGCTCCCCGCAAACCGAATCGGGAAAACGGAACACGAACCGACGGAGAGGCGCGGTTAGTTGAAGCCCCAGGATCCGACTCGGATGCACGGGTATCCGGACCGAAATCCGGAACCGGCAAATCCGACAAAGGGACAGAAGAACCGAACGGTGACCGGTTCAAGTCCGGATCCACAGAAGCAACCCGAATATCCGTCGATGGATTTGTGCACCGACCAAACAAAAGAACCGACGGAACAATTGTTGGCGGTGCAGAACTAAGGCCCGTTCCACCCAGGGTAAGAACCTCTGGGTTTCCGGGAACCATATTGAGGGGCGACGTATCGCCTTGCTCAACCATTCTCCTGGGCTTCCCTTGCCCGCATAAACGTCCACTGACGTTCGCATCCCCGGGGTTTGCGGTGTCACCACCGCTCCCGAGGGGCGTAACTAACGAAGACTTATTACTAGAATCCTTCGTCTTCGTACCCGTCAATGGATTTGTGCACCGACCAAACAAAAGAACCGACGGAACAATTGTTGGCGGTGCAGAACTAAGGCCCGTTCCACCCAGGGTAAGAACCTCTGGGTTTCCGGGAACCGTATTGAGGGGCGACGTATCGCCTTGCTCAACCATTCTCCTGGGCTTCCCTTGCCCGCATAAACGTCCACTGACGTTCGCATCCCCGGGGTTTGTGGTGTCACCACCGCTCCCGAGGGGCGTAACTAACGAAGACTTATTAATAGAATCCTTCGTCTTCTTTCTCGCGACAGAACTTGATTTCTTCTTCGTGAAACCTGCTAAGAGAAAATAAGAACTGCGAGACATATTATAACCTGCGGGAAAGAAAATTAAACAAAGGGTACGAGCAATTATCAACAAGAATTAAATAAACTACCAGTGACTAAAACACCCCACCGACTACCCCCGCACGCACCCGAGGCCTCGGAGGAGTGAGGACAGGCAAACGCGAAAGCGGAAACGTAACAGTAGTCGGCAAGAAAACGTTCTAGAATACTGATAAATAAATAAATTCACGGAGTGAAACTACTCTCTAACGAACAGGAAATCGTAGAGAATATTATAAAAGGCGAAAATGCGAACCAAAAAGTGACTAAAGAGGAAAAACTCTTCAACTTTTGGGAGCGATTTTTAGTGTAACTTATCCGTTCGGATGCGAAGAGATAAGAGGAAGAGGTTACGTTGGCGGCGCTCGGACGCAGGGGTCACGGAGGGCGCCTTTGGGCGGGGGGGTATGAGCAATTTGGCGATGTGTTTTAAGTTTCGGTTATGCAATGTTGAGGTGCAACAATAGCAAAGTAGAATAGGTAGATACGTTGATTTATTGATGTAAATAATGTGTGCACCATCTTTACACACATTAGGAAGAATTCCAATCTTGAACATTTGCATGTCTTTTAGTTACCAGTTCATCCTCGCTTAATACACTGGGTGACTCCGACAACTGAACTTCCTTCTTTATGGTACAAGACATATAACTGCTGTATGCCTCACTCATCAGATACATGTACTGGATGTGTCCAAATCCAGTCTAGCACTTCAATGTTAAAGTTATTTGTCCAATGGCTCAGACATGAAGACTGTACACAATGACCCATTCGTCTACAGCCGTAAGTAACATATACATGACAGTCAAGGTTTTTGTCCAGCCAATAACAAATTCCAACCTTCAACGACCCAACCTTCAACAACTATAATATACATGTACACAGCTTATACTATGCTTCTAGTCAGTGACAACCTGGAACTAGAACAAATATGGTTTATAATTCAAATACAGGAAGTTTGATCCTAAAACTTTGATTAAAGGTCAGCTTTTGTCCTGGTTCTACCACTGGATTTCTAAAGAACTGTCTAAATATCATTCTACATAATTGATCAAATGGTGAGTTAGAATTTCCATACTTCATTGAGTTGGTTACACAAGCCAAAATATGTCATCAAAGTAAACAATAACAACAACAACAACAACCTGGCTACATCAACAATATGTTCAGTGAAAAGTAAGATGGATATGTACATACAGTTGTATGGGACAACCCACTGTTTAAAACTATGTTCTGTACAGTAGCACTAACATATCCCACTGTTATCCCCTTCCTTTGCTTATACAGTCAAGCCTGTCTATAGCAACTGCCCAAGGGAAACACAAAAAGTGGTCTTTGTAGACAGGTTCCTTTAGTACATGTTCCAATGAGAAACCATTTCAAGGGAAACAAGGAATGTGGTCTTTGTAGACAGGTGGTCACTAAAGCAATTTTGAATGTTCATGTACATTGATAAGCCATCAAACATTTTTTTTGGGGGTAGATGTTTATTTGTCATTTTAATATTAAGTCTAAATTTCAGTTTATTGCTCAAAAATGTTACCTATTTTGTTCAATATCAAAAACTCAACATTATAGTTATGTACATGTATGGTGTGCCTTTAATGTCTAATAAACACATTCAAGTATAAAATCAATACAATAGTAGACCTTTGATCTCACATATTACCCTCAATAACTGAGCCATATCTATCGAAATAAGGTCATAACTTATTCCTTGGATCACATTAAATACAGTGTTGGAGGATTATTTGATATAATCCGCCCACTAAGGCTGCGGTATGCAGAAAATCAAATCATATTTAATTTAAAAG
This sequence comes from Strongylocentrotus droebachiensis, assembly GCA_035222895.1. Classification (NCBI taxonomy): domain Eukaryota; kingdom Metazoa; phylum Echinodermata; class Echinoidea; order Camarodonta; family Strongylocentrotidae; genus Strongylocentrotus; species Strongylocentrotus droebachiensis. The sequence continues at coordinate 273,505 of JAVYIG010001210.1, forward strand.
GCATAACTAAAACAAGTTAAGTAACACATTTGCTTCTACATGAAAATACAATATGCTGCGGCAACTTCTTTGTTGTAAATCTCTTTATTTGCACATCCAGCCTCTTTTTAAATAAAATTGCCTGTTTTACAAATGCGACACTTAATGTTGTGCACATCTTATCATATCCCGTTTCCTGACCCGACTCTGAACCAATCTTTGTTCATCAAAAATTATGTAATGTATATGTATACATGAATGTACATTAGAAAAATACTACTACTACAAACATTTGTCAGCCTGTAATTCATGTAATAAGGTTGAATTACATGCTAGGGGAAGTTCAGTCTGTGAAGGTGGGCCTCATAAAGCAACAATTTAGGCCTTGGTATGAATAAACTTAACTTGTGATAGAGATTAAGATCGAGATTTAATGATGATGATAATAATAATAATAAACCATTCTTGTATAGAGCATAGCTCATTACATTAAAGGGCCCCTAAAGGGCCAATGCTTTATTTCTAATATCACTTACTTTGATTACTAGTGAGTGGTCATGTCCATAGCATATCTCTTTAGCTGTTAAGAATTCAGACACAAAAACAAGGAAAATTTAAAATACAGACAAATTAAATCAGTTCCAATTAAAATGCATGTACATGTAAATGTATTAGCTTTCACTGAAGGTATAAAAACAGGGGAACAAAATCATGGCCAAATTACAATCTTGTTTCTACTGTCTTTAAATAAAGGAGCTCATCTTTCTTCCTTAAATCAGAAATTACTTAATATGAACTGTGACCTCTGACCTCTGACCCCATGGGACATTCTTTACAAGGAAACTAACAATGTGAAAATGGAAGCTTGTCTGAGGATATCCTGTTTGTAAATTAGTTCTACAAAATGGTTTAACCAACTTGCACCAAAAAATAATCATAAATGAGCAAATAAATACATAGTTGATATGTTTATATTACCCTGTTCAAAAATCCTAATGCTGCTTGATAAACATTTGAGACTTGAAGCCAGTTTCTATCAAAATACAATGTCATTAAATCCAAAACACATGATTTATGTGGAGGGGCACTTCCTGTAAATATAATTCTGACATACCTGATTTTCCCTCTTTATTTAAAGCATCAACCTGAAAAAAGAAACGGATAAAAAAAAGAAAACTTTTAAATATGATTTACAAAGTAAAGAATTCACAGTAACCTATCAAAATATTTTTGTAAAGGGGCTATTTATGAAAAAATAGTTTTTAAAAAAATGTACATGTGTACCGTAAATCTCTGTGTATAAGGCGCACTTTTTTTTTCCGTCGGCAAAAATCAAAAGTCGGGGGTGCGCCGTATACACAGGTACAGGATATTTTGAGTCCTCAAAATGCCACTTTTTAGTGGTTTTTGAAAATCTCTGTGTCTCAACTTGAATTACATAATGCAAATAAAGAATAGGATCTACTATTTGAAGTTAAACTATGTTCCTAATTTGAAGGGAAGAGAATTTTTTTTTTCTTTTTCTTTTTCAGTCATGATAAATTATGCCCCTTCACAAAGCATTTTGCCGGCCGAAGCTCTCCCGTGTCTTCAGCTCACTCACCTGTATCATGCAGCTCACTCACTCACGAAAACTAGCCTGTCCAAATTTCTGTTTGGACTCGCAAGGAAATTTTTTCTGTCATCTTTAGTTTTAAAAACAACATTGTTACTAGGTCTAACTTAGTTCACAAACACTTCAACTGTGCCTCGTAATAAAATGAAAGTATTTTCGAACACTGAAATGAGAGCCGATCTGATCTGGTTAACAAAAAGCTAAAACAGCCCAAAAAGCTTTTGTGTGGCTTTTTTGGCTTTTTGTTAACCAGATCAGATCGGCTCTCATTTCAGTGTTTGAAAATACTTTCATTTTATTAAGAGGCACAGTTGAAGTGCTTGTGAACTAAGTTAGACCTAGTATTAATTTATTTTTTTAAACTAAAGATGACAGAATTTTTTTTCCCCATTTTTTTTTTTTTTCCAGAATTTTTTTTCTTCCCCAATTTTTTTTGTTGGGGTCTTCAAAATAGGGGTGCGCCTTATACACGAAGATTTACGGTTTGTATTTATATTGAGAACAGACCATTACACGACACATTCCAACGGAACACAACTTGGAAGCGCATGGAAGGAAAAACGATTTCACATCATGGTCCCCAACAGAAGTTAAAGTTGACATAACTTCTGTGCACTGAGCATGCAGATGTATCAACTACATGTAATGTATTCCAGCCACTTTTAACTTTATCTACATTATCTTTGCAATATCTCCTTACAACCGGAACTTTAGGAGCTGATATTCTTTGGGAGTTGATATTCTGAATGTAGTGTACTGGCATAGAACCAAAAACATGCAGAGAAAAATATTTCTTTAAGGTACATTACATAAATATGATACTCCATTTTACAAAGCTAAAAAAAACACTCACATTGGCACCAGAGAAGATAAACCTTGCACAATCCCTCAATGCACCACTCTCTACAGCCTTTAGGAGCTCCTGTGTAAATATAGAGACATGGCAGAATAGAGAAATATGTTTTGCATCTTTTTTATTTAATCATCGGCATTAGAAAATATTATCGTAATTAAAGGTTGAATGATAAAGTATGGATATGATAAAAATATAGACCATGATAATACAAATGTCAGATCGTGCAATATACATGTATATATATATCTACAAGTTACAGTTATCCCTCCCCCAGAGAAAAAAAAGAACAAATGCCTTAATAAAAAGAAGTCCTCCACAATTGAATGCAACCTAGTTCATAGGCACAAAGCCACTCCTTTCCGATTATTTCTTAACATGGAAGAATCATACTGGATAGTCTACAACTCAAGATGAGAATTTTATTCTTTTGAAAAGAGGACACTAAAATGAACAGAAGGTGATGTAATAGACTGACAGGAATTTTACCTTATCGAGTATCTCTCTCTCCCATAGGATCTGCTCACAGAACTGTCTGTCTCTGTATTTCTTCTCTATAAACAACTTTCGCTGCTCTCTATAGAATAAAAACAAAATGTAAATGAATTAGCCATCAAAGAACAATGCTTATTATTATATATTTTCATTTAATGTAAACTGGCATTTGACTTGGCCAAGCTCATGACCTCTGAAAAAGGCATGTTACCTGTTTTTGTCTCTCTTAGCCCAGGACCCTGTTGCATAAAACTTACCATTGATGGTAACTTTGCTATCAATTGCAACTACCATGGTAACAGGGCTCAACAGCCAATCAAAATCAAGGTTTCCATAGTAGTTACCATTGATGGCAAAGTTACCATCAATGGTACATGTAAGTTTTGTGCATCAGGGGTGTTCAAAATCAATACTTGTAGGATTTGTATTGAAATATAAGTTATTGATAATAGCCGACATGTAACGTGTGATATTTTCGTTATCACAATCACTACCATCATCATCATTACTATCCTAATCATTTTTACTTGACTGTCATCATCATCATCATCATCTTCATCATCATCATCATCATCATCATCATTGCCATCGTCGTCATCTTCATCATCATCATCAGCATCTTCACTTTCATCACCATCAGCAGTATCATTGTCACAATTATTATTATCAGTAGTAGTAGCACTGTCACCATCAACAACACCATCATCATCATGGTCATTATCATCACTTTGACCATCATTCCAATAACCTTCATGACTTTAATTATCCTCATAATTGTCATCTTCATTATCATCAACATTAGGGAGGTACTACCACCCTGGTAGAAGCATGAGATTGAAACCATCCACAGGGTTGAGCTTCTCTTGGATGCTTTTGCTCATCCTGTTGCTATCATCATTATAATCATCTCCATCATCATCATCATCATCATTGCTATCATTGACATAGCTCAGTTGGTAGAATAGTGGTCTGGTAATCTGGCGACCCGGGTTCGAAACCAAGTAGATGCGCTAGTGTCCTTTGGTAAGGCATTAATCCTCATTACCAGGTCCCTCTGATAGGACCTAACGGCTTCGGTCCTCTGGTTGCTTACTAACAAGCACAGTCAGCTAAAATAACCGCCACTACTACTACTATTAGTCATTTTTATTTCTTTAATCATCAATATCGTCATCATCATTATCCCATATTCAAAATCATAATCATCATCTTGACCATCACCATGACAACTTACATGCTATCATCTGGCATGGGTTTGACACCATCGTTAGGGTCCAGCTCCTTCTCCAGCTTCTCCTCCCAGAAGTTGTTACTCATCTTGTTACCAACGACAAGAAACACCTCCAGGGCAGAGTCCGTGAAGGCTTTGACATCCATCTTGAGAGATCTGACCTTTGACACATGCACTCCGAGGTCACGATGAATGCCTAGTCAAAGTAAGTGAATTAGTTTGTGAAATCACACTTTCTTCTTAACTTCCACAAATAGGGCACATTAATAAAGCAGCAAAATTGCCCTTAACTAGTCTACCCTAGTTAGACCCCCCCCTAAATCAATGAACAAATAATGCAATCATACATGAACATCTAATTTACATTCAATAAAGAAACATATCTATAAGGATATGTTCACGTGCCTCATTCAACTTTCATGATATCTACATGTATTTCCATTTTAATTACCTTTCATGTTCTCATACGTTTGTTTAATATGTATTAAAATCCTCATTTTTCATACTTATTTATATAAAGTACAGGAACATTAAAATGTATCCCCACATCTGCATGAATGGACATGTTCTCTAGTTTGAAGCTGTTGTTAACTTACCAGCGCAGTTCTTGCACACCACTATTCCAAAGTTCAGTGAACACCAATCAGGATCTGAGGGGAATAACAAATTAAATATTCTTTTAATCTCCTAGCAAAGATGAGGAATTTACAGGATTAAAACTGAATCAAATTGGTTTATACAAATCCTCATTTATATCCTGTTCACACTTCAGCATTCATTGCCACTGTCTTTGTATTATCTTGTCTCCTCCTCTCTTCTCTCCCCCTCCCCCACTCTCTCTCTCCCTTAATAACTTTCTCTCTCTGTACCTCACTTTCTTTATCTCTACCTATAACCCCCCCCCCCCCCCCTTCTTTGCAATTTGCTTTATTGTCTAGTTGGTTCTCCATCCCTCCCTTGCTCCTGCTTTCTCTCTCAACTCTCAACCCAGATCAAACACTTACTTTTCGTCCACTCATAAAGACTATCTGTCTATACATCAAATTAACAATCATTTGGTGCCAGTATTGTAGAGAGTCCTATTGGGGGATACTACAGGTAGCATGGTTGAAAGGTTAGGTCAAAAGTCACATCGAAACCTACCTGGCATACTACAGTCAGCACAGTATTTGTTGGCCTCATTCTCCCAGGCTTTGTGAAGATACTGGATGGGAAAACACAAATACAGGTTAGTAAATGAATGGCTACTACAAACAAGTTTGATACACGGTCAATTTCCTACGCTGACCCAATTCCTAAGTAAAATCCTGGACCAAAATATGTACCTAAACCTAACCTTTGACCTCATTGTAACAATATCACAGAAGAAAATTTAGATCAATGCTTTAATCTCAACCAAAGCATCATTAAATTACCAGTACCCTCTTAATCATACATTTGCACATGAACGATATTACCAAGATGATTTTCAAGGACAACGGGCATTCATAAACAGTTTCAGTTGTTAAAAGTACTTTGCTACTTGAGAATTAGAGAATATACAAGTAGAATACATGCATACATTGTAAAAAAAGACTGCAAAACCATAAAATATTGTGACATAAAACTATCACAAATTGTTTAAGGACAGCCACTTTCACAGAAGAAACTTGTAGCAAATCTGAACCACCCACTAAAATTTGCAAACATTTTGTGCACGCAAGTTTTTTAATTTGTTTACAGTAGTCTACACGGAGAGCTGATATTTGGCTTCACGTGAACAGCAGCATGCATTCGTTCACATTGTACCCTTCAGTATTAAGGGACGGTCAAATAACAACATCATAAAGAAACTACAACAAACACTTAAATCAATCCCAGCATTGAGGCATCAAAATAATCTTTAAAGGCCAACTGTACTACTTGCTCCCTCTACATGGAAAACAATGCCTAAGCGGTGACCGTTGGTTCCCCATGATCCTCTTTTTCTTATGTTTATTGAGAGCTGAGTTGACGAGATAGCCACCTGTCAGTGACCGCGCTGGGTGGTCTAATCTTTCCTGGCCAAACTAGTACAGACGGGCTTTAAGATTAAAGTTACAATATTGTAGAGGTTGATTACCAGTTTGTCAGAAAGTCCTTCAGAAACAGCATTCATCATGGCATTGACCCATTCCTTAGCTTCCTCTGGTGATTCTGCAGTGAAACTGGATTAGGAAAAAAAAAGGGAAAGTAAAGTGATGGAAAATGTATTTGTGGTGGTGGCAGGTATGAAGATGATGGTGATTGTGGTTGTGGTAGTGATGGTGATAGTGATGATGGTTTAGTAATGGATGGGGTTGGTGATGGTGATAGTGGAGGAGATGGTGGTGATGATGGTGATGGGGATGATAAATATGATGATGATGGTGGTGGTGGTGGTGGTTGTGGTGATGATGGTAATGGGGATGATAATTATGATGATGATGATGGTGGTGGTGGTGGTGTTGTTTGTTGTGATGATGATGATATTGGTGGTGGTGGTGGTGGTAGATGTGGTGATGAAGGTAATAGTGGTGGTGATGGTAATGGTGATGGTGGTGGTGATATTTGTGACAATGATGATGATGCTGATGGTGGTAGTGATGATATTGATAAGTGTTGGTGGTGTTGCTTGTGGTAGTGATGGTGACGATAATGGTAATGTCAATACAAGCATGTACTTACTGGTATGTTGTACTGGGCGTGGTTAGAACGACCCTATCTGGTTTCTGTGGATTCACTCTACCATTAGCTAACATCATCTGAATATCTGAGATAGGAACAGCAGCCTCAAAGTCCTGTAAAAACATGCAACCAAATGTTAAACATGATATAATTTCAAGGGGTACTATTAAATTAAAGATGATATAAAGGGGTCAGTAACACAAAGACATAACTCCATTTTGGCCACTTTGAGAAAAAGTGGTTTATGTGTCATTGAGCACTTGGGCCTTAAGGAGTTAAGTCTATGTTTCACTAGCCATTGACTTCAATGGGGTGTTGGGTGGAGTTAATTCTTTGTGTTTCCTGGAAAGCCTACATTTTTCTGAACATGTTGAAATCAAATTCTCATTTTGGCAAAATATGGAGTTACGTCTTTGTGTCACTCAACCCTTGGTATGTTATTCACTTTAAAAATGAAAAAATACAGAATCATGTATTTAAAATATCTTCTGTCATTGCTGTCACACTTGTTAAAATATCAACAATGAAAAGAAGAAGAAAAAAAGTCTTTTTTTCTGATAAAATAAAAAAGAAGATTTCAATTCACTTCATAGTCCAAGCACATGTGGTGCAGAATCTTTGAAAGGGTGGAACATCAATAAACTTACTATTTCTGATATTTTAATGTAAAAAAGAAAATGAATGTCAAAATAGTGAAAATAAGGATGGGGTATAGTAAAAAAAGAGAGGAATAAGTACATTAAGGCATCAACATGGTAGTCAATGTCTTTAATGTTTCTTAGAAATGAATGTACTTTCCTAGTTCTTGGTTCATAAAATAAAAGTCGAAGATGAGAAAGCTCCTACAGGGTTACCATTGCAAGAGCTGTGGTTGGGAGCACCCCCCCCCCCCAACAAAAATAAAATATAAACTTACCCTTTCTGTTGTATAAAAACACAGCATCTCTCCTTTAATGGCCAGATATCTGAAATATAACATAAACATAAAATATAAACAACATGTAAAGCAATTGAATCAATTAAAGTAGCTATTAAAAGCCAATTTGTCTGGACAATATACTCTACCTCAAACATACATTGCTGCTTGTTACACCAGAATAATACTGTAGTTATTATTAATACACAAATATATTTGTGATGCTACTACAATCTTGATCTATGGAGAATGAGTGGTAAAAATTCATGCATGCTAAGATAGACAAAAGGACAACTAAGATGTTACTCATTCTAAAATGTTTACATAGTCCTTTTTTTCCTATGAATTATTTGCACTTACCTTTTTTGATTGCATCCTTCCATTTTGAGATATCCCTGAAAAAGAAATATTTAATCATCATCATCTTATGACTTACAATAAAGTAAAAGATAACTAGACAGTAATTAGAACAATATACACCTGTATTTGAAGTAATGTTTTCATCTATTACATTATTTACTACATGGGCATTATAATTATAAAAGTATGTGAATATGTACTTAATTCTCTATGAATTATGTCATGCCTGAGTTGTACATTGCACATTAATCACACTACCCATAGGTTTATTTGATGTAATATTACATTCTTGCAACTCATCTTAAAATCTCTATCGTATTTATTTTGGTTATATTATAGAGAGTGAAAACAAAACTGGGGACATAAATTATGTAAACAAGCAAATGTATAGATATACATACTTGTTTATCAGGACAGCTCATGTCTCCACCCTTTGGAAAGCCGCCAGGAGGAGGCTGAATAAAAAAACAAAAGAGATGGGAAATATAATCGAAAGTGTGGGTGAATACTTGTATCTCATGGGACACTCGCTTTATTTGAGACTTCATATAAGAAGTTTAATAAGTGCATGCACCTTACCATGGAAATACCTCAAGACATGTACTTTAGGCAATGACTAGTAAATACATGTAAGTAAAACTGTCTACTTCTGATAAAGTAAGTGTTAGGCGCTATATAAGCAAATATAATTATTATTACACATCTTATTGCTACGGTTATACGAAATGATGGTTTATATATCTCCTCCTAAAAAAAAACCCCATTATCACCAACCTGCAAATTGGAATAACATAAGGAGGACAAAAGGAGATAAGAAATGTGCTGGAAGACTAAACTACTGTATGTGTCATTGAATCATCTATGCTGAAAGTTCTGAAAATGATACTTGATTACATTAGCAAGTTTCCTTGTTACAAATTATAATTAACCCACAGCTCATGACTTGCAGAAATCAAATCGAGGAGGATCCTCAAAGACAAAAAATGGTCAGTAAATCTGTTTGAATCATCTGAGCAGCTCTTATATTCCAATATGTTTTCTCTGAACTCTTAGATTTGGTATGGTTATCTGGAATCTGAATTAATCCATCACTAAGCTTGTCCTGCAATCCAATTACATCAGTAATAACCATCAATTTGCATCCCTGAATTTGAATGAATTCTCCAGATACATGTAACCGAACGTGTGATTGCAATGTCGTGGTTCAATCTGAATGCACCGTTACAGCAGCGACATTGATATTTCAAGGTATATTTGTAATTCTTCATGAAATTTTTATGCTAAAAAAATCCATAAATCCATGTACAAGCACAAGTTGCTTCTTAAAGGTCCTGGCCTATTATTTATTCTGTATTTATGATTTTTAATGTTTTTTATGATGCCAAATGAACTGAAACTGAACAGAAACTAAAACTTGAATTAATATCAAAGATCATATCATATCAATGAGGAGATAATACTGTGTGTTCTAGATTTGTTTGTATTTTTGTCTTCAAATGTATCCTACATATGAATACATGTACACATGTATCATACCTTTTTTTATTGAAAAATCTTTCAAACCAGTTTTACAGCATTGCCTTACAAAGGCAGATTCTGTGCAATGTGTCCTCTATGTCCCGAATTCACAAAGGAGGTTTAAATTTAACCTATGTGTTAAGTCTTCATTTACATAACCCATGGTCTAAAATTAGCACAAAATAAGCGTGACACAGTCAGAGGTCCAATATAAGACGCGAGCAAGGCACAGTACTCTTAATTTGTGCTAATTTGCACTTATTTTAAACCATAGGTTATGTAAACGAGGGTTTAAACTATGGGTTAAATTTAAACCTCCTATCCGAGTTTGGGCCTATGACATCATGACACTTGACTCATCCATATTTTTCATCTATGAATTAAGAATCTCCTGACAATGACTTTGAAATCACCACTAAAGTCAACGGCCAAATCAAGAAATTCTTCCTTTCGGATATGTGGGAAAAAACACATGTTTGTCGTGTGGGATGCACTGAACAGAAAAGCCCTTAATCATTTCACTTTGAGGCAGAAATTGGGTACAATCAGATCTGTTTCTTAACTAGAACATTACAAATACACAAATTCAATTCACAAACTTGCACAGCCCAATAATCAACCAGACACATGGTTCTTGGATAATTGTGATATTTCTGTATGAAGAGGAAGTCAGGATCATATATGCTGCAGATCATAGTAGGTAGGGGTTTCAGCTACGATTGATATTTTAAAGATCAATACCATTATCTCAAAATAAATCTGTATAGCAGCAAGATGAGCTTATGAAAATATGTGCACAATTTCAGGTCGTAAGACCTTGTGGTTTTCTCTCTGTAAGTGAAAATTGGAGCCCTCATTTTGTACACAACAAACGGTTTTAATTGCAAAATTCAAATTTGCAAAGAAAAATGACTGTAGTTATGCTAATAATGAATACTTTTAGGAAAGTTTTCAATTGTGATATTTTCAACATTTTGGCCCTTTGACAAGTTTTGAGATTTTCATTGTGCATACCCCTGTAACAGTGAGGAACACCCTTTAAAAGATAGCTATAATATACGTTTAATAAATACAAATGTCTTGTAACTCAAATGTTAAACACTGATTTCATGAACTCATATGTGAAACACTGATTTCATGAAGAAAAAAAGAAGAAATGAATCAAATCTGCTCGTCATCTTCAAGAACAAATGCTGTAAAAATAGCATCCTGGATGTAAACTTCTTTTCCTTGTTGCCATATTTAGGCATATATGTTAATTTCATCACCAATTTGTGCTCTACTTGTTTAATAGGGCTAGATCAAAGTCCGTGAACTCCATTGTATGAATAAACCTGAACAAATTGTGACGCACATGAACAAAACATCCAATGCCATGCAGACCAAAATAGAATACACCGGGAAGGCAATAAAATACAGACTTGTTATCCCTACCATCGAGATTCAAATTCTGATACTTTTTTCCCTGAGGCTGAATCTAGATGTTTGTTATCTGTTTCGATTCATTTGAAAACGCTGACCGTCAAAACATCACCCTGGCTGTTTTTCGGATACTAATTTTGTTAAGCAATTTGCACTACCGGTATATACTTATAGGTATTTCCTAGAAAACTAGACTATTTTACGGACCTTATTTTTTCTTATGGAAAAAGAGAAAATAGAAATTTGGAACATTTGGAACAAAAGATGGATGAAAAATATATTTCAGTGTTGACATAGGCGAACAAAATATCTTTGGTGCTGTCTTTTTGTCTAATACTCTTTTTGACTTATTATAGACTATTTTATTTTGACTAGAGTACATATATCTTCTGTTTGGGGGGAGATGGGTGATACATGTACGTCTGCATTACAGTATATGAGAGAACTCCCTTCTAGCTCCAAGCTGGAGATATCTAAAACAACAGCTCATGTTGCCAAAGAACAGTGAACCACTTACAAACTTGTACAGCGAGGAGAAAATAAAAAGACAATAACGCTTGGTCATGGGTTATCAATATACCATGAATTTACTTATTAAATAAGCAGTGAATATCTTGAATAATTTTGTTTGCGTAGATTAAAAACCTGTATGTTCCTGCAAACTTCATTCATCATAAAGAAAGAAAACATTCATGCACATTTATCTGTAAAAATCCATGATATAAAACATAAGACTAGAGAAATAAATCCAAACAAAATAGAAAATATACATCTCAGTAATAAACATGATGTAGAGGGCATCACAACATTTCACTAAGGGACAAAAACATTCAACAAATTTATTTAGCACCTCATGAAACATTCCCATGAAGAAAAATTTATATATTTTCAATCACTATACCAGTGCATGCAAAACATAATTCAGGCTACAAAACAAGGAACTATTCAATATGATAAAAGAAATCAACAATATTCTACTCACTCCAAACAAAAAAATAATACTCAAAGAACACTGAACGCAATTCACTGTGGGGAGAGAACCAAGAAATGATTTCTCAACAACAAAAAAGGCAATTTCTCCCCCCCCCCCCTTTTTTTAAAACCTGTTTTTTGTTTTCATCGAAGTTGCTCTAGATCCCACGATAAAAGAGCAATCTCGAATACCACAAGCATATTGTATTATTGAAAATAAAAAAAATAACAATATCCCAGGAACATAAAATGTTGTCTATCATGCAACAATCCACAATACTCCAATACAACTCTCTCTGAAAGATAATCTTAAGTTCTAGAAATACATTGTAACATTAAAAATAAGATTTTATATGAAATTTATGCGAAAAATTTGTGCAAATAAAGTTCAGGATATACATGTATTTTATGCTAATCATATTTTGTAGAAAATCTTTGAATTCTGAGAAATAAACAAATGATACGCAAATATACTTTCTCCATATTAAAGAGTATGTATCTTCCTTTTGATGTTTTTTAGTGCAATAGATAAGATAAGGTTGTTTTCTTTTCCAAAAAGTTTTTAGAACTTTTCACTTCTTGAAAATATTTTGCTTATCCAAACAACCCAATATGGGGTTTCTTTCTTTTACATCATTCCACCATCCCCCCAAAATTCTTTGAAGCACTTTTTCTCCAAAAAAAAGAAGGCAATTTCATTGCCAATTACCAGAACAAAGAGGATTATCTTTCGAGGGAAGCTCTAAATGTGCAAGCAATCAGTGTTATACGTGTGCTATTGCATTCCCCTACACTCACCACGGCACCATGATAGCTATTGTTGTTGGTAGACTTCAGGTTTAATAGTGCGGGGGGAAATTAGAGGAAGGGGTGGATAAGTATGAGGTAAAAGTGAGGCAGCAAAACAGTTCTATTCCTAGTGCCCCGTTCAGATATGACGCGGCAGAACCGCTGATTTTGTTTCCTTCAAGATGACGTAAAGTTTCTGTATCTTATAATTCAGTAAGTAGTACCAAGTACGCAAGAGATCTTTGTTGCATGCAGTTGCACGCAGCAGCTTTTTTGCAGCAGCTTATTGCGTCATATCTGAACAAGCCTTAAAGGTATTACAAAGTTTTGGTAAATTTTGGAAATTGGCTGGATAGTGATTCTTTACAATTTTGATATGTTTGGATGCCCCTATGGATGTATTATAAGCACTAAAAATTGTAGCCCCTAAAACTCTTGTGCTTTCGAGAAAAATTGAATATAAAAATTTACCGGTGCTCCTGGTAAATTTTGATAAATTTGAAAAAGCGCATACGGCCAGACGATGGTAGCTGCGACCATAAAAATCTCAGAATATGCAGATCTGATATATATATTCCAAACGGTAATAATAAAAATAATAATAAAAACGTTACTTATAAAGCGCTTACCACCGAAGTCTCTAAGCGCTAATAGCAAATCGGTCGATTTTAGTCAAATAACATTGTTTTATAGCTAAATTAATATCTTGACCGTGAGAGCGCGCTATACAACATAAAGAGTTTATTATTTACAATTTCATCACTTTAGACTCGATTTCAACCGCGACAACGATCACTGAATATTGTAGAATTGCATATGCTTCCAATATGTTCATTTGAACCAAATTCATTACCCCATACCAAAACTTTGTATTACCTTTAAAAGAACATCAAGATGATGGGCATTGCCAGAGAAAAGAATGTCAAACTATATTATTTGTACCAAGCAATACACACCCTACTTTTATTTCAACCCATGCATTTTCTTGAATATCACAATATGATTTTTTAATACATAAACAGAAGTATTTTTTTTTCCCTCCCAGCATTCAAAACAAAATAGCTTGATGGTGCAGAAAAATCCCTCAATTCAATTGTGCATAAAAGCGCCACCCAGGAAAGTATTTAAATATTAACTAGAGTAGAAAGAAGATTAAATTAATATAAAGAGCCCATGCATATACAGGTGTAAAGCCTATATGGTGAATAATTACAGAACATGCTGCTTCTACACCCTTGTTTCTTTTCTTTCTATAGAGAAGTAAATAAACCCTTCCTGTTCTGGGAATACTACATGTACAGTATATACATCCGTATCTCATTAAGCAATTACAACAATTGTATTCAAGATAGAAAATAAACTAATATGATCAAAGTCAAAGTCACAATGTAATGTACACTTTAACAACATGTACACAAAGAGACACAAAAGCAACGGAAAGAATGATGCTTTAATGGAGTGAATCAGAAACAATTTAAATATAATACTTCCTCCACATTTACATGGAATTAACAATTTTGTTATTGTTTCAGTTACATTTTTCTTTGAAAAATTCAATTCTGTGATGAGAAGGCAAGTAAAGTTAAAGCGTGGGTGTAACTTTGATATCAATTACAAATTTAATGGTAAATGTTAATGATCATTGTTTACAGTTTACATGCACTTTCTTTTTCCTCTCTTACCTGAAATCCCAAGATTGCTTGCATCAAAATGTTGGCCCATATTGTACCTTCATCTAAAAGAGAGAGAGAGAGAGATAAATAAAAATCACTTATAACATGAGTTGTTATCATTTCTGGAGGATACCAAAATACAGAATTTAGATAAAAAAACAATAAAAATGGATAAAACTAAACAGACATCACCATTATTCTACCTATAAGCTAATAATGCTACAAACCATTTTTTTAAAACTATTTTTACTTTGGATAAACTAACAGTGATGAGGATGGTCACTCCATCCCTTCGATGACCCCAAATAAGGAAAAATAGGTGAATAATTGAGAAAGTAGAGGCAACAAAAAATTGGTGTGTGATGTAAGACAGGCTCTGCCCCCCCCCCCCTCCCCGTTCCCCCTCCCCAAATCACATTTTAAATTTCAACTACGTGACCAGTATCTTCTTTATTACTACAATGACAGGTAAATTAAAGTTTTCATATTTTTAAGCAATCCAATATCCTCCCCTTTACTATTTAAGAACAGTTTTCTAGATTATGCTACATGTATATAACAATGTACATGCATGTATTCTAGAATAAATACAATACTATGGACCAATACAGATTTCTGCATCATATTAGCATTCATCTTTGACTTTGACCGGAATGTTCTCAAGCCCGTCTTAAAGTCAGCCACACTAGGCCTGTCTTCATCAGGTCGAGTTTGCTAAATAACATGCTATTTTAATTATCCCGATCGCAAATTAGCTGGTTAATTTGCGTCTTCATCAGCTCACAGTAGCAATTAGCGGGATATTTGGTCAAGAAAATATGCAGAGAAATCTTGGTCTTGTTTCCAAAACATCCTGTTATTAGGGAAATAGCGGGCTAATTTGCGCTCGTCCTAGCTAGTTTGTGGTGAGCGTATCGGTCTGGTGAAGACGCAACTTTGAGCTTCGTGATAGTATCCAGTGTCTGAAAATAGCGAGTTATTTGGCAAACTTGAGCTGATTAGGACAGGCCTATAGTACATGCATATATCTTGGGAGATGAAGTAACAACCACTCAGATTCAGCTAGTCAATACGTTAATACTATGTTTAAAGACAATATTTTTTCCCTTATTATGTTGGATCAAAGAAAAAATTCAGAGACCTCAATAAAAACAAGGAAATACAGTTCAGTGGTTTTGAATTGCACATCAGAGATATCATTTTGTGAATACAAGCTAGTGCCAATTTCCTTTAATAAATAGCCATATCTATAGATGTATCTCACCTCTGCAGTGGTCTTACTTGAGTTTAAAAAAGTTAAGTTTAGACAAATCTGACACTGAATCATCCTTATTCCTCTATAATTTTCTCTTCTTGGTGATCCAACATATACTCAAGGCTTTGTTTTATCAAAGATAGTTGTGCGGTTAAGCTTGAGGTTCTGGTTTCAAATTGGTTTTATAGTACATGTTAAAGGTAAAGACCAGTATTGGAAATGCCCCAATTTCAAAAAATGAAATGGAAGCTCTTATTACCAATCATGTGAAAGAATATGTTTTGAATAATACATGATAACAAATTTGCCAGGAAACCGCCTACTAATTCATATATTTGGTAAATTAGTTTATCTATTTGTGTGTGAGAGATAAAAACGCATGTGTGCGTAGTCCCATATACATCTTTCTGTGTACAGTGCTTGTAACTTTATGAAGACTGGGCCAAATTTCTTATCATTTTGATGATTCCAGAACCTTGCAGTACATCTATGCTAGATGATCAACCTTTTCTGATCAATTTCACAACGTTTCTTTCACAATGCAATCGCATGACCATAACTCGTCTTTATCTTTAAAGATAAGGTCAGGTATAATTTAACATGTAGGTACAAGGTTGAATTTAGGAATTTGGTTAAAAGTGTAATTATCACAGGAGCATGTGTAAAATAACCCTTTTCTCTCAAACTCACCAAACCATGCAAAAGAAATTTTAAAAATATATATATAATTAAAGTATAGGATCCCTAAATAAGCTCTGTTACTTTTTCTTCTTTTTCTTTATTATCACACATGATCTTGAGGTCTAATATTGACATAAAATGAAATAAATATAAAACTTGCACTGAATATTGAAAACTGATATAAATAATATCTGTCAATTTTGTTTCGCAAGGTTTAATAGCTGATTAAGAAGCAAGATGAGATGAGGATATGGAGTAGTTTGTCCTGACCATGTGTAGTCCATGCAGTCTCTTTGAGCATCTGTCAGTTGTGCTCTTCAGTTAATATGATTTCCAGTACTTTCTTGAGGTTTCAATTACAACATTTCTGGTCTAATGACCAATCTGTATGATTAAGACAATTCATCAATACCGTCACCCAGTTTCTCTCAAAGTATGGTGCCATAATTACAAATCAAGGTCAGCTTTAAAAAGTACTTATGGCAATGATATTCAAGAGGGGTTGAATTATCGATATAGATTTTGAGATTAGTCTACTTTTCAAGAGGCATTTACTTACCGCCATTATCAGTAGCTAAGTAGTAGGTCCTTGCATTGGTGTCCAGTTCGATCCGACTCTTCTTGTCCAAGATCTATTGGTGTAGAGGAAGAAATTAATAAAATGTTACAATGGCAAAGATAACTGTAAGAGGAAAAATGTATACCGGTAATCATGCTATGATCCTAAATGTAAAGATTAAAAGACATAACAAGAATTGCATAAATAAACAAATAAATAGGACATTTGGGGGGGGGGGGTCGACAGTTTAATACACACAAATATTGATCATAAATCAAAATCTATAATCAAGGATTCAATGATTCATGGTTTATTAAAACATATCTTCAAAGCTTATGAAAATAATGCATGTACATAACAAAAATAATTAAAAAATTTATCATTAGTAACTGGCTCAACTATTATTTTAAAACAGAATTGAATAATTTTACAATTCATCTTCTGAAGACAATAATATCTCCTACACTAGACGCATTTATACTGTCAAATACCTCATTAAAAAAAATTGTGATGTTTCACGCTCCTGTTTACACTTGTGCGGAAACATCACCGACTGAAAAGCTCAGTGATGTTTTGGCGTGTTTTGGTTGGTAATGCGCATGTGCGGGTTTCCCCGATGCAAAATGCCTCTTTGATTAGCTGTTTTTACACTGTGGCTGCTGCAGTTCAAGGACGACAGCTAGCCCTGCTCCTAAAGTCACTTGACAAACATTGCGATGTTTTAGCTGCGAGCGTTTATACTCGCCAAACCCACCCCAAAATCACACTTCGGTTTGGAATGTTTCGGGCTTGGCATTTTTGCCGGTAAAGCGTGGTTGCCTTGGAAACATCACTGAAACATCGCGGTCAGGCTCCGGTTTGGCATTTTTTGACGTGTTTGGATGCAAGTGTAAATGGCCCTACTATCACAGAGACAATTAGACTCTTTAAAGTTCAAACTGTCTGCAGTCTATGATTATTCACAGTTGCAGAGGTAATGATAGTAACGGATGACGTCTTTCGACTAACGAGCATGATCTAAGGGGTAAATCCTGGGGTTCTGATGAGGCCACCATCGATATAATCCCTGGAAATATCATCTTCATAATCAAATTTCATCGACTAAGAGGATACAGAATTATGAACGAATCTCACAAAACATATGTAAGCACATATGGAAAAAATCATCATGTCTTCCTTCCAGCTAAGCCATGGCCACTGCGGTTCTGATAAAAAGGTCGTTCGCCCTCATCATACTGAGAAAGCTGGTTATGAAGTATTGTAATAGGGGAAGGGTGTGATGGTGATTCACTCTATTAAAATAGGCCCATTTACACAGCCCAAAAAACATTTTAAAAAAGGTAATTTTTTGGACTGCCATTTACACTACTGACAAACATATAAAAACATAGGTGTTTTAATGTGCTCATGTTGGTGTTTGCCCATTCCGATTTTGGGGTGAGTAGTGCGATTGCGTAACTTGTTGCTACCCTGCATGCGATTGCACAGAAGCGAGGAGAATCATGTGACCAAAAATGGAATCATACTGAAGTTTCGAGAGCAGGCATTTACACTGCAAAAATCTGTGAAATTTCAGAGGGCATTTCAAAAAACCACTCCAGAGGTGAATTTTTTATTTCATTTTTTTCTGGCAGGAATGTGAGAAAAATCAACAAATTTTGCTTGCAGTGTAATTGTAGCTTAGAAAACTGCTCCTTTAACTACAAGTATAAACAGAACAAACAAGCACAGACGCTGACATGTAACATGGAGTGTCTGTCTGTCTGACATCGGACAGTGAAAGTGGAAGCTTATAAGTTCTGGTTTTAAAGAAAAACTGCATTTTGACTTCAGTGAATTTGACAAAATCCTTGTCCTGTAGACTGTGTGGGGCATATGTTTGGAAGGCCTGCATTAAACGAGTACCGGTAGTCTCAAATAAAAAAAAAAAATCTTATTGCAAAGTTGAAAACCACATAGCATTGCACCAATCATGGATTCATACACATGGAACAAGGAAGTGTACCCAGTAGTCATAATTAAAAGGTCATATTAAAAGGTGCCATTCATCACAATTGAATCTAAGTCTCAAGCCATATTCAATCAATCATTAGTCAGAGCACATCTCCTTGGCGATTGGTCCAGGATTTCAGATTAACTGCAACTCTTTGTTAGAGAGTGCCCAGATACATAAATATTTCTTTGTTGACTTCCCAGTTCATGATACATCTTCTACAAAATGTACATGATGTACTTCTCAAATAACTAACTAACTCTACTCATATGTGCTACATGTATCTGGTGCTATCAACTCTCAGATTCACAGCTGTCTTTCAACAATTTTCAAGATATCACACGCATCTACTAGTATCAAAGCAGACACTAACTCATCTCTTAAATGCTACTTCACTAATCCCTAAGCCTCCCTCCCAATCCCTACCCATTGGTGATCCCCCTAACAAGGTGATAGGTGTGTGAATGATCATTCTACAAGCCCTCAGGTGGCTTTCCTAAGGAACAGCTGCCATCGCAACATCATTCCATCCAACTTCCTCCATTGTGACAGGGGTAGAGGGTTCAACTAGAGTATCATTGCATTCTTGAACTCCCTCGAGTCTCCGCTAGCAATTATTCACTTCCCATTTCAAACTATACTTGTACTTGTACACATATCGAGATGACAAACCCCTTCTGGAGCTTGAGATCCTACAGCATTTTCCCCAAAGGGAAACTTTTTCTGGAAACTACAACAGAAATAACCTTTTCTGTAAGCTTAAGCTACCATCTATGTAAATGTAAATTCCATGTCGTATTTCATTTGATTATAAGAAGGAAAAAAAATTGATTCTGAACATAAAATCTCAAAACATCCCTACATTGTAGTTCCAATTCCCAACCCTTTTTTTAAACATATAGATACTTTTTCTTGAACACTCATAGATTATTTTATAAAAAAAGGATAGAGCAGGATATTTTCTGAAAACTTCACCAGCATAATATCCACTAAGTATGTAATCGAGACCACAATCTCTGTCTCTGTAACAGTCTCGACCCTAAGAACTACTACATGTATGCAAAATAAAGAGTATAGTGGTTGGATGTAGAAAAGTTTATGGCACAGTGTAATTACTTTACATGTCTTTCATTCACAACATAACCACGGTACATTATAAAGAAGTATGTGTTTGCTTCTTCACATCAAAAAGATGAAGAGATAGAAAAGGTATTCACAACTAGAACAGGTTACTCCATTGATGCAAGGATCCCACACACTACATGTATATCACTGACTGCTTGCAAAAAGGCGCTACGAGCTTTGTATTGTCAATGGCAGTCATGGCCTTCTTGCAGGCATCCTAAGAGATTTGGTACAGCAATTAAAGCCACACTGCATGTCCTACTTGTAACTACTTGCTCCTTTTATATAGAAAACTTCCCCAATCGGTGCCTGTTGGTCTCCCATGATCCTCTTTCTCTTATGTTAAGTGAGAGCTGAGTTAGTGAGATGGCCACCTGTCACAGTGACCTCGCTGGATAGCTGGGAGGTCTAATCCCTTCTGGCTGAACTAGTACAGCCAGCCTTTAAAACGTATGAGGGCTTAAGAAGAAAAGTTGGCTCCAAATTTACTAACAAAGCACTTTTAGCCCTCAAACTAACCTCTCTATTTTGATGGGAATTGTTGTCCTTTTATATAGTACTGTAGCCGAACCGCCGAACCGAACGGAAGTTCGCCGAACATGGCACTTCCGAACCAAACCGAACCGAACCGAACGCAAAGGCCTGGTTCAGATGTTCGGCAGAAAAATATAAAAGTTTTTGCAAGCTAATGAACTTGTCATTTTGTACCTAATTTTCATGTCATGATTGCTCATTTTATATTTACTTTTGTCCCATTTTCCGCCTTTGTGATTTATGCCTATCCAGTGGTGGGCGCGACTTCACTGGCGGCATTTAAATCCCAAATCCTGACCAGGCTACATCGCGATCGCAAACCATAAACAAGAATACATGTGCGTGATCAAAACAAGTTCAGTTCAAACCCATTCAACCAAAAATTAATATTTTAATTATAAAAATAATATCGGACAAATTGTACAATATAAATTAATGAAATAAATATATATTATAGTATGGTATTTATTTATTCAGGAAAAAAAGGAATTTTATATTTTTCCTATAGAAAATAAAAACTTATAGAAAACAGTTATTGACGAGCCTGAATCTCTATTCAAGATTGCAGCTTTCATGACTCTAACATTAGACAACAACCGTCTCGGAAAATCTTTTAAAAATATCATTTATTGACAAATTGAAAACATAATTCTTTAAAATTGAAAATAAAACACGATTCAAGACGGAAATACAAATGTAAGTAGTATTTTTCTTCACAAATAATTACGTTTAGAGCAGTTTTTTAATGTGAAATTTGTGCTGATCGGAAGCAGTGTGCAGACGTCCTCCGTGCTGGTCGGGCCCGGCAGGCCGGCCCACCCGCCCAGTGCTGACTGCCGTAGCTATAACGCTGCTTGCTATTATATTACCGAACCCCGAACCGAACCAAGTTCGGGTGAAAAATTGCCGAACTCTGCCGAACCGAACCGAACACGAACATAGCGTCTGACTTACAGCACTACTTTTATTGTGTGAAATTCACAAACCCCCAGCAGACCACACCTTTGAGGATTGAATGGTTAAAGTTTTATGAACATCCTTAAATGGCAATAGAATAATAGGACATCAGTATGTTCATGATGTAATATTATTAGAAATTCATTAAAACACATCTACTGAAGATCAGCAACAGAGCTTAAAGGTAAAGACCAGTATTGGAAACGTCCCAATCTCAAAAAATGAAATGGAAGCTCTTATTACCAATCATGTGAAAGAATATGTTTTGACTAATACATGATCATTAAAAATTTGCCGGGAAACCGCCTACTAATTGATATATTTGGTAAATTAGTTTATCTATTGGACTGTGAGAGATAAACGCACGTGTGCGTAGTCCGATATACATCTTTCTGTGTACAGTGCTTGTAACTTTACGAAGACTGGGCCAAATTTCTTATCATTTTGATGATTCCAGAACCTTGCAGTACACACCAATACTTATATGCTAGATGATCAACCTTTTCTGATTGATTCCACAACGTTTCTTTCACAATGCAATCGCATGACCATAACTGGTCTTTATCTTTAATACCTGTCTTTTCCTTTCGGATGCAAGTAGGGTTTGGGCAATATAATGTAATATATATGCCTTCTTCAAGTGTACACTATCATCATCATCATTTTATTATAAAAACTAGAGATTCCTCTTGCGAATTCAATGATAAAGTACTCCTATTTTCATTATCTATGAAGTACATTCTTAAAGAAAACGTGTTTGAGGGAAAGTGTAAACTCCCCGTCTGACAGCAATGAGTCATGAAAATGACTCCTCAAAGATGCCCCCTATTCATTATGACGTTTATTCTAAGCTGTCTGCTTTAACTCCATTCCACTGAAAAGTACATTTAAAGGAAAGGGTTTGTACTCTCCAAGAGTGTCAATGTATTTCAGACATGTGTGACTAAGGTATATGACAAGGTGCGATTGTAAATGTATGTAGGCCTAGCCTGCTAACAGATATTGTATCATGACAAAACTATGGGGGGGAGATATAACCTGATGGTCAACTTTGGAAGTATATTCACTGCATGCAACAAGGAAAGCAAATAAGACATTTAAAAGAGAAACAAGTTAAACAAAAGCTGATTTTAAAAAATACAACATTTGAGGCAAATTAGCCATAACAAATTCTTATAGCTCCCTCATTGAAAACAAAATTTAGTCTCCCCTTCCTCCCTTCTCCCCCCCCCCCCCCCTTTAAAAATAAAAAAAATGTAGTGCATAAAATAGCTGAAGACAAGTCCAGACCAGGCGGATGAAAAATGTTAATTTCCTCCTTTGGAACTTTTTTTTTTAATACAGGTACTTCAAGTAATTAAAAACAACTAAACTTATCTACATGTACGTGAAGGTCACAGTCTAAATGTAATAGTTGTGCTATAGTCACTTAAAGATTATATGTCAATAATATAGATATCCACTTTACTATATGAAAAATGGAGTCCCTGGCAATGAACAGTATATGTGCTTCTTATCTCAATCATGTAACCCTTTAAAATAGCAGGCTTCAGAAAGATCTCTCTAAAATTAAATTTCCTTAGCGCTAAATTCGGGACTAAGCTACGCCAAACATGATTACATTACAGTTTTTCTTTCACACCAGGTTCAGTGAAACTGCAGAAGTCTTTAATACACATGTACTGGTACATGTAACTCTAGTATTAAAAAGTAGAACAACATTGTGCATATATACACCTACATCATAAACCTACTTCTGTTTTTGTTTTTTGGGTTAAGGTGCAGATACATAATAACTCCTTAGTTAGATATAAATGTACACAATACATGTACATACAGGTCTATGAAATTCAATCCTAAGATAAGAACTTTGTTCAAGTGCCTCATATATCAACTATCAATAGAACTTTGCTATCATAGGCCTACCCTTAACATGAAGCAAAATAAAATTTGATACGCGTACACTGTAAACAATAAATATTGAGGGGATTTCCCTCAAATTACTACCTGTTATCTATCTATACAATTGTAAGGTCATACAATGAATATTGCCCAAGAAATATTTTCCCCAAAGATATGAAGCAATTTGGGGTCTGTTGAGAGCCCTATATGGGGGATATTTTAGTAGTTCTGGGGGGGATCATTCTGGACCCTTGTATCGTAAGCAACAAATTGATCATTCACTATAAGGAAATAGAAACTTTATTTTTAAAACTTAAAAGTGATTTCTTCCCTATACTAGTCATAGGCTAGAATACTTTAATTTAAACATACTGATTTTTATGGTAACTGCATGTACATGTATGTTCCAATTCAATTTGAATAGTCAATTATGTTTTAAAGAAGTTTGATGGGTTTCACATATAAATGTACATGTAATTTCACATGAGCCTTTTCCTGAAAAAAAAAAATGAAGTACAAATGTAGTTTTTCAATATGTTTTAACAGAAGCTTTCAAGAGTTGTTCATGGACTTTTTTAAGCAGCAAGATTTATTTGCAACTTACAAAAAATAAACCATTTATTGGTCTTAATAATTGTGTATACTGCTAAGTAGTAAACTAAGACAAAGAATTTCACATAAATTGCGTGTAAATTTCACTAATCATCACCACTTGTGAAATTCATGAAACTCCCAAACTTTTCTAGTTTCTGAGACATCAGAGCAGATTTTATAATCATTTTAACTCTTTCGAAAATGTCTATCAAAAAGGTCCTTAACATTGTCAATTACTGAGCAATATATCCTGTACCTTGATAGCCCCTAAAGGATGTCAGATATCTTACATTCTTGTTCGCAAGAAACTGACACCCGCAGGATTAGGTAGGGCCTTCACCTCAAATCAATTTAATTGAATCACATCCTAATCTGTCAACGTATTCTATTTCTTTCCTTGCTTGGTTCTTTGAGTAGTAGCCGCTGAAGTTGTCGTCCATTTCCTACACGAGACTCTATGACATGGACTACATGTAAATGTACAAGTGCAAACAGCAGTTGGTGGTAAGAACGAGACAGACATCGCCAGGTGTTTTTAAAAGTATAGACAGCATAACATCAATTCAGTGGAAAGAAAAAATAGACAATGGAGGGGAACAGCAGTGGAAAATGCTCTTTTTTTTAGAAAACTGACAAGAAAATCATATTTTAATAAGGGAAAGGAGTGTAATAAAACAATATCTGGCAAATATTTAACAAATTGTCTGCTTAGAGCCAGGCATGCATTAACTCACAATACAGAGTTAATGCCTTTTTGGCTCTGAAAAGACAAAATATTGTTTTCTTCTTGATCAGGAGGTGCACAAGCTTAAAGAATATTTACCAGTGATCTTAATAGATGCATGAACCCCCCCCCCCCCCCCCCCCCGAACGATCACTGATTAAATAATGATTTTTAGGCTATTTTCTTTCATTTCTGTCATGAAACAGAACACTGGATAACATTTTAACTTTTAGCAAGTCAGAATTTCGATTTAGCCTGTATGGAAAACGTCTCATTAAGACTAAGAGGACAGCTGATTGCACTTCCGATGTAGTTTAGTGCTGAGCTATTTAGAGAAGGAAGTAGGAGCGGTTCATGGTGCTCAATCATCCATCAATAAACGAGGAGATAAGTGATAAAAAAACATCATGTGATGTCCATTTTGGGCAAAATAAATACATTTCTGAAGGCTTCATTCAACAGAAAAGCATCAGAAATTCACACGATACCTTTAGTTTAATTCAGAAAGTCAAGTACACAACTAATATCCTTTTACATGTGAAATAAAACAAGTGTACCTCAGAATAATTCTGGATTCATATTTCATGCTATTTTGAATGTTCTGACTACTTTAGTACCCAAGTGCAATGACCCAGCATGAACATGCATACTGTCTGTAGAGGCCTACCTGGTTTCTTGGAAAACATCATGTGACTCATGTAACTTACACTTATACTGACTATATAATAGCAACAACTAGAATTTTGTTTTTCTCTCTTTTTTTTCCTGAATTTCTAAATTCTTCATCCAAATCCAAAGTTAAGATTTTCTGGCATAAGGCAGGGCTCAACACACGACCCCCCCCCCCCCAACAAAAACAAGAATAATATAAATGCTTACAGCTAGAGGCCTGCTGCACATATTTCAGCACAGAAGACCAAACAGGCAGAGGAAAGAACTACACTGCAAGGCTGCATAAGGCCATCAAAATACTGAGGAAAAAGTTTTTTTGCTAAATTCACATTGTAGCCAAACTTTTGATCTTTGTGTACATGTACATAAACTCAAGGCATTCAGAGAAAACTACAAAATGTACCTAAAGTGTAGTAATTAGTTCAATTGGATTTTGAACAACATACATGTATGTAGAAGAAAAAGAAAAAATGTTATTATCATTTAAAAGCATTAATGATTCTAAACTGTTTATATCAAAATATCAACTTACATTATGAGAAAACATAATGAGAATGTAGTGATCTGTGACTGTATCATATGACTATAAAAAGACCAAGTTACATTTTTCTTCAGGAAGGTCACTGAACATATTTTTGATCTGAATTGTCATTTTCCTTGTTTTGCAGAGGAAAAAAGGTGCTTCATCCACAAGTAGGAAGTGTACAAAATGAAAAATGAATATACTTGTGTGACGATTTGGAATCCAAATTCCAAGTTAATCTGACTTTAAGCATATAAACAGGCTAGTACTGTAACTATTCAAACATTGGCAATGAACATGATCTTAACATGACAAAGAGTATGATATCAACCACAAACTAGTTGCCATGGATACAGTGACTGCATCATTGGATTATGATAACACAAATGTTTAGAATGGTTAAATAAACCTCATTAAGAATAGATTAGTGTTTTATAAATACTTGTTACATTCTAAACAGATGCCTGCTGTTAAAGCGTACACAATGCGTTTGATTTTGATGTATTACATGATTTACGTCACGGAATGTGTCCATGAATAGACCACAGATGATATAGTGCCATAAAATTGGCAGGATGTTTCCATTGTAATTTCCTATTTCCTCTGCCAGAACAGCTCGACAGCTTCGACCGTGGATTAATCAAACACTCAATTCATCACTTGCTATTAAAGCAAGAATTGCCAAATCATTTTAACGTCTAGAAGTGTTACAGTAGGTATAAATTTCATTGTATAAACTTTACATTATTTATATTTTATTATATGATCCACTATGAGATGTTTGATTAAAATGAAAAGGATTAATAATACATGATGTACAAAAAAATGTCATTGTCTGGATTTAACATACATACATCGTGGTTCATTCCACTTGTCTTTTAATCCGAGGGTCGAGGGTTCAAATTCTGACTCAACACTAACATCCTTTGGCAAGACATTGATCCACATTTGCCACTCTCTACCCAGCTGTTAATGGGTACCCAATATGCCAGAATGTGACATATTTGGCTGCCAGCTATGACAGGGGTGATAATCTTGGAGCGCCAAGAGCATCACAATGTTAAATGTACACCTGAGAAGTTTTCAAAAATGCTGAATTCTGTCATACATCATAAGCTTTAATACAAAAGCCATCACAGAATAACAATACAAACACAAATATCTGTAATGGAGTGGATGACAGGCAATCTTAAATAAAAAATAAAAAGTGAACTTACATTTGACTTGTAGACGTGTTTTACATTCAGCATGGTTCCAACAGGGATTATTCCTTTACACGTTGTCATCTGAAGAAAAAAATAATAATTGTGAGTTAAAGGTACTATGTCCCTTTTGCAGCCAACCTCAAATGCTGTAGAACTTTGCAGGAATTATGAATATGTCATGTATGTCCTATCTGTGAAATTTAAACGTTAGCAGTGTCCTCATATTCAAATTATGCAAGGAAACCCGTTTACTTGCTAGACTTTACTGTGAGACACTATTGAGTGACTGACTGGCTTTTTTTCTTCTTTGGTAATAACATACATGAAAAGAGTTGTAAAGGGTACATGAGCATTTGTATTCATCAATAACCCACTTCTTGTGATGGCCAAGATTAACTGTTTTAATCTTTGCGCAGCATAAAACATATGACCATTCGGTACAATTGTCTGAAAATCAAGACTATTACTTTTGGGCTCTATAGCCCTAAAGTCGATTTGACAACTAATAGTCGTTATTTTCCCCCTTGAAGACATTTTCAAGCCCCTCCTTTTTTAGGGAAGTTCTAAATTAGTATTATCTTTCAAATGCAGTTGGAATTTAACTTTTTCATTTTTTTGGCCTGCAAATGGGACATAGTCCCTTTAATAGAGACCTTCATCATATCATCAGTTTGGAGCCAGAAGGGCATTCAATTATACATTCACTTTAATAACAGAGTTAACACTCTTTGGGCTCTCAACAGACCATATCTTACATTGATATCAAAGGCATGCATGCGTACAAGAAGTGTGAAATTACCGATATTCTGGCAACATTCATTTCACATTTGGGCACCTGTCACCCAATGCTCAGGCAGTGAGGTGTTCTTTTTTAAATGTTTCTATGTTACTTAGTCAATTTTCATGATAAAACTTAATTACATTAAATGTCTAAATTTCTGCTCACTTTTATACTCACAGATATATTTAGAAACTGTGAAGTTGATATTTGGGCTAGAAACATCAGCCTCCCCTAACCCACAGTACAACTCCCCACCCCCATTCGTAGAGCCCTACGATCATCTTGTCTCGAATAAAATTTACATTATCTTTGTCATTACAACTCTTCAAAACTACATTTGATTTTTCGTTTTTAAATGCTGCAAAATTTGACTTGTTTTGTTTCAGTCTGTATCTAAAAGTTTGTAATTTTGTTTGGACATTCACACAGGTAAATGTCTAGAAGTTTGCAGGATTCAGAATAACTGTAAAAAAAAAAGTTTAGAGATCACTATTTGATAATCACAACCAAATATTTTGTTACATGAAATAAATGAAAGATGTATGGATACACTCAAGAACTCATATTTACAATGAACATGTCGTTTCTTCACCAAAACTAACACTATTTTCTTTAAAGTAACTGTTAGTTTAGAAATTCCTTTTAAGGCAACAAAATAAAAACAGAAGATGGATCCGAGGCCAAAGTTCAGTATTTCCCTTCGTCCAGTTCCTGTTTCTTTGTTTATTTATCAAAAATTGTCTGTTATTTCTTTCTGTGTGGTACCTATTTTTCTGCTATCACCTCAAAATAAATGAAATGTACTCTCCAGGCCATTTTATTTCATTTTGGAGAAGAAATATTATTGCCCTACATTTTATTCTTGCCTTGAAATATTTGTGTGAATATAATTCAACGTTCATGTTCATAAATTTTCACTATTTAGAGAACAAATAGGTAAAGACATTTATGCATCATATAAATTCCAAAGAATCAAAAATGAAAATAAATGTGTAGTTGTGTACTCAAGAAAAAAACTACATTCTTTATTTCTTTTAATAAAAAGATTCTTCAAAGGTTTTTAAATTACCTGTTATTTTAGTTTTGAAAACCGACACAGAGCTAATTCATAACATTAATTTGTCAATAACTTAATTACTTGCAATTATAATTAAAAGTCATAATTCAGGTAACCTTTTTTCTTTCATTTTCTGTTAGACATGTTGCATTAACATCATGTTGAACTGATTACTGTACATGTTCTTATACTATGCCATATTTTATTTGCAATGTTAAGTCCAGTTTCAGTCCATTTATAGAAGACCATAAAACAAGTCATGAAATAAAAACCTTTTAAATAATTCCCTTAACTCTGAGCATTTTATGAGCTTTGATATCATATCATATTCCATCATAAAACATAAAATACATGTAGGATAGTATGTACCCTGGATTGACAACCAGGATTCAAACAACATGTATACTTGAGACTCAGTAATAGAAAGTAAACTAGATCTCGCCCGCCCGCCGTGATCTTCAAAACAAAACTGAAACTGGTTGTCATATCAATATACAAGTAACCAACACACATGAAGCCTGCTCTGAATATGTGTATACATGTATATGGTATTTACAGGGGAGACTACATGTACAGTGTACATTCACATGTACAATGCCTAGGGATAATATTACTTGCTATACTACAACTGTTTTCAATTATCTCAATGTATACATTGTTATACATGTGTACACAAGAACAATGGAATCCTACACATCCTAAATGTACTTATCCTTGTGTAATTAAATGACATGTTTTTTCAATCCGTGGAATTAAGAGTTTAGTTTGCCAATTGTGTTAACAGAAGATCCTCTCACTCTCTTTTCAATACAGATGTTGATTTCTATTGTATGTTTGAACTCATAGGCCCAAATTCACAAAGGAGGTTTCTCGACAAACCTCCTTTGTGAATTCGGGCCATAAGGTGTACATTTTCATTTGCTTTGTTATAATGTTAATTGTTCAAAATTGTATCCCAAATTGTAATAACCTTAACTTGTATAATGTTTGATTTGGTACTTAATATTGTGTATTATGTTTCACACTTTGCTTGTAAACTGTACATCATAAAGAGAAACGAACATGTAAATATTTATTATGCGCTCCATAAAAAAATTATTATTACTCAACAGATTCATTTCCTTGTATGGTAGCAGTTAAAAGGGTTAATGAAATTCAGGCAAGGGTATATTTATAAAATCATAATTGCTATTAAATCATGTACTAATATATTGGAAATACTGCATATTAATGTGTATTGGGTAAAGATGTGTGCAATGCAAATGCATATCCTAACCCATAATCCCAATCCTAAACATAAACATAGCAAATGGTTTGCATTTATAAATTATCATGTTCATTTTCTTCTTGTGAAGATTGATTATTTTTCTTCTCTTTTAACTCAAGATTTTGTACGATTGTGAAACTTTGTCATCTTTTGTCAGGGTAGCCCATTCACCATTAAGTAGTGGTCTTCCATGTAATAGGCCCTGAATAAAAATGAACATATTTACATAAAAAAGCATAAGGTTTATACAGAACCGTTCAAATCAAATTCCATAGTACATTTAGAAAGATATAACAGCAATAATAAATGTGGCACAAACGAATGCTCATTTGAAAATAATCATTTATCAGTAACCTAGTTAATCTGTAATGTCAATAGGAAAATATATGATAATTATGTACTTTATTTGGGCTTAGATGAAAAACAACCAAACAAACAAACAAACTTCCCCACATTAACCACAAAATGGCTTACCGTTCTCTCATTCTCATAGTAGCGTAACTCCTTCCCGTTGAAGACAAACCATCTCTTACGGAATCCTCCCTTTCCTTGTCTCCTACAATGAAAAATACAAATACAAAATAGAAATAACATTGCAGTGAAATACTCAATTTAAGTTTGATAGTAAGATAAAGACAAACGATTGAATGTAAATTCGGGAGAATAGAAAATATTTGCATTGTTGTAGTAGTAGCAGTAGAAGTAGTGATGATGATGTCGAAGATCATGATGACGATGATGATGATGATGATGATAATGATGATGATGATAATAATGATGATGATGATAATAATGATAATTATGATGATGATAACAATAATGATAATAATAATAATTGTTGTTAATTATAAGAATCCACTTAAAATCAAATGTTTGAGGTGCTATTTGAATCAACAAAGCAAAGCTTATTTTCGTAACTCTACTAAATGTTGATCTTTTTTTTATTTCACGTTTCAAAAATGATTATCTCATATGTTATGACAAAGTAATGAACAATTCATCTATTTTCAAAACTGTATCCATATGTCATTAGTAGGCTACTGTAGTTATCTTTAATGTCAAAGATACACAGGTACATGTTCGGTGTAAAAAGATTTTTGTGGTTGTACTTTCCCTTTCAGAAAGAAAAATTTTGTTAACCAAACCCTGCTTTTAATATCAACAATTTACCCACAAATATAGCTTTTAATTCAATCATGGAGAGAAATGCTAACCACTGTGTAAGCACTGTCAATCTCTGTGGCTATAATGTAAACCTCAGTACTGACACTGCCAACAAGATAGGCTATAAACAGATGAATGATGGTGTATTGAACATTAAGTAAATATAAACATTATCATTACAGAGCATACAAAAAACAGTAATTATTCATGGATGACACATTAAATATTCATAGCTATGATATGATTTTGAACTAGTATCCCAATACTAGATAAACTGAGACTAGCAGACCTCATGACAACCTATCCGAATGACGTAAAAACTAATCCTTACTCAATCCCATCTCCCATAACTATGAAGATGGAATTAACTCCTATTGCATAGGGATAGGTGATCTAATCGCTCCATTAACTGAGCCATAATCATGCTTCTATAAACAATATCCATAAGGTAATTGGTTTGATCAAGTGTTAACAGGTGTATGGTTGTGCTTTTCCTGTGTGAATTACCACTTGTCCAATTTAGTTATCCAGTAGCCCTAAATGAAATAGCGATGCGACCCCTGGCAAACTAAACTGATTGGACATGGTGGATTAGTGAGATTCAAAATTGACTTTGAATCAGGATCCAAATGTCACTATTTTGAGCATAAATAATGTGATTTAATGTTTCTTGATTATAATATTTTGATTCTGCCTAATCAAATTACATGAACGGTGAATTATTTTAGAATAAACCTGCTTCATTACTTGTAGTATACTCTGCTTGTGAATGAAGATCAGAGGAAATGAGGTATGAAAAATTAAAATAAATGAAAATGCACAAAGAAAGTGGTATTTGAATCACCATTCAATGTAATTTAATGCCCGTATGGATGGCCCGATTCTTGGTAACGCATAGAATAATAGAAGGGTGTTAACTCAAACGCTTTGTACAGAGTTAATGCCCTTCAGGCTCCAAACAGACAAAAGTCCAAGAGTGATGCCAAGAATAAAACCACAATCCATGACATTTTTTTAGTCCAAAATGTCAATCCACTTCTAATCGCTTAGTCCCATGACCTAAACCTATTTCCCAAACTTGTCTCATGTTACAATGTACATGTATGGCTTTCTGCCACATGCAGTGAAAGGGCAATTCAATGTTTGTCGCAGATTGCAATGAGCCAAAATATACTTATTAAGAAAAACAAATAAGGATTCATGACACATAAAAAAACAAATTAATGGATTTGAAAATTATGATACCGGTAATTAAAAACTAGTATGATCACTAAATACAGGCATAACTGCCCGACTAAACGATTGCCCAGTTCTGTATGTATCAAATTCTGCTGATTAATCTTTACGCAAAATGTACTACTAAATGTCATTTTGACACCAGGGGAGTGTTTCACAAAGATCCTAAGTAGAACTTAACACTAAGTTGGACTTAAAAATTATGGACAGCCATTGGAGCCTTAAAATAAAATATATTCAAAAGCAGAAATTCAAGTATTTTAGACTTTTTATAAATTCCACATCAAGAACATAGAATCTCCCATGATAATAGAAAATATGAATGATTTGAATTAACATTTTATGCCATTTACAATAACTTTTACAAAATGTTTTCAAAGATGCTAATGGCTTTCCATAATTTTTAAGTCCAACTTAGAGTTAAGTTCGACTTTGGATCTTTGTGAAACACCCCCCAGGAATTTTCATACGTAAATTTGTATGAACTTCTTGAATTGGCAACATGTCAAAGAGTTCACAATCACGGTCTTCCATATGAGTTGGCTTATTCTTAACTTTGATGCTGTCCATGTAACTTACCCAGTACCACATTTCCATAAATAGCCACTTTTCTCAAGCTTCACCTAAAAAAAAAGAATTAAAACACAAACATAATGATATTAAATAAAGATCTCAAAATTTGATGTTTATAGCCTTTTGGTCCAATGACACTTGTTCTATTCCCATCTTGACTTACTTCATTTCTGGCAATGAAAGATTTATCTACAGCAAGAAAGGTGAAAATTGAACTTAGAATGAGGCTTACATATACAAATTGCAATTTGACAAGTTTTGTTCATTATTCGTTTGTGACTTTAAAAATAACCTGTGTGCAGTGCATATTCAGTAATGCAAACATGAATAATTTGTACAGTATATGTATACCATACACTTAGATCATAATTTAATCTCATAACCTGGAGAGCCAGCATCCATTTCTCATGGCTATTTTAGAATGTCATTACATACATGTATGCTGTAGCTTTGAATTAACTATTTACTTTACAGTACATTCTTTTATTACTAGAAAAAACTTTCACAATATTCCCTTTTGGCTAATTTTTTTTTCTTTTTTTTTCATTTCTAGTTTCTAATCTGATCCATGGAGTAGATGCATACCTGTTACTGGTAGTAAAAGAAAAATAATGAAGGCCCATCTGAATTTTGATAAATAAATCCCCCCTAAAATAGAAAACTTGTGTTCAGTAATGTCCCCCCAAAAAAACAAAAAAACAAAAAAAATAATAATAATAATAATAAATAAATAAATAAATAAAAAATCATCATTTGGCAGGATACATGTATGATCAACTAATTTAGATCAGGACACTTCTTTTTGTTTTCAAGAATTAAATAGTATTTTAAAGAATATGACATTAAAAAGTATATTAATCTGCATTGGTATACCAATGTGACATATCATGTAGCTACATGTATTTGTTAGTAGTATACCTATATGAATACTAGACTAAATAAAACAAAAGATTAAACAGACATTAGACAATCTGAACATGAGACCAAACAAATATTATAATCATTGTATTTGGTCGGTAAACAAAAAGATTATTAGAGATAATAATTTGTCAATATTGGACCAAAATGATTTTTAAAAACGTAATGCCTAAAGGTACATTGTCATTAGACACTCAGTGATGATTATACATACATTATAATAAACAGACTTGGTTTCGCCTAAATGAAAATTAAACAAAACGGCCATTGAACAACCCAAATATAATAGATAAAGTGATGTTTGACAGTATAGACATACAGTAGGTGCAGAATAATACTTTGTTTAATGTAGGAAAATAGATGAAAATAGTTATTGGACAAAATATATAAATTGTTTCTTGGAGATGACTGATTAGTATTGAACAATATATGAAAGGGTGCTGTCTACAATTCTGTTTAATAGACCCAATGTAAACCATATGATCACTGGACTAAATGGTATTCAATCAAATGACAATTTACCATCAGGATGTCATCATAACTGACATTGCAGCCACAAACCTAGTTGAATATGAAATAGGAAACAATTTGTACTTGATGTGTCTGCGTGATAGCAAAAGAGGAAGTGTTTATTACGTTATCAGCACAATATGATATTTGATAGAAACAATATCCAGACTTTCTATATGCATGTAGTGATACACCGATGCTGATTAATCATTTACTTGTTATTCAGCTACTTTCATTCATCATTAGAAGTTGATTTAAATATGCTTTTGGTCAAAAGGACCAGCTATATACTTGCAGTTAAATCTCTGCAGAAAAAATAATATGCATAATATCAATGAGAGACTGATTAAAATATCTGAAGGAAAAACATTAAATAAATCTACTGAATACAGACAACATATATTCGTTCCTGTAAACATGTACATTGCCGGCTGCCCGTAAGAAGGCTTTTCTGACAGTAATTGACACAACAAAGCTGTTAGGGCCTTCTTCTTGCGGGCGGCCAAAAATATGTACTGTAGTTTGAATGTATTATTTAGTTGATATTGTTACAGTTACAGATGCTACAGATGTGTTGTTTTTTATTACTCATTTCCTCATTGTCTTCAATAATAAACTATGTTGACATTGTTCATGCACATCGGGCCTATTCATCATTCAATATCAAGTGCGATCATATGCTACATGTACACAACAGCGAATGGAACAACTACGACTCTCTATGATATTATAGTGCACTTTTGCTTACTTGTATATTTAAAAACAAATATATGATAATATGCAATCTCATTGTACGTGTATATATTAATATTTTTCACTGTGTGGTGTTCAACAAAAACAAAAATTCTTTAGGTTATTCACCTCCAAAATATGTGAATTTTTGCCAAACAAATTGAGAAACATGGCATGAATTTTGCTGACCTTATCTCTCAGTTTTGGCGAAAACAACTTTTGGAGACATCAACTCTTGAAGAAAACATTTGATTACATATACATGGACGTCACTTCTTTTATCTTGCTGCCCCAATAACACTTTATACTGATTTACGTCATTTCAATTTTAATTGTACTTATATATAGTAAAAGTAACTCTACGAGAACATTAAAACTGCTTGTGCCTCGATACATTTCTGCCTGAAGGAAGATAAAAAGTATCGACTGACGTAATACATTTTATACAATTAATTCAAAGACTGCCAGAGAAGAGAAAGACGTCCCACACGTCATGTAGTTCTTAGATTTCTTGCTGAATAAGCCAATGCCCGTTGGAATTTATCCAAATAAACACTATCTGAAAATGCAACTTTGTAGAATATATTGAAGTGCTGAAAATTTGCAGGATATTCATAAATTTCTTTATTATTCAGTATATACATTTTTTTCAATTTGTGTACTTTATTATTATGTGTATACACATGTAGCTCCCTGCGAAAGTATTGTTATATCATTTCAGTATTACGTCAGTTGTAATTCACTCTTATCCAGGCAGCAAACTTCACAAAATCTGAACCAATCGTGAAATTCATAAACATTTCATGTGCGCAAAATTAGTGTTTTTTTTTTATTTTATAGAACTGTCAAATAACAGTCCATGCCATTAACAGGGATATGTGACTCTTTTACAATGATAAGAAACACATCCCAGTAACAAGCTGTCTAATTTGTGTTTAATATCAATATAAAATAGACAAAAACAAATAGGCTACAAAGCAAAGTAATATGATCTTTCTGTTTGCATTCATTTCTTCGTTTATAAGACACATGAAGCCAAACCAAACACTATTCAGGATGGACAAAGACATTGTTCATGTTATTTTACTTCATTCTCTCCTTTAGTCTCCAAACAAGGATATAGGATTCGTGATTACATATTTTGTATAATTTTGGCACTCTGTGAATTCACACAATTCAACAGGATCTTATATCAAGAAAGGATAAATATCCTGCATTCAAAATCTGGAAACTTGATATTTATTCCATTGTATGTCAGATTAAAGTAACTTGAAAGTTTGGAAGAAAAAAGACACCTGCTGTGAACATTTGCCTTCAGAGCAATGTGTGACTTTTTTATAAATTTACAAAAGGTCCTACGGGTACTCCACAAGAAATAACATTTCTGCAAAGTCATTGAATTTTAAATTACAGAATGAATTACAGTATAAATTTGGCATTTTGGGCACACTAGAAATCCTCCATGCAAATTCCTTCCTATTATCAATGTCCACAATTTCTACAATAATGAGATTCACATGACAATCTGTGAACATCAAGTTTAGGTTGTAGTCTTAAACTTCAAAGTTATCTTGCAGTTTTGCTCTCATGGTTAAGAAACTTTACTTTAATTCAAAGCTACAAACCATGACAGATCTTAAGATAAGCGCGATAACACAATAAAAACAATTAACTTTGAGATTCCTACTGCTTGTGTACTGTAGTTAAAACAAATGCTTTCCCAGCTTTTCTTTTACTTTGCATATTCGATTTTTGTTTGGTCCTATGTGAACCCTCATCTTTGTTAGTGGATCCTTGTTTATAACATTGCAGTTTTGCAAAAATAAATTTTAAAGCTACAACAGTCCTGTGTAATTGGTGTAATTAATATGATTGATCCTAACTGCAATGAAAATACCCACTAAGTGTAATGGCATTATAAATCACTGTTGCCATTTTTTTTTTTTTTTTTAAATGACACAAACTGCATTCTGAGTTGCAGGTCTTGACCCCATAACAAATTTTTCACAAAAGTTCAGGAAATGTGTAACTATACTGGAAATACTCACAGGAAGCAACATTCTAGGAGCAAACTTCCTATATTTCATCGAAATTTCAGTGGAATTGTGAAGGAAATTTGATGCAAAATTGGCATAATGACAGGGACTGAATTCTTGGAATTTTCTGGCTATCTGGCCACCTTTATTGTCATTTGTTAAAAACAGCTTTCCTGTTTGGTGAATCGTATCAAACTTCTGCTTCATGAAATAGCAATAAATCATCACAAAAACAGCACTATGGTTAGTAGCAGTACAGATACACATATAATTTTCATGAGCAAATTTTGCAACTTCCAAACAAAGAAAGTGAATATATACTTTGTATAGTTCTCAATAGCTTCAAAAGAATCAACAATATTCTTATATCTGGGATAATCATTGAACTTCAATCAAAAATTGATTCAAACTAAAGATTAAACAGGATTAGTAATATGATTTCTACTAATATGTTATTGTTTCTTTACTGC
This sequence comes from Strongylocentrotus droebachiensis, assembly GCA_035222895.1. NCBI lineage: Eukaryota > Metazoa > Echinodermata > Echinoidea > Camarodonta > Strongylocentrotidae > Strongylocentrotus > Strongylocentrotus droebachiensis. The sequence continues at coordinate 311,481 of JAVYIG010001210.1, forward strand.
AACCTAAACATAAGGTTGGAGCTCAAATACAAATAAAAATACAAACAGATACATGTAGATAAGAATGTTGGAATAATGTACTCAAAGTCAAATAAATTGATGGAAATGGTTAAACTTACCGGAATGGGACCCCTTGTTGATAACCTCAAAGACAGCCTCCTTCTAGCCTCCTCCTGCAATTTAATATTTCAGACATTTCTTTATTAAAAGTTGATCAAACTGATCTCATGTATACATCTAAATGTACAGAAAAGCATATCGAAGGCCCTGCAGTTTGTAGAAACCTCCCTTTACTTAGTTTACATTGTACAAGTGGGGGGAGAGAGAGAGCAATCGCTCGTGGCAGGCCATCACTCTGGCATTGTTTACAGTTGTATTGAGGGATCAGAGATATTCCTACAGTAGAATCTTTCAAAAGCAACCTTAAAACTTATATTTTCCAATTTGCTTTTGGTTGATTTGATTTTTCTTCTTTTATATTGTATTTTTGTTATGTGCTAGTGCATCTTGAGCATTTGTCCTTTAAGTGGATTTGGCGCCTTATAAATCCTATATATTATAATTATTATTATCATTACATTCATTAGGGAGAGCCACCCACAAAAAGCTGTCAAATATAGAAGTCTTGAATATCCATAGATTTCTGGATATAGAACAAAATATAAAAAATAAGGTTACATGAATAACTTTTACCACTTGTATCTTGACATGTGATTTTTTTTTTTATCATGCCAGGAAGAAAAGAACTGCCAGATATCTAATTTTGTATATCTTGACATATTCAACCAAAAACAAAGTCAAAAGCTAGACATAGTAAAATGTAAAACCAACACTACACAAATAAAAAATTCAGGGGATATTTCTAAACTTTTAACAAATATTTTTGTTTTAATTAATGTCTAAGAAAAAGGATATTTGGGAATATTTCCCTAGCTTGAAAGAAAAATTTATAGAAATATATACATCAATATATTTACTCCCTTGTAGTTCTAACGTTGCCTCAACAATACAAAAATGAACATAAGGAATTGGAACATAAGGAATTGGAACATAAGGAATTTGAACATAAAGAATTTGAACATATTAAAGGAATTTGAACATAAGGAATTTGAACATAAGGAATTTGAACATTATAAGGAATATGAACATAAGGAATTTGAAAATAAAGAATTTGAACATAAGGAATTTGAACATAAGGAATTTGAACATAAGGAATTTGAACATAAGAAATTTGAACATAAGGAATTTGAACAAAAGGAATTTGAACTTACAGGGACCTTCCGTTGGTAGGGTCTGGCCGACTGGCGTATACTTGCATAGTAGGAACTCTTCCTATCAAAGGAATCATCCGCAGCTCCGGTGGACGATATACCCTGCATGGTGGAAGTCAAAACACAGCTTATTACAGACATGGATCAACTGATGGATACTTCTTTATCAAAGAGAGCTGTATGTATCTAGAGAGTGAACTATGGTGAGGTGTGGCGAGGTGTGGTGAGGTGTGGCCTTCAAGGTATATTCAAGGTATATTGAAGTCTTTGAAGTCACGGCAAGTGCCTGATCGCGTTGTTCCTGATGGTATGTTTCCTCTCAAATTATCAATAAGGTCTTGATCAGTGCACTTCAGCTAATTTTGTTCACAAGTACGTTTAGAATCTGAACTTCTGAAGTCAGATCAATACACTTCCCTGGTCCAGTAGTTCCTCACAATTACCAAATTGGTCTTTAATGACGAACTCTGCTCAATTTTCTCTAACTTGACGACAAACATACGTATAACATGAACTTCCAAAGTCAGATCAATGCAAATCCTTCATCGTTGGAGGAGGACTTCACTTCACTCTAACTTTGTTACTAGCATGCTTCACACATGCCCTTGACCATGTACATGTCCATGTAATTCCTAGAAATTTCAAAATGGGCCTGGAAAAATGCAATTCACTTTATTTCTCCTTTATCACAAGCACATGAAACACTAGTATTGTCTCAGGCAAAAGTCAGCTTTCAAACATATTAAGATATGTGTATATTATGACGAGCAACAAAACACTATGATCATGGCAAATGTATTCCTCCAAAAGCAGGCAAAGCACATCCAATTTTGAACAAGCAAAACAGCTTTCAGATAATGAATCCCATGTTTTGTGCCAACTAAGTGCTAATTGAGTTAGCTGGCTAAGGTCAGATTGTATCCATGCAGAGCTACTTCACGATTGTTTAGCTCAAAAGTTCTAACATGCACGCATTTAATTAGTTTTCAGATCTCAAAGTTGATTGAGTCACAGACAAATCATATAGAATTTGTATACTGCAAATTAATTGTATCATCTGCCGTTGATAGAATTCAGATACTTGCCAATTTTAACTCAATCTAATTCAGCAGCTAATGCTGTGGAATGTGTGGTTATTTCACCTAAAAACCAGCAAGATTAAACTAAATTTCAGGTTCTCCAAATTCTAACCCAACTTGTTGTCTTCAAACTATGGATTTTAATTAATTAATTTAAAATTAATTGCTTTGCGTGAATGATGGTTGTCTACATGAACTTGAAGTTTCCTGTCATTTAGATAGTAACTGTTGATAATTTGAAATGATAATTTTGAGCTCCTAGAATTAACCCCTTCCGTGATATCAGTGACAAATCCTGCTGAACCCTTTTGACTATTGTTTTCTCTAAGTCCTAAAGTCTTATTTTGGTTGAGAATTTTAATCTTGTACAACTTGTCTGGACTCTAATTGCTATATTTTTGTCTTGAACCAGAAACTGGTACACGCATTGTAAACTTTATTCCCATGAAAGCAGCTATATGCCAAATTTAGCAACGAAACTAAAGATTGAAATTCAAACTTGTTCCATACAGTGTACATGTAGGTCAGAAGCAGAGAAGGGGTTAAAATAGCAATGGTCCTAGTTGGTTTCCCTGGGGTGCGGCCCCTAGCCAATGCCTGCACGTAAATCTGATAACAAAATCTGACAAATGCCACACTCTAAGTCCCTTTACTGATGAAACAACATGATTAATTCCCAACATTGATATTAATTTGGTGAATAAAGTGATCGAGCTAGCTAAAGTTTATTCCACAATTTCCACTTATGTTAGACACTGATATGGGTATGAACATGATAAAATCTGCCAAAATATAGGGAAAACCTTGGGGTAAAATTTTAGAAAAAAATAGATGGGGGCTAAGGGAACTTTGCCCCAGTTATTATTTAAAAAGCTTTGCACATAAATAACACCTACATTTCTTACATCAAATACAAGTCTCCATGGAAGATTTTCCTCATAATACAAAGAATACATGTAGATCTTCCTGCATTCTTCTTCCTCCACGTAGTCCCAAACACCACTATTCTTGTATCGACTACTAGATAGATGCGAAAGCCTACAGAGGCTTCTGCTACTTATATGTATGTCCATGAAGAAACAGTCATGCATATCCATATATTTCTTGATAAAATTGTAATGCGGTAGGTTACTTGTGGCAGCAATTGACATTCATGATTTGAATGGCAAATAAAATAACTACCACCCAAAACATGGTATAACAATTGAATCTGAGCATCTTCTAATTAATCATTTCTACTGCTAGTTGGTACTAATGTAAAGATAATGTTTATCTATTACTAAACCTTTGTTACAACCGATATATATTTACATGTAAGCACAACGTTGGAATGTAAACACAACTTATTTATCAGTAGGATTTGATCCTTCGCCTGTCATGGAGGAAACAAGGAGGATCTGAAACAGGAACTATGAAGAGAAGCAACTCTGAAGGCTCTAATCTCTACAGAGCTTTCAAGGAACTGTTTTGGCTTTGTTTAAGTAATCCCTAGAGTTTGTTTGATATGATTTTGTGCATATCTTATTGATTTCTATGAAGTGTACAACGGCTCTACTGCGCATAGGTTTTAACATGTTCAAATAATAGAACAGTTTTATTTACATGTACAGGTACTCCAATGTGAGACCCAAAGTATTTTTAACAAAATATTGTAAGTGTGCATGTACATGTACCATGAGAGAAATAAAATGCTTTCATGTCTATTAGGTAGAAAAGCAATATCATGGGAAAACGAAAATCCACATTGTGGCTGAGTTGGTAAAGGAATAAATATGTACATGTAAATATACATGTAGCACAAGAAGTAGCATATTAAATTGGAGGAAAGTATGACTTACCGAGTCAATTGATCTTGCTCCGTCTGGAATGGTAATATGGAAGCTGTCTTCCTCATCAGTATCAATGTCATCTTCTTGGAAGTCAATCATGATTATATCATCCTCTTCTGGCAAAGAGCTTGGAGATGATGAAATTGGAAGTTCCAGGAAGTCGTAGCCATCTTCGGCCTCTTTCATATGGTCATGCCCAAGATGCTTGAGGATGCCTTCTGTGGAATGGGGAGGCTTATCCATCCTCAGAGAGTCCATCCTGCCAGGAGGGACTGGAGGAGCCGTCCGATGGGGTATAGGAGGAGGAGCGCTCAGGGGTGCATCAGGAATGTTGGTTTCTGGCAGAGAAGGTACAGGACGGGCTGTTGAGGCCGGTATTGGAGGAGGGGGGCATTCAGGCATGTCCCCATCAAGAGCACTTAATGGTCTACCTTGTACCGCCTGTGCTGGTGGTACAGGACGGGCTGCTGATGTCGGTACTGGTGGTGGGGAGCCTTCAGGCACGTCCCTTTCAGTGATGCTTTGTGGTAAAGCTTGGACAACCGGTGTTGGTGGTAGAGGACGGGCTGCTGATGTCCGTACTGGAGGTGCGGGGCCTTCAGGCACGTCCCTTTCAGTGGTGCTTTGTGGTAAGGCTTGGACAACTGGTGTTGGTGGTAGATTACGGGCTGCCAAGCTCGGTAACGGTGGTGGAGGACATTCAGGCATGTCCCCATCAACGGTGCTTGGTGGTCGGGCAAGACCAGTGGAACATTCCCAGAATGGTAGATATATATCTTCTGATGGACCACCAACAGGAGGAGGATTCCTATGACACTGGACAGTGTGGGTCTGAGCAGGCGGTCGTGACTCCTGTTCCCAGAGAACCCCATCAATATTAAAGTTTGTGAGATCCTCAGTAGAGTCTTCCTGGTTCAAAGATGTATCAGTGCTTGGGATTCCTTGACTGGGGGTCATGTTTCCAGACGGACTGTAATCATCAAGGATAGAGATAATCTTGTCACTGTCTGTTGAGGCAACACTTGATAAGGTACTACTGGGATTCAGTGACACATGGGTAGATGGTATATCACTGTGATCGGAATCAGGCCAATTTGTAGCTGATGCCATGTGGGTGTCATCTTGGCTGCTCCTGCTCGAGTGGTCACTTTTTCTGCTGGAATTTATCGATGGCGACGCACAATCTCTGCTAGTATTTAACTGTACAATACTATTATCATCTGAAGTGCTTTCATTAAGGTCCTTGTTGTCAATATTTGCATTCTCTTCTGGAGTTCCATTCATCCATTTATCTAACATTTCAAGATCAGCTATCGAAGATATCGATATCGTGGGAGATTTTTCAGGCATGGGTGGTGCAACTTCAGGAACAGGAAGTGGTCGAGGGGGAAGGGGAGGGAGTTGGTTAGGACTCTCTTCCACAGTCCTGGAAGGAAGCGGTGGTGGAGGATTTCTTGTTTTAAGGAACTCGTTCAAATTATTTGGTTCCGATACTGACCTAGGATGTCGTGACTTCTGCTTTCCAGGAAGAGGTGGTGGTGATGAGAGGTCCTCCTGAGCATCCTTGTCTCCCTCCTTGAAGGAAGTCACTTCAGGGGGTTGAGGTACTGGCCTGTGAAGTAGATCGTCTGCAGGTGAGTGGGATGGCTCAACTGGAACTGGTGGAGGCGGAACAGGCCTGGTACTCAGATCAAGTCCTGGTTTGCCTTCAGGACCATCATGCACAACAGTTTGCTCCAAGGCCACAACAGAAGGTTGGGGAACCTCCTGAGTGGCTAGATTACTGCTTTTAAAAGGGTTAAAAGGGTTGGTTACAAGGGGATCAAACTGGTCTATATCCTCGGGGGCATCTATCGTGCTAAAAGGATTTGTACTGACTGTTGGAACCTCCATAGAATTAGCGTGCTTTGTATCATGTACAGTTTGACTATTAATTGTGCCATCAGGGGTAATATGATTCACAGGGAGGGAAGATACTTGAGGAGGAGGAGGAGGAGGAAGAGGAGGAGCTGGCGGAAGCACTGGAGGAAGTGCTTGAGGTGGTATGGGTGGAGCTCCTCTGGGTTGAGGAACAGGCTTTCCCCTCTCCGGCAATGGTGGAGGGTCATTTCTCCTGACTGTACCCGGTTTACCTCTTGGCATCGGAACTGGCTTCTGTGCCCTAGGTCCTAGCAGTTCAGTATCGCTTTTGCTCCTGTAAGCATCATTCATCATAAGTTTGCTGTTTCCAGAAGCACCATGACTTGACATGTTTGTCTGGGGTGTGATCTCCATGTACTCTGATTTATCAATACTTGGGGATTTCACAACAGGTGCTTTCTTCTCCTTGCGAGGAGACGGCACAGGCTGTCCAGGACCTGTCCCATTGGTATTAGTGGTCTGGCCAGAGAACTCCATGACGATGATATCTGCCTTGCTTGGCAACCTGCTCAAGATGCGCTTCTGATAACCAACTTGTGTGATTCCAAGCCGCACAAGGTCTGCCTCTGTTATGTGACAGCACTTGGACAGGTCGGTGTAACCAGAGAAGAGGAAGTCATTGAGGAATTGGTTGAGATGGAGCGATTGGAGCCACTCTTGCACGGATGATGGACCGTTGCCAGACCGCGCCATCAATGCTCTTCAGGGTACGTTCCAAATTGGCTCTTGTTCTTACTTGGACAAACTACATGGAAATGCAAATTCAGACCCGGTTCGTGCTACATGTATGCTGCTCCCATGGCGATTAGCTTCATCCTTAGAATGGCTCTGTGAAAGCAAACAGAAAGAAAAATTTGTTAATTGCAGGTCCATTTGAGAATAAAATCTCTTGATATCATCTCTTGGTAACCAGAAAAGGGGTCAAAGTTGAACCTAAGTCTACCCAGTAAAGTGTAGGTTCAACTTTGACCGAAGACTCTTCTGGCTCTCAACAGAAGATATGCTATGACTGTTTGGTCTAACTTGGCAAAATAATTAGTTTCTACTTTGCTTTGTTGATAAACAATGCTACACACCAATGCTAGAATATTTTTTTACATAATGTTGTACTTTGTCCTCATATCTTCAAGCTTTCACACCTTCTCTGGTTGGTTTCTCTGATAAAGTTCCCTGCTACTGTATATCAAACAAAGTGTGTTGTTAACACAGACCTTCAAAGCACAACCGGAAAGCAATTTTCACACAGTCTGTTCTGTTTGTAGTGAATAAAGAGATGCTGTCTTCAAAGAATTCTACAGAACATTAATACAAGTTGCTATATTATAAAGCACGCTGAATAGAATTATCACTTCCAAGCTCCACAAAGGGTGAGAAACCTCCAAGTCTCCCGCATGTATTTGCTCAAATAAAGATGAGCAGTCTCTCAACAAGGGGACCATCAGAACAATTGAGTAGAAGTGGGGAATCCCAAGTTCAAAGGGTGAAGAGGGAATATTTGCATTCAACATATTCACCATCAAAACCAGAATTATCTAAACCACAGAGTCCGGCCATTTAACAGATTCTTGAAAGACATTGTTGGAGATCTGTGAAGCATGAATATATTTAAAAAAACATATTTCTTTTTCACTGTGAATTCATGCTGTTAAATATTCAGGATTTGGGGCCATTTCCCCAGGAATAAAGGAATATTGAAAATCTGTGGAACTTTATAAAAGTTTTACCCTACATGTATACCTTTTTCTTATAAAGAAAATCTTTGAATCAATATCTTGGCATGCTGTATGACCAGAGATGTGTGCAAGTATGAACTATTCTGCAAGTATTAAACAAACTTTTATGAATTTCTGAAGTGTCCAGATTTGCAAAAGTTTGACTTGAACAAAATGGAATATAAATTCTATAGATTTTGAAAATTTTGGAAAGTGCCTTGCTACAAACATGTATGGCCACCATTAAAGGTATTACAAAGTTTTGGGAAATTTTGGAAATTGGGTGGATAGTGATTCTTTACAATTTTGATATATTTGGATGCCCCTGTGGATGTATTATAAGCACTAGAAATTTTAGCCTCTAAAACACTTCTGCTTTCGAGAAAAATTGAATATAACAATTTACCGGTGCTCCCGGTAAATTTCGATAAATTTCAAATAGCGCCTACGGCCGTACAGTGGTAGGTGCGACCATGGAAATCTCTGAAGATGTAGTTGTGATACATAATTTCCAAACGGGAATCGCTAATTGATTGATTTTAGTCAAGAAATATTGTTTTATAGCTTAATTAATATCTTGACCTTGAGAGGGAGCTATACAACATAAAGAGTTTATTATTTACAATTTCATAACTTTAGACTCAATTTCAACGGCGACAATGATCACTAAATATTGTAGGATCGCATATGCTTCCAATATGTTCATTTGAACCCAATTCATGACCCTATACCAAAACTTTGTATTACCTTTAACGACTAACAAGGGTCTCATGCAGTTAGTATTTATGGTATTACTTAGCATAAAATATGTCAAATAATGCCTTTAAAAAGATCACAGCATGTTTCCAAACTATTATGAACTTTCCATAAAGTTCTGTAAATTGCCTATAGCCAAGAGAGACATCTGCATGTACTGTACAGTATATCGTAAGGCGGAAGCACGTGTTTTGATTTGGTTTAGAGTGACCTTTACTGACCTCCAGCATTCCAATTATGCCATATAATTTTACCAACTCCATTTCCATCCATTTATTAGATCATGGTGATGCTACTAATATCCCCCCCCCCCCTCATTCAGACAACAAAAATCCATCGTATAGCTTTATGCATATTACTAGACACCTGTATATATGCCACTCTTCTATAGCACATAATCAGATTATGATAAGACGTGTCTATGCGCTTCCAAAAGACTTTGGATATTATTACCTTGGCTTTACCCTGGATTTACCTCCAGCAACGGTGTGGCGCTCAGTGCATTCAAGTAATAAATCCTACCTGGTACCACTTCCTAGGGGCTTTTACATGAAGCGTTATGATAAGTGATTATAAACGATCATAGTCTGACGAGCGTTATTAATTAATTCATGCGAGGAAATGCATGTTTGAGCTTTTTTGTTAATAAAAACTTGAAAAAGAATCAGTCTCTCATTCTAGTCTGACTGTCATATCATATGAAAACCACACAGCCGACGAGACTTATCATGAACATACTCTGTCTGGTCAATTCACATCTTCAAAACTATAGTTTCTTCATACAAATACGATATATGCGCCCCTTATTTTGATGTGTTACGTCCCTTCTACATTTCCTTATACAAGGTTCATATGAATTACTTCTCATCTGAACAGGGAATAAGAATGGCTGTACTACTAGACATTCTTGTCTACAGCTGCTATTCTCTACACAGCTGGAGCTACCAGTAGGATATTGTATGACTCATCTGTTGAATCAAAACCAGTCTGGATAACAGAGGGGAACACAAGGTCCCTTCTCCTCAGTCCTTCTTGGAATTGCAAATAAAGCAAATATTTTCCTTTCACATCACATTTTCATACAAAAATTCAAAATCATGAAATTTTCAGTTGTTTTTCCATGTTTCTTTGTTCCACTGGTTAGAAATAATCTTTTATGATATACACTGTACAGTATATATGATATCTAAATGTACAATATAGACCTCAAACTGTACATATCTTTCCTCTATAAATTAGAATTTTAGAACATGCAGGTGTAAACTCTAGCTCAGATTATGCAGAATATTAATAGGAGATGACAGCCGTATTGTGGAAAATCCAAGCAATTCAAAATTAATTTGAGTTTTAACACAGAATTTGGTCTCAATCTCCATAAATCTACATTCATATACAGTATATATACAACACGCGCAAATAGAAATTAGTATGTAAACAATCCTTTTCTGAATGTCTTTGTTTCATTATCATTATTCATATGAAAATTAATATAAATAGTTTAAAATTGGGAAATAAAAAATTGTGACTGCCGACTTGCCAAGTATTCCATGAATGATTTTAGAACAGATCAACAATTTTTGAACTTTTGATGTATAATTTTGCCAGGGCATCCTAAATTTTGAAATTTCAAGTAAGATCCTTAAAATGGGCGATACAAGTACATTAGCAAATAATATGACATAAAAGAATTTTACTGCTGCTCGGTACCTGGTAAACATATAATGTACACACATTTTTCCAAAGGTGTATTGCCAGAGGAGTTCAATGTCCATGCGATACATACTCTTCACATATGTACATGTATACATGTACATTGATTTAACACATCATTCTGTTTACAATACCATACACTGTACATGTCCCTGTAAATTTTCTGAGTTTTTGTTGACTGTTCATGCATTCGATACATACTTCTTTAATACAAGTACACTACAGTACATTTCAAAGAACTATACCTGTCTGTGTCCAAATATATATATCAGCTCACCAACAAAGAGATGTGCTTCTAAAATATCATACAACCAGACAGCCAAGTTTTAATTCCACATAATCACACAATAAGAGAGAGAGAGAGAGAGAGAGAGAAGTCTGTGATATCCTACATATCATATGCCATTCCTTATCATGAAAATAAAAGCAATGTTTTCCAATTACAGGCTACCATACATGTTTGAGTAGTCCTTAACCAATGCTATGGATCCCAAGTATTTGTTATCTTTTCACCAACTGATACACGTGAGTCTAATGGCTACACAAAGAGCCATCAAAATATGCAAGGAAGTATGCGTATGTCCGGACAGTTGCTCTTCTGCTTTCGCTCTGTCCTCAGTACGCAGTTCCTCGTTTCAAATGTACAAACAATGTGCAATGAGGAAGTGAAGCATGAAATTAGTTTCTAAAAACACAGAGTATATCGAAGGATAGTATATTCATGTAGACTAGAGTACAGTATGTATCCAGGGTATTTCCTTTATTTTTTCTGTTTTAGAAACACCCACAGACAATTAAAAAAAAGTACAGTATATGTTGACTTACAGTTGGCACTTGGCAGACTTGAGTTACAATTTACAATTACAAGTTACAATTTGCAGTAATATTATTTGCTCTCTTGCATGTGATATCATAGATATTCTTTAAGAAAATAAATATAATGAAAAATATTTCTGTGTTCAAATCACCTATTCATCTGTACCAAGAGCCGGATCATTGTATTCTAACTGGTATCGCCTCAAAAGTGATTTTAAAATAAATGTAGTAGAAAAATCATGAAGAAGATTTGATGACGAAGAAGAAATACTTTTAAAATGACAATGCAATCAATATAAATTGGCAATTCCCTTGCTAGAAACCCTCTATTCGTTTAGTACATACATGTACATGTACATGTATACTGAAAATATTATTTATTGCTGAAGAAGGAAATTCATCTTTAAAAGCAGGGAATGGACAAAATAAACATACATGTACATACAGTTTGTAATAATATATCCATTGGCCACTTATGAGAAAATATTTTCTTTGGGAAGCTTTAAGCTGGTCACAAGGAAATTCAGAGTCACCATGAATACATGTACATCTATTTGACGTGTAAAATTTCTTTAACTTTTTATCTTCCTACATAGTATACTGTACACGTACATGTACAGTATGTATTAAAATGGGTTGAAATATATGCTACAAATCAATGTACCGTAACAAAGATATCGCACAGAGTCACAGATCAATTCATATTGGGGAATGGGGGTTTACCCTCATACTGACATTAGCTCATTCATGCAGAATATCAATAAGGTTTCTAAAATTGTGTAAAATGTGGCATTACAGCAGGGAAATCCCCACCGATTGCCCATGAATTAAAACCTTTTTTGGATGTGCTTCGTTCACTCTGTATGAAAGTAATATCTGATTTAGTTGTCGTCTTCATTCCCTGTTGCACACATACTGTACTAAAACGGTACTATCAAGGAACTCTAGGGCCTATTAGACCCAGTAAATCTTTGCAAATATAATTTATTTTCTTATTCACTCTTGTCCTTCAATTTGTACTGCTGCCCAGATGCTTACCTACAGGTACAATGTAACATAGCAAAAATTACTGTTTGCAACTTTACTCCAATTCTATCACAATAGATTTTCAAGTTGGCTTGATTAATTTTGGCCTACAAATGCATTTACTTCAGAAAGAAGCATCCATAAACTTGACTTAATAATAATCTACAGATGTGTGTTTTGCATACAATCACAATTTGTTCCATATTGTACTTTCTTGATTGACCCTTTAAAATCTTTTTTTTTTATAAAACAAATAATACACCAGTTTGACTTTGATCCCATAAATTAAGGTATCAACTTATAAAAAGGAACTCTGGAACAAAAACAATATATTTGTACATTCAAAACTGTATATTAAGGGACCACCTCTATAGAAAGACCACATTTAATTGTTTCCCTTGAACGGAATTATCCAATGAAATGCGTTGGGAACCTGTAATATAAAGTCCACCTGCCTGTAAACTTACATGTACATGTCTTTTTTTTCATTTCATCCAACAACAAAAAAGAAATCTTTTATATGACCATGCAGTGAAATTGAATAATAGGCTACTGATACTGACAGATTGGTCAATATTTCATTCATCATAACACAATTTTTGTCTTTGTAGTTTTTGTAGTTTTTGATGACATAAATAGATAAAAAGTCATGTCATGCTTGGCATATATTGCATGGAACTGCTCTAAAGACCATTCGTGTGTTAATTGAGTGGTCTTTATACATGTAGGCCTACATGTACAGGTTTCATTGAAGAACTATACATGTATACTAACATCTTTGAATTGAAATCTTATTGTTATTGAGAAATAAATAAAAGAGTTTTTTTAAGGTGATTGGTACACTTTGAACCACTGATATCATACACGGCTACATGAATTGTACACATGATCTTTGGCAGATGTTTCCCTCTTCAGTAGACCACATAATCAAAACAACTGAAATTTTACAAACCACAAAAAAAAATTACACAAGAGGATTTTTGCGGTAGATCTGCATGTACAGTGTAGAGTCTATGTATATTGTTATTGCACACATTTTCATAGGAATACTATTTTAGTTTTTACCATGCACAAACAATTCCTTGACTCAATTTGAGGGAAAAGATAAGCTACAACTTTGGTGTTTGTTTTAAAATCGAAATATGATCAGAGAACTTTTTATTACATTTACAATGGAATCTAGTTTGCACAAGTATATAATCTTGATCTGTTATCAACAAGGATATATTTTTGGGGAACGGGAGCATACTTTGCAACCCAATGTGAAACAAAATCTTTAGTTTGTACAGCATGAAACAAAGATAACATATATAACTTATAAACAATAAATCATGTAAATAGATCTAGATCTAGACATCTAGACATCTAGATAATAAAGATAAATAGACTCTAGAGAGCAGCTCTGATTTATTTTAGGAACTATTTATATTAGGACTATTTTTATATAGGAGTCTCTAGATCTAGATCTATATAAACTCTCCCAACTAAGTTTTAAGATAAATAGAAGTTGTTTTTATATTTTCACTTATAAAAATTTCCCATATGTGCATGGCTCAGATCAAGGGTACACTTACAAAAATGTAGATTGAACACTGGGAAATTGTTCAATTATCCAAAACCATGAGACCCAGACACAAATTAGCATTTTTATATTAAAAAGTACCATTGGGGGAAGCTCCAAACAAGTTTTCAGCTTCATTGAGTTCAAATTAAAGATTTTAGAGCAATTTTATGATGAAAAAAGGCCTATTTTCAGCACTTTTAACGTTACATTCAAAACATGCACTAATTGGATACCATATTTTTACTAATGGCATGCAAAACTTGTGATTTTTTTAAATCTTGATGTAGAATCTATGTAATAATTAACATTTCTGTTGAGTTAATTCCTATTATTTTACTTTCTTATTCCATTTACACGTGATACAATTTTTGTGATATGTTCATAACTGTGGTGTCCTGCAAATTTCAAATCTTATTAACTGAAGAATGGTGTATAAATAATTGATTTATTTACAAGCTTGCAATGTTATAATGTTTAGTTTCACTTTATCTTTGATTTCTAATCAGATCATTTCATTATGGGTCATGGTTTTAAAAATATTCAGATTTCTGAAAATGGAAAATGTTTGGTGTCCTGCAGTTATGAACATATCATGCAACAGAATCTATACAAAAACTTATTGTATTCTTTCAAAATGATAATGCAATGGTGTATATAGGTGAATGAAGAGCACTGATAACATTGGATTCCCCATTTTAACTTGTATGTGTGATTTAATCAACAATGAATGGACACCGAGTTATGTACGTGACGAGTTATGTACGTACACCATGTTTTTTTTTCTTCAATAAGACCCCCTATATTTAGTTATTTGTTATGGTAAGGTAGTAAACAATGTATAAGACATACACACGTCTGATTTGGTGAGAAGAATATTACAAAATATTGCAGTTTGAGCTTTTTCATGTCATGTACATAACTAAGACACCGTTATGAAAAGACACCGAGTTATGTACGTTACTACCAATCACAATTTGAAATAAATTATCATAAATGAATCAATTTATTTCTGTCAGCATGAATTGCACCCTTCTGCATTTTCATTTAAACAAACATTTATTGAATTTAAGGAACAAGAAGTTATAATTTGAATGTAAAACTACTTACTTTTGGTGTCCACAGTTATGTACGATTAAGTACAGAAATCTTACATTTCAGTCCTGAAATAGTAGTTTACAAACTATTTACACATTGCAAATTATGTTTCATTCAGGAAACACATCATTCCTTCAATTGAAGTCGATATTAGACTAATGCAAAACCATATTTGACAATAAGGCAAAGAGAAAGCATCTAGAGAATAAGATGTACTGTACATAACTCGGTGTCCATATTTGTTTTGGCCAAATTCTAATAACTAAATTGAAAAAAGTTGATATGGCAATGGTTTTAAGTTTTGTTTAGGGTATGTTTTAACATCTCATGTACTTTGTTAAGAAAAATTTAAATTATAAGAGAAATATCAGCATGAAGTGGACACCGAGTTATGTACGTAACATTTTTGATGATGTGATATTTGGCTACTGATTGCCGCTTAACGGCAATTTGTTAAGGTCTGATTTTTTAGCTATGTGTTGCATAATGTTTGCAGATTACAAAAATAATGTTGCCACAGTCTATAATTGACTTTTAAAATTCACCTCATATGTAACACTTTTGTGCCCTTGATCAGAGCCCTGCACATATCTAATAGTTATCTCATTATTCAATGTCTATGAATGAAAGCAAACATAGCTAGTATCCATCACAATGACAAAGTGCTGAGCACAGGAGATCGACGCACAACATACACATGATACACGTCAAATCAAAGCAACGTCAATACAGCAGCTGCAGCACGTATACTCAATGCCAAGGGTGCAGGTGAGACCGGTGGCAGGCCGCAGGTTAAGCCGAAACGCGCCCGAGAACAAAGCTCGCAATTAGCGTTGCAACGAAGGGTTAAGTGCAATAACAAGAAAAACAAGTGTTAAATGAATACATACCCATTTCTCATATTCCTAGTCTCGAAAAAATAGCGAGAAAATCCACAGCATTTCAATTCCAAGTCGAGTTGAAGTTGGAAATTGCTAAGCCGTGTACAATATTAGGTTTACTTTACTTCCGTATTTTGCATTCATTTTCATTCCGCATTGCTTGTAGTCTTCTGTAAAGGCGCCATCATATTATTTTCATATCATACGTGTATTTACAACTAAGCAATGTCGTCATCTGTTTTTCTTGCTGAAGCGAAACTCCATTTATCGAATTCGACCATTTTCAAAATACAGGAAGGAGGTGCTAACTGTGACAGTCATAATAATGATGAGGAAAAACATTCCTAATATCATTGTTTCCCATGATGTTGGAATCATTTTTTCCAACCTCGTTTCATATGAAGTGATTATGAGATGTGATATTCTCGATAGATGCATCGTATCAAAACTTTACTGATCATAATACTGTAGAGTATTAGAGATTGATCAACACAGTTATGTGAATATATAAACTTAATATATAAATGGAAAACCAGATTTTACCAGTCTTTTCATGAAAAGTTTTGTTAAATTTACATAGCTATATAGCTGTTAATGGAAATTAAAGCAATTTACGTTTCCTGAAAGCGAGCGGGGGAGCCTGAGGGAAAGATATATATAGAGAGAGAGAGGGGGAGGGAGGGAGAAAACAGCACTCTGACATTATCCTACAATATAATTTTTGTATTTTGCTCCTATATATTAGCTGCATGTACGTGACAAACGAGTTTTGTTTTGTTTTTAAATTCACCACATCTTAGCTCAGTCAATCATGATATGTGAATATAGATCGGGGGATGCCAAGAAAAAGGAGAAGAGAAAGGATATGCAGACCTAATTTGTTTTAAATTCATTATAAAAAACGTATACCAAGTCAAAATATATAATTACAGGTATAGACAAAACTAAAATTGAAGGAAAAACTGGGTAGGCCTAATAACTGCAATATGAAAGCACTTTGACGGAAGTTTACTTTTCCTTCCACTTGAAGAGAATAACTGACACATTTTTGTTGGGTAATAGATCAAAAATGTTTTGATATACATGTGTGTTTGAATACATGATCTGATGAAAATAATGATTGGGCAAACAAAATTGAAACTGCTGCAATGAAAATATCGGAAGTTTCGTGCAAAATCATTTTGTTATGGCAAGAAGAGGTAGTCTCTCTTTTTTCTCTGTATTCTACGTGCAGTTTCAGAAATTAATGCTGTAATAAACTGTATTCTTCATATATTCAATTTGGGGAAAAAAAACTGCTTCTTTGCAGAGTACACCATGAAAACTCACAGACACACATGTTCAATTCTAAACAATAGAGGGGGTATTAGCATTGTATTATAAAGGGACACTAGTATTGGTCTGTCATATGTGTCTTGTTACATACGGTGCAGGATATCTATCCAGTTCAATTAAATTATGGTTTTCATTTGACAAAGCTTTGGAGCCAAAGGTTGAATTTCTCAATGTCATATTGCACATTACATTGCCCCATTAACAATTACATTCAAAGACAAATGGCAGATAATATTCATGCTTGAGAAATATGTGATAAAAAATGATATTTCTATAATAATGAGCTTCATCAAATAAATTAAGTCAAGTTCTTATTCCTTTTTCTCACTATCTTGTATGTTAGTTATAAGCCACATAATTTGCTTCTAAAATTAATAAGTATATTCATATCTCACTTAATTTGCATGGTGGTAGTTATTAATTTTATTGAACATCTAGTATTTTTTCCTCTTCCTTTCTCTCACATTTATCCAATTGTATTCCACACATATTTCCCTATCCTGATTAAAGATTTGAGTATATTATTCTATAATCAATGTTTTCTGTATGTCAGCATATTCACATAATAGTCTAATACATACAACCATTTTTCCTCTACTGCCAACATCCAAATAAAACGATTTAAAACAAGATAACCCTTTCATTGCTGCAGGTGATTATGACCATCCAAAACTGATGTACCAATATTTCACACTCGCATTTTGGGCTAAGGAAAATTTGTCTCAAGTCCACGCTATTTTGTCACCGTCGGCACAGACCACATCTAAAATGTTAGTACCTACATGACTTTGTGATCATTTTATCCAGTTAAGAGCCCTACGTAGATGAGACCAAATGCGGAGGTGGCACCACAAGAGTTATTAATAATGATAATAATAATTATTTTGTCTACTCTGGAAGCTTCATCAGATCCGATGCTGTTCTTCCCAAGGGCCATTATTATTGCAATTATTATTACCCCAGCATTTGCCAGGTACCCATTTATACCTGGGAGGAGAGTGGCAATTGTGGATGAATGTATTGCTAACACACCTCCATTTAAGATATCTCTTGGTAATTCTCATTGCATGAAAATGTCTGATATATGCTTCATCCAAAATGTTTATAAACAATGTTTATGCACAACTTAAAGCTTATCTGCACTAGCTTGGCCAGAAGGGATTAAACCCCCCTGCATGGTCACTAACAGGTGGTGATCTCATCAAATCAGCTCTCAATTAACATAAGAAATAGGGGACCATGGGGACCAATGGTCACCGCTTAGGCATTGTTTGCTATATAGAGGGTGCAAGTAGCTACAATTAGTGCAGTGGGGGCTTTAAATCAACCAACGAGGACAAAAGTTTCAAGGTCCAAGGTATTTGTTTTCCTGTATATTAACAAAGTATTGCGGAGTTATCAATACTAACTGAAATTACATGTGTCTTTTCATTTCACATTAGGTCTTATCCACGCCATAGTAGGGCTATCAACTGGATATAAATCACATGTACGTATCGTATTCAAATCTTAGATGAGGGTCCACACCCATAGCATGGACCTGTCCTCTAACATACACACATTTACACAGCGAAAGACCACACAATAAAACACAATGGGTGAAGCAATATTTAGTGTGCTTTCTCAACTTTATTTTAAAAATATCAAGAACTCTGTACAGTGTGGAAGCTAGCCATTCAGGTTTTACATTTACATGTACTGTACAAAAAAGTACTTCGCATATAAAAATTGACATTTTGCTTTTCACTTTTAAATATTCATTCCAAAATTTCCTTTTCCACATATAGCGACAAAAAACATAATCTGGTAAAAATAGTCATTAAACAATTGCATTGAGTGTATTAAAGCACAGGAAAAAGTCTTCAAGTCCAATTATCGAATAAATGCTTCGTAGAATAGTGTCCTTTGCTGAGAAGCAGCCACACAGATCCATTGTATCCATGCAAATGTTCACATCTTATTGATGAAACGTAACAGAAAACGTGTTTCCTCGATAGAGAGTTCACACGCAATCCAATATTACGATGTATGGCACATTGAGCTTCAAAGCAGCTGCTTGGGTAATACGGTAGGTTATTCCAGTCTTAATGATCCTTTGCACATCCTTAGATTAAAAGGTTTTAATTAATTGGTAGCAGAAACGGCATTCAAGTCTAGCGTTGACCATGATGACGATCATCTCACCCATCTTTCCATTCGCACAGTGTGAAATCTTGAGTAGCCAGGGCACTGCTGTATATATGTCTCCATCCACTTACCATGGGTTAAAACAAAATCAATTTCCTTGACGACGTAAAGTTTGCACACGCACAGATAGACAAAATGGCCACAACAGTAAATTTGATCGATCTGCCAGTGATATAGGGAACATTAATATAATGCATTAAACATTACAAAGTTGACAATACGATATGGTAACATAAAAAATAGCATTATTTCAGCAAAATAGAGAGCAAAGGCAGATTCACTCAAAGATTATCGGTAATTGCAGGGCCCAAAGAAAAAGGTGGTCAAAGGGTTCTTGCATCCCTACATGTACAGTTTGACGAGCATACAGACCCTGTGATCAAACACAGAGAGATGATGCTATAATGGAAGGCCACTTTATGTTACAAATAATCCAAATATTGGATCTCTAAACAGCCTATGATTTTCATGGGAAATGGCTAGTTCCAAAATAAAAAAGTCCAAACATTTTCAACTTAGTTGAAGTGCGCTAACCAAGGTTTAAGGCAAATCAATTTTGTTGAGTATATTAGAAGAGATAATTTTCTGCTTTGTATTTATTTGTTTTGTTTTGTCTTAAGTTTTAATGCATTTCAAGAAAACACTTGGAGGAATTATGGCAAAATTGGTTACTTTCAGTTCATCAGGACATAGTTCACTCCTTGTTTGTCCCGGTCAATTGGATGGATATTTTGATATAGCTGCTAAAAATATTCAATTACCGGTATACCTTTAAAGTGAATCTGCCTTCTCTAATTTAACACAACCTGTTTCAACAATCAAGGAATGACATAAACCAAAAGACCTATGATCGAGATTCACACAGACATTTGTTTGAGCTATTTTTCGACAGAAAAAAAGGATACTGCTGATGGATTTTTCTTGCTATTTTTTTTTCTCAAAAAATACATGAATTTTTTATACGAAATGTAAAAATGAAAGCCACACGATTAGCTCTCCCTGATAAGAATTTGAATGTACATGAAAAAAATATTTTAAAAAGATGTCCAGGTCCATCATTAGAAGGCAATTGTTTTGACTTGTGGCGCAATATGCAACTTTCTGCTTGCCCCAGCCGAGCAAAAATACCAATGGCTTTTGCTCGACTGGAGCAACAATAAAATTGGATGTTGAACCTCACATCATTTCGCAGATGATTCAAATCATTGAAGAATCTAAAGAATAATTATCAATGAAAGTCAGAAAAGTGCATGATCAGATCAAGTTGTTCCATTGTTACAAGAGTGTCCAGCTGAACTTTGACGTGTATCCTAAACACTTTACCAATTCTGTTTGATGCTAGAAGTTGTACAAAAGTTTTCATATGGTAAATCCCATATTGCCTGCCCAAATCATACGTTTACTGGCCTTTCACGCACAACTAAAGTGAATTAGGACTTCAGCAAATGGTTGATCCCATTTCATTTTTTCCAATCTCGCCATCACGGGCTATTGATTTCAACAAATTGATTCAACAATTAAATTGAGACCAAACCTTTCTTATTACCTGCTTGTAGCCATATGGGTATTGCTTCATACCCTTTTTAAAATAAAGTTTAACACCATCCGGCTCTTAAAACAACTTTAGCATGACATTAACATCAATTCAATCTATCTCCCATAATCAAAGGCACACTTTATACAAATCTGCACTTTCTGAATAACAAAATTGAACTTTTGATTTGCACGTTTTGAGAAAAGGCTTATAAAAGAATTGCTACTTGTGGTGGGGCTGATACAGCATGGCTTGGCACACATGCATTCAGGTGACAGTTTTGATTAAAGAAAAAAAATAAAGTTTTGATCTTTCAGTGTTACCTATCTTTTGACAATTTCATCTGAATATCCAGGTTTGTGGGAAAGAAATATTGCGAATAAAAATTCAGATATTCTGTTTGAGAGTGTGGTTGGTTCTTTCGAGGACCTGCGTAATGTTTTACATTTGTGCATTTAACCATGATTCCCAACTTGACTATGTGGATAACCCACTCACACCTATAAGATTGATGGACCTATAACAATGATGATCAAATTCACTACGTCAGGAACTGAGGCATGCTGATCATAGTCCTTAACCAATCCCAGACAAGCAACCCCCCCCCCCTTCCCCCTGGACATACTTACCGACAGTGTATAATCTATAGATTAGACCCTGACAAATTAATAATTTCAATCAAAGCTGCTAAAAGGCAGACATTATCAACAATTAAACTGACATAAAATGGAGAGTAAATTGACATGACGTTATATGGCCCAATTATGTTGATTATTGGTTGGTTCAGCATTGTATTGTGCCTGGCGGTTTACAACACTGAATTCCCCACCCTGAAACTTGACTTAAAGTAGAGAAAGCTCACATCAATCAATCTTACCTCTTACAGTCTGGCCTCGCTGTGTGGAATGCTTCAACGACAACAAAATTACAACAAAAATAAAATGATCCTCGACAAAAATGATCGGTATTACACTCCCTGCAATTTGAAATGATACAAACAATGACTTATCATTCATTACTATGTACACTTACACCTTCCATTCCACTCATTAAACTGTACAGGATAGCATCTCGGGTATGTACAACAGTCGTCTTTCTACAACAGTCTTATGTACATCTTATACAAAGAAAGGGATTAGCTCGTATAGCTCATCAATACTGTTTGACACCTCTTTTTATCACCACTAGTTCCTCAACGTAAAAAAAGTTCATAATTTTGAATAAATGACATGGACAGGCACTGTACTGATAAAAGAGGGATGTCTATTTACAAGAAAATTTGATCATTAAAACTGGAAATTTCATGACTAAAAAATCTCGCATGAGACCAATCTGATGACAATGATGACTGTGCGGCGTGAATACCACTGCCTAATCTCAGGCCATTCTCTGCTTCACCTGAACACACAAGGTTATTATGTATAATTTCCCATTTGCTCTACTTCCAATACCTCAACATTGTATGTAAAAAGGGGGCATTGTTTGCCATCAATTGACAAACACAAGTATTCTAACTTGACATTTAAATTACTATGAGGAGGTCTCTGTAATGATCAATTACATGATCAATTTCTTCCCAATATCCTCTGCATTTTCGCCACCTTTGAACGGCTTTTGTTTGCCCTGAAGCTGGGTTAATCAGTTTCCAATACAGAAGAGCTTGGAGTCTACCTAACTCATGGCACTCTGCCCCCTTAGGAAATAGGTACGGGCATTGTCTGAAAACTGCTGTTCCAGTGGAAATTTTCTTTCTCATCTTCATTCACAATCTTCCTCTGCTACTTAGAAAATGGGAATAACATGGTCAAATTAAACAATAAAACTCATTTGAATTCAAGATTCATAAAACACTTAAACTTACTTATTTTACTTTCCTACTCAATGTATGAAATAGATTTGAAGATTGTATTGGATTCATTACTACATCAGGATGTTAGTCCTGAAAGGCAGTTCATTATTCATTGTAAAGAAATGATTACCGTACCTTAAATACAGGTTCATAAATGATGACATTGACCATGATTAAAAACAAAAATATAAGGAATTTATATTCAGTTATTACAATTATCAATAAAATATCTCATCAATAAAATATGATCAGTTCTAGTACATTTCAAAATGAATACAATGCAAAAAAGTGTAGTCCTGAATAAAAACATTTCAATTTAGAAATAAAATTTTGTCAAAAGACATAAGAAATATAAAATATATTCTTACATTCAAATGCCATAAGAGGACAACCATACCGATATGTTAAAAAAGAAAGTGAACAGTCATCAGGATATATTTTTGGATAGGTGAGTTTTAGCAGTGTTCTATGTGTATCATCATGATGGTGCTTTTTGGTGGTATTACGGCACGCTTTTCTCAAATGATTCCACAATTCAAAATGACTTGAGAGTCAGTTTCTCTTAAAACACAGTTTTGTTATGAAAACTGAGAATTATCTTTGAGATGTGCTAGCGCAGTTAGCTCCTAGCAATGAACGGATGATAGTAGAAACAGTGATTAAAGATTGATCATAGAAAAAGCAATTAAAGCTACAGAGAGGATTGACGAGTGGGGACGGGACTTGTCCAACGACCAATATTCCTGGCCTGGGTTTAAACGCTTCAAACACTTTGCTGAATGTGCTCTGAAAGCTGTGCTAGCATTGTCAGTGACCAATACTTTCTGAGGATTGTTGGAATTCTTTACTGAAGGTATTTTGAAGACAGTATTTGAGATTAAAGAGAGTAATAATCAGACTTGCTTATGAGTGGCCAATATTTTCTGGTGATTCTTGAGTCTCTAGGAGAGCACTTCCCTAGAGATGTTCTGAAAGCAGCACTTAAGATCATTGTAAAAGAGTATAGATAAGACTTCCAATCTTTTCTGGAGATGCTTTACACGCTTGTAATATTTGCTCATTTTATTCTGAAAGAATTGTTTGAGATTAAATCGAGCAATGATCGGACTTGCTATAAGAGACCGATAATTCTCGTGATGAAGATGCTTGTATTAAACATTCTCCCACAGTCACTCATCAGAAAGCATTGCGTGACATTAAAGAGACCGATGATGATCAGACTTGCTATCAGTGGCCACTATTTTCTGGAGATGGTTGAGACGATTGAAACACTTCACTGAAGGTGGTTTGAAAGCAGTGTTTGAGATCGCTATAGGAAACCACCAAGATGTTTTGCTCATCACGAGACATCAGGCATACCTTCTCCGGGATCCCTGCATCAAGCTGCAACAAAAATGGGAGAGAGAGTGGCAGAAAAAAAATGACTCAATGTGGCTGCCTCTCCAGTAAGACTCTGCTTACATGTATATCAATACAATCTCAAAAATACATTTGCCACTCAAAATGAATAAGTAATCCCAATGTCATACAAAGACACTGTATATAAAAGAGAAGAAATTAAGGTATCATTTTATAAAACCATGATAATATCCAGTAAAAACATGTGCGTTAACATTAACTCTCATTTCAACGGGCTGTTTGCGAATTCGGAACAATGAGCAAGGATACAATCAATTGAAGTTCTTACCAGGTTATTCAATTTTAGAGATACATAGTGATACAACATTTAAAGTTTTTGTCACATTGATGAATTCCTGAACACGAATAACGTCTCAAATCTTGACCTATTTTTTTTGGACTTTCTCTTATGTTTTGTTTTGTTTTTACATAAAATTATGTGGCGGCTCTTAGTCTGAAGTCGATATTCTACACTTAAAGACTCAAGTTCAAACCTGAACCAAACATTTTAACTAACCCTAAGTCTGACCTTGACCCAGCCTAATACATCATTGTAACCCTGATCAATACCCTACATCTTTGACACCATAAAGTTTGTAAGTGATTGTCGCTCAATCATATGTTGGAGCACCTCTTTGTTTGTTCTTAAGATCAAACAAGGCAAAATTTGTGGATACATGTGTTGTAAAGGCACCTGCATATTGCTTTCTAAATTGGCAACAAAAGTCGATATTTGACTTACCTTGTTGAGGCACTGAACAATGTGAGAAAGATCAATCCAAGGGTTACCAGTCTCTTTGACCTGATGGAATATATGATCTCTGAAGAGCTTGAGAAGGTAACGGTCACCAGTCTCTGCCCACTGCACATCACCATGGAATCTACAAAGAATGGAAGGGAAGGAACAGAATAATTAGATGAATGGGGGAAATGAGAGGAAAGCAAGGCAGTGGTGCAGAAGAAGATATATATAGGAGAGAGAAGGAAAAAGAAGAGAAGACAGATGGAGAGAGTAAGTTAGAGAAAGGGAGAGATACATGTAATACAAAATTTAAGGTACACTGGAACTTTATATGTTCTTTGTTTAAAGTACGTACAACTAATGCTGTAAACTACAAGGAGCAGAACATTATCTGAATACACACTGGTAAATACACCATGAAGAATGAGTTTAAATGCCCTCGGGGGAAACCAAATCAGTCTTATTCAAAACTTTGCAGGACAAAATGTTCTTCTGAAAGTAAGAGACAGAACACTGCATGAATGATGGCCAAGCTAATGCACCATCAAAACCACATCACAGTCTACTGATACTTACTCGGGTCTTTCATTCATGACTCCCAGTTTACAGAGGAGTCTGAACAGGCGGCCATTTTGGATCTCCCGAGATAACTGCTCCTCTAGCACATCATTGCACATGAGAGCTGCATCCAGCTGGGTGTAGAACCTTGCACCAATCATAGGCATGATGTCGTTCACAGAACGGGGGCGGGGCTGGCTGGTCAGAAGGTATCTAGTTTCACAATGAAAATGATAGTAACTCTAGTCAGAAAATAGTTTTGCTTTATTAAACAAATTTACCAGAGGATACAGTGCTAAATGCCTTTAGCCAAGCTTAAAAGGTAGTCATATATTAAATCCTGTCTGCACTAGTTTGGCCAGGGGGTATTAGACCTCCCTGTAAGGTCACTGACAGGTGGTTATCTCTTCAAATCAGCTCTCAATTAACATAAGAAAAAGGGGATAATGGGGGACCAACAGGCACCGATTAAGCAGTGTTTGCTAATACAGAGGGCACAAGTAGCTATAAGTAGTGTAGTGGGGCTTTAATGAAATCTCTTTCTACAGGGTACCCATTTTCCTGACCTGGGTTGAGAGTGGCAAACATTCATGTACATGTATATCAGAGTATCACCACATGGAGATTAGTGCAGTGGCTAGGAATTGACCCCATACCATAATCCAGTTACTTATCCACTATACCATGGCCTGTGATGGTTAAAGGTAATACAAAGTTTTGGTATGGGGTCGTGAATTTGGTTCAAATGAACATATTGGAAGTATATGCGATCCTACAATATTCACTGATCGTTGTCGCGGTCGAAATCGACTCTAAAGTTATAAAATTGTAAATAATAAACACTTTATGTTGTATAGCTCGCTCTCAAGGTCAAGATATTAATCAAGCTGTAAAACAATCTTTCTTGACTAAAATCGGCCGATTAGCTATTCCCGTTCGGAAATTATATACCACAACTACATATTCTGAGATTTTCATGGTCGCAGCTACCATTGTACGGCCGTAGGAGCTATTTGAAATTCATCAAAATTTACCGGGAGCACCGGTAAATCTTTATATTCAATTTTTCTCGAAAGCAGAAGTGTTTTAGGGGCTAATATTTCTAGTGCTTTTAATTCATCCACAGGGGCATCCAAATATATCAAAATTGTAAAGAATCACTATCCACCCATTTTTCAAAATTTCCCAAAACTTTGTAATACCTTTAAGTTATGATGCAAGAACATAATGAAGCAACAAGTTTATTACTTGCGTAAGATTAGTAATAGGTAGTTTTCAACCAGAGATTTGTCAATATCATAAAAGTGTCATGCCACAAAATGAATAAATCACAACACTGAAATTCTGTCTTTTTGGATGGTTTCTTGCCCTAAATCCTGCAAGCAATAGCACTTAATGAACTTTCAGGTTTTACAGTAGTCTTAAGTTCAGTAAACGCCATTAAAACGTTGTTACAATACTGAAAAACACAGAAAATTTTGACTGCTAACTCACAGTACACTGAAAATTGTAAACAGCTGACAAGCAAATAGAGAAAGAGGAAATTTAGTGGATTACCCCATCAATGTGTTAGCTGTGATGTTCAGCAATTTTTGTCATTTTAATTAGATTTGGCCAATTCACTCTTTGATAGACAATATACATTTTTTAAGAATGGCTTTCAAAGAGTATCTCTCTTATTGCAATTTACAGCCAGAACAAGGTACCCTTTAAGATGCCTTTAATAAGGGGTATTTAAGCACAAGACACTATACAGTGTAGATGACTGAATAGTATAACAATCTTCCCCAATGACAATCAGAGTTAATGCTCACTTAATCTTAATCCCTCACTCTTCACTGTTTAGCTCACAAGTCCAATACTGAACGTGGGTTCACAGGCATGAATAGGAGACAAAGGAGAGATTGAGGGGGCCTTTGCTAGAAGAGGGGTTCAGATAAAGGGCAACCCCCTACCCCCCCCCCCCCACCTCATGAAAAGAGGTAGAAACAGAGTGGTCTCTTTTCCCTATTGATAGGTACATGAGCATGTACTTCACAACGGCTGCAAATAAAGTGGCAAAGACCAACTGTGAGAGTAAGAATATAAATATAGCCAGGGCCATGGTTCATAAAAACCTATTTATCAAAAACTGACATTGTGGCATTTGATTGGCCGAGAGCAAATTTGTCATAGAAATTTAGCATTTGTTATCGATAACAAGTTTCATGAAACAGGGCCCTGAAAATGTACACATGAGTAACTAGAATCTAGCCTATCCTATGTTTGGGATATCAGAATATCCAACCAAAACAAAAGAGTGAAGTATTTTGCTCAACAAACAAAGTGTTATTTCATCTTCAAAAGCCTTTGAGAGATATTCTAAACCAACAGTTAAACATCAACCTTGCAAATCATTAATTCCCATAAGTTTTCCCTATGAGTTCAGGGGTAATTTCAAAATTGCTTCAGCAAAATTAGCTCTCTTTTTTTGTTTTTTGTTGAGATGTACAAAAAATGTTGCAAATTCGAACTCATGATAAGTTTGTAGGTTTTGGGTAAAAAATAGTTCTAATAAAGGTAAGGTCAGTGTTCAGTGCATGGTTGAAGTAAGGATTGTGGTTTGTATAAGGACTTAAACGTGTATAGTCCCAGGGAAATGTGTATGAGAACTAGTTTGAGATTATCTTCATGCAGAATCTAACTACTTTCTTTCTACACCAAGACTACACTAACAGTCCTTTTCAGGACTACAAACCCTCAAGAAAGATTACAGAGAGTCCTTTTCAGGACTCCTCAATCCTCCCTCTTTCTCACATGGTGCACCCGCAAGCCTACTGTACAACTACTTTCTTGTTTTACACTAAAGCGATAATCAATATCTTGGAAGATATAAGAGATCAAAAGATGAATCTTGTATACTCACAAGACCAGATTCTTGAGGTCGGCTGAATACTGATGTGCTACAAGGTCCACGGAGGCAGACAACCTTTGACGTTGGATACTCTGGACTGAATTGCAGGCTAGAGCTAAGATCACCTTCCCGAGAGAGATCAGGTCTTCTTGCTGTGATTGGACAGGACAAATAAATTTGATTATGACCTTGATAATGACAGTCATTATGACCTTCCTCACAACCTTGTACTTGGACTGTATTGCAGGCTAAGGCTAAGATCACCTTCCCGAGAGAGATCAGGTCTTCTTGCTGTCATTGGACAGTACAAATTACTTTGATTATGACCAAGATTATGCATTTACCACAATTGCTTTAGTCTGAGATTACCTTCCAATGAGAGTTGTCATTGATTGATTACAAGTCTTCTAATCAATTGCAAGTTAGCGTTGTCAATATGTTGTGTCCAGAGTTGTGAGTGATATATGGCTCTTTGCTGATCAAATAACGAAGTACTGTATACAAATTCAAAATTAAAATGACTTTCTGACAGAATTTCTTGTAATTTCACTACCAACTTGAATCCAAGATAAAACTGAAGCTTAATTTCTCACCTGATAATGTGAGATCATGGCAAGAGGATTCGACTGGCTGGGGTCAAAGGTCAACACATCAAAGATGCCCACGCAGTTGACCCTTAACCTGGACTTGGCCAGGATGAGGATCTTGGTGGGGTCCATGACCCGGCAAGCCAGGCCGGCAGTGTGGATGGCACGCAGGGCAGAGCTCAGCTGGACG
This sequence comes from Strongylocentrotus droebachiensis, assembly GCA_035222895.1. NCBI lineage: Eukaryota > Metazoa > Echinodermata > Echinoidea > Camarodonta > Strongylocentrotidae > Strongylocentrotus > Strongylocentrotus droebachiensis. The sequence goes on from JAVYIG010001210.1 coordinate 340,413, forward strand.
ATGTATGTCCAGATCAGACCCTCGGGTAGAAGACCGGCGCTGTGGCCTCGCGGTCCGTTCGGACCACTGCTACCCCCACCTCCACCTCCGCCCCCTGTGGAGTATAAAGACAGAAAAATGTTATTTTAAAATGCCAAATCCACACTTAATCAACAAACTCAAATCATAAGGTACCCTAAAATCTGCTGTTTATACATAAGGAAGTATCTCAGGCTTGTCCATTTACTTAAAAGGGAGCGGAGCGATTAGTTTTCTTTTAACTGAATTAACGTGACTAATATATGACATCATCATTGCTCCACTATAGGTCAGCAAAGAAATAAATCAGTATGTGTTAATCATCAATGTCTTCTAAAAAAATATATTCTAACTTCCTGAAATCCAGAATGAATTAGGAAATATATATACTCACGCACCTTCTAATCACCTAAACTGCTATTGAGGAAGATAGATTTCAATACTGATATTAATAAATGAGCAAGTGAATTTGAAAGGCAACCAAGAATACTCCTACCTCGAGAACCAGGGAAAGGGCCGCTATGTCCTTTCCGGAATGAGTTGAGACCACCAGAATGACCAAAATGTCTTGACATGAGCGTTGTAGCACCAGGGTGGTAGTCATGTACAAAAACGATGGCTGAAAGGCAAAGATAAACCAAGTGTCAAATGGATATGTGCTAAAGAGAAATAGCTGATATCACTTATCACTAATCATTCTAGTTAAAGCCCCACTGCACTACTTATAGCTACTTGCGCCCTCTATATAGCAAACAATGCATAATCGGTGCCTGTTGGTCCCCCATAATCCCCTTTTTCTTATGTTAATTGAGAGCTGATTTGATGAGATAACCACCTGTCAGTGACCTTGCAGGGAGGTCTTACCCCTCCCTGGCCAAACTACTACAGACAGGCTTTAGTACAATATTTAAAAAAACTTATATATTCTTGGGGTGATGATACAATGAGAGACGTTTTAGATGACAACAGATGAATGGCCTTATTAGTGAAGTGGTCACTATGGCTGGTTTGACTATGCTGTCTTTTAAGACCTCGGAGGAAAACTGAATAAGCGGCCACTGTAAACAGGTGACCTTTCTACACAGGTTCTACAACAAATGTAAAACATCTTAGTGATAAACATCAGTGATGACCACAAATGGCCTTTGTAGAGAGACAGCCAATAACTAATGTTTGTTTTTATTACTACTCACAATGCTCTCCAAAAGCTTTAGTCGAGAAGACTTCCCTGAGGGAAACAATGTTAGAGTGCTGAAGCTTTTTCCATTTATCTACTAGCACCATCCACTGCGTGACTCCCACTCGAAAACCTATAAAGAAAAGGCAAACATAAGATATTGAATTTTGAATTTGCTACAAAGGACATACACCAAAAACAGTTTGTCTGCTATAAGTTGTGAACTTTCGGGATGATACTTATGGACAACACCACTATTTACGAGAAGCTTTAGTTGTGAACTTGACCTTTCATACCAGGGGTAGAAAAGTTTTTGGTCCGGCCCCAACCTAAAGCTAATGTAAACGCTATCTCCGATCTTCACTTGATGCAGACTTCTTGAATGACTTTGAAAGGATGTTCAAGTCCAGAGTTTGTCCAGGCCCTAAGTGGATTCTCCATAACATGATCAGTGTCCCTACAACTCTACTTGATGCAGATCGAGATACCTCTTTGTGGGTTTGCTGCATGTTTTACAACAGGAGGACAAGGAAATGTAAGAAAGCATGGTAATACAGTGAAACCTGTCAATAAAGACCAACCTAGGGAGACAAGAAAAGTGGTCTTTAAAGGCAGGTGGTCTTTATGTACAGGTTCATTTATTACATGTTTTAATGAGATACCATTTTCAAAGGAAACAAAAAATTTGGTCTTTGTAGACAGGTTGTCTTTCTATACAGGTGGTTGCTAAAGCATGTTTGACTGTTTTAGCCATGGCTTGTGCGCAACCATAGAAACAAATGTGCACAGCAGATGTGATGCACTCTAGCTGGTGTAAGTATGAAAGTTAGAATTTCACAGCTTTGAGTGAGCCCTTACCATGTATCCTCCTAAGGCAGTAGAGTTTGCTGTCCTTCTTGTTCATAGCCTTGTAACATGTTGTGGTGTAGCCGAACGTACTTGATTTGTCCATGGGTGTCTTGGGTGAAGGCTCCAGAGGAAACAGAGAGTGGTAGTTATCCACTTCTGTTGGGATGTCTATAAAAGAAAAAAAACACAGATACAGTCAAACCTTCTCTCCTAGAAATGTGTCAAAAATACTGCAACTTGTTCTTATCTACCTTCGCTCAAATTTGGTTCTTGAAAAAAATCATTTGATTTATCAACCTTCCAGGATATCCTCCGCATCCTACAACAAAATGTAGACGGAGAGAATTAAGGGTGTACAATTACAACAAATATAGACTTGAGTTCACAAGTTTTCATTAATCAAATAAAATGTACAATAAATGATATGATTATCCGCCAAACAAATTTGATAGGAATTGACTAAAAGCTCAGCATTGCTCTAAATTCAGAGGAAAACAACTTGCACATCCACGTTAACTCTAGAAAGCAGACCATACTTGAAACCTTATAACAACACGAGTAGGCACAAGAGAAAAGAGAACCCTTATTTTGACAAGAGCAGTCACTATATTATGGTCATAATATCTCTGCACTAATTGTACACAAGACCAACCTGCATGACTAGGTAATAAAGCTATAATGGCCTTGGTTATCATGTTTGACAAATGTATGCATTACAAGCCAGCAATTGTAGCTGGATTATACATGTATGTAAGCCTCTTTTTTCACTGCTTACCAGGGTGTTCCGCAAGGTCCAGCTGTGTTAGGGCTTGGGCCTGCTTGTTCAAGACATCAATCTTAAATTCCTCATCCATAAAGAAAGATGGTCCATTCACGTTTCTCTTCATGTAGTCCACATGAGCAGGTGTCGACGGGTAGACATGGAAGGTCGGCAACACCTTCACATTCAAGTGAAAAAAGGGTTATAGAAATTAAATAGTTTCCATTACAGCATGGGATCATTATTGAAATATTTTCGATCAGCCTCATACCCTTAAAGATGTACTCTTTGCAATTTCCATGTGTGATGCCTACTAATTTGCATACACTGGACTTTTACAAATCAATTACTGTTCAAATCTCACACCAAGAAAAACTTGACACCCATCCAGAACTTGTTGTGAGCGACTCCAAAATCAGATGTAAAATTTATGGTGATGACTTTTCCCCACTGGGGTGTTCTTTTGAAGTCGATGAAGGGTGCAAGCATAAAATAAGAATCCATATGTAATAACACTCATGATCAGGAAAAAAACAAATTTTTGTGTCTTTAGCTTTAGGATTTCTTAAATGACCCTCCAAACAAACATCAATTTCAATTGTACTTTTGTTACAGATTCTTGTTACTGTCTTGATTTCTTTTAACATCAATTCTTCCTTACAAAGTCAAATCATATTCATATTCTCTAAATGGTAAGTATAAGACATAACTCCATTTTGGCCATTTTGAGAAAAAGTGTTTAAAGATAGCGGGCCACTTGGGCCTTAAGTAGATGTTTCACTAGCCATTGACTTTAATGGGGTTTTGGGTGAGTTAAGTCTTTGTGTGTCCTGGAAAGCCCACATTTTTCTTAACATTTTGATATCAAATACTCATTTTGGCAAAATATGGAGTTACGTCTTTGTGTCACTGAACCCTCGATATACTAATATCTGATGACTTACAATGCCTGCATTAGCTGGGGCTTGTGGGACAGCTGGCCCCCCCTGGTCGTCTGTGTAGAAGTAGGTGGTTCCCCCGATGTTCTCCTGAGTCACCCCTGGGTAATTGGCGCCCCCCTTAGAAGCGCCTTTACCGTCGATCTCAATAGCGGAGGGGGCCTGGGCCCGGCGGAACTCCTTACGGCTCGTGTTGGGTGAGCCGCCCGGGGAGTGAAGGGGTGAGGCACCAGCCGAGAGGGAGCCTTAGGGTTAAAGAAAAAGTTGAGAGAGGATCAAAGTATAATGGAATCTAGTAATGCTGTACAAAGAGACAGCACATGAGGAAAATTGTACAAATCATCCAAACAAGTTTTGCTTTTGATGTAAGAGGTTCCATATGGCTATATTGTATTCACAATATAAGATTCAGATATTACTTCTTCAAAAAGATTATGCAATATAAATACATTCTCAGTGAACAGTAAAACTTCTTGGTTAGTAAACTAGCTACACATATATACGCACAGGATTATTGTTAATCTTTATTATCTTCATACTCCTCAACAGTTTATCTATAGACTGCCAAATCAACCCTTATTTAAGGTTGATTTTATACATTCTACCTATACACACATTTTTGGGGTGATTGATACACTTTAAGAAGAAGCTCGCGGGTGAGATGAAAGCTATAGGAGTTCAAGGAAAATTAATATCAATTTTTTATTTTATTTTTATTTATTTCTGATCTTTTGACAGGGTAGCCCATTCACCAGCAAGTAGTGGTCTTCCATGGGGCCCTGAATGAACATATTTACATCGTTTATAACATTTATACAGAACAGTTACAAAAGTAATACTCGTTTGCAAAATTAACATATATCATTAACCTAGTAAGCAGTAATGTCAATAGGAAAATATTAATTAAGTCACAATTATGTGAATAAGACATGTAAATATTACAGAACATGCACGTAGTGTATGTACGGCTGAGCCATTCACAAATTACAACTTTGTTTAAACAATCTCTTAAATGAATTGACAGAGGAAGCCGTTCTCAACGAATTATCTAGCTTATTCCATTCAAATATGGAAGAAACAATTGAGCTACACTTATAACAATCAGTGTGAAATCTAGGCACACGTAAACATCCACTGTCTATTTGCCTTGTATGATGCTCATGTACATCATTAGGATTGATTAAGCCTACCTGAAGGTAAGAGGGTGCTAAGTTATGAACGCATTTATATATCATCATAACGCGACTTAACTCAAACCGCTTGTCTAGTGTCATCCATTTAAGACTTGTGAACAAATCAGCCGACGGTGTGTCATATGTCTTGTTCAATATTATTCTTGCGGCCCTCTTTTGATTTTTTTGCAGCTTAGTTGTATGAGAATGAAATCGGTTCGACCATACAACAGAGCAGTAATCTAATCGTGGCAACACTAGACTGTTATAAAGTAACTTTAAGGATTTTTGTGGCAAAAAACTCTTTGCTCTCTTTATCATGCTAATGTTTTTCTGGGTAAGTTTACTTACGTTTTCGATTTGTTTACACCATTTCAATTCTTCATCTATCAAAAGTCCTAAGCATTTGGTGAATTGAACTCTTTTGATCAAATTGCCGTTTAATGAAATGGTGAAAGATTCAATTTTCTTGAGATTAGCAGGAGAGCCTATTAACATGACACAAGTTTTTTCAGTGTTAAGAACAAGACGATTTTCCTTAATCCATGCCATGACTCTGTTTAACGCAACAGTTAATTTTTCTTCCACAACAGTTGCATCATTTGCACTGACGGTAAGTGTCGTATCGTCAGCATACATACATGTATCTATGATACCTTCAGGAGTACATTCAGGTAGACTATTAACATATATTGAAAATAAAAGGGGACCAAGAATTGAACCTTGTGGCACACCTACATGTAATTTGATGGTTGATGGATGCGACTTGGCTCCTTTGAATTGGGTCACTTGTTGTCGATCCCCTAAATATGATTTGAACCAATAAATAGTCCTGATACTACAACCTATACAAGCTAGTTTATGTAGAAGTAGCTCATGGTCAACAGTATCAAAAGCCTTACGAAGATCTATGAAGGCAACTCCAGAAATTTCTTTGTTATCAATATTCAACGACCATTGATTTACAAGTTTTGCACTGTGGGCAGTAGCTGTTGAATGTTTAGGTCTAAAACCAGACTGATTAGGGTGTAATAATTTATTCACGTCCAAGAATTCACTGAGTTGTTGGTGGACGGCCCTTTCTATAATTTTACTCACGATAGGTAATATCGAAATGGGACGGTAATTATTCAAAGAAGAAATATCTCCAGATTTGAATATTGGTACTACCCGAGCCTTTTTCCATTCACGTGGAACAACTCCTGTAGACAGGGATTTGTTAATGATATCACAAAGAGACTCTGCGATAACATTCTTCGTCATCTTTAAAAGTTTACAGCTGATGTGATCTTCACCAGTTGCTTTATCTATACTCAGATTATCAATCTGTTTCAATACAAAATCCTCAGTAATCAAATTCAAATTAAATTGCGAATGAGTTGGACCAATATTATTGTCCTCGTCTACTCTCAGTTGAGACTTATTCCTTCGCAGGTCCTTTGTAATCTTAGTAGCATTAGAAATGAAAAAGTCATTAAAAGCTTCAGCAATATTTGCATTGTCTGACACATTAGCACCATCAACATTTATGCTATTGGGAGATATAGGTAATGACTTAGGCACAAGGTTTCTCAAACATCTCCACATTTGCTTACTATTGTTATGATTTTGTGAGATCTGGTCTGCATTATATTCTCTTTTTCTTTTCCTCATGAGATGAATAACTGTATTCTTTAGATATTTGTAGGTGTCCCAAAGATCATCACTTTTGTTAGCTTTAGCAGCTTTGAGAACTTTATCACGTTCCGTCATAAGCTTAACAATCTCGTCAGATATCCATGGACATGCCTTTTTTCTTATCCGCTTTTTACATACTGGTATGTGCTTGTTAAAGTAGAAGAGGTATTTGTAACTCTTGTGGCAGTATCAATTAGCTGACTTAACCCGTACATATTTGTATAAAACATTAACTTTTCAGCATTCAGATCAAGTTTGTGTGGCATACAATCACAATTGAAATCACCTAAAATAATACAGCTCATATCTTCCGAGAGAGCAGAGTCCAAATTTCCGTCTAATTCTTCAAAGAAATCAACGTGAAGCTGGAAAAAGGATAACCGATACACCTAAACATTTCTTTTTTCTAAAAGTACCTGAAAGACAGGAATAAGTTTTAACAGCGGCTATACCAAATATAACATGGCCTATACCTATACTTTATCTATTGCTCATTACTTAAAGGTTATATTGACTTCTAATAATGGCAAAAAATAAAGTAATAAAGATATCAAAGCTGGGAAAGGAGCAAAAATACCAAAGTCCTGTGCCTCACATCAGTCTCACATGAGTTGTGCATTTTTTCTGAATGTTCTCCTAGATGTTCAGAAATCCAGAATTACTTTCACCCAGTTTCTCTAGTAATAAAAACTCTATTGCTGGAAGTCAGGGTTAGTTTTAAGTATATTTATGGAAGAAAAAAATGCTAATCAAACCATGACAGCACTCACCCGACACAAAATCATTGCTCATGAGTCCTCCTGCATTAGTCCTGGGGATTGCGCTGGCAACTTGACCTTGGGTAACAGGCGTGGGTAGCATAGAGCTACCCTGACTCAATGGCCTTGGGACAAACTCGGGCACCCCAGGGGTTAGGCTCTTCAGCTTGGACTGGGGCTTGAACTCGTTCAGGGAGAGAGGCCCAGCGTCTTTCGTCGGTGTGACGGGGAGCGGGGGAGGGGGCACGGACATGGCCGAAGGGGGTGGTTGCTGAGGGGGTGGCTGGAAGTCACCACGACTGTTCCTGGGCTGGAATTCAGACTTGGGCGTGTTCTGGGCCCCAGGTACAAACTCCATTCCCTATTGATAGTAGGTAAGGAAGAAATGAAGCAGTATGAAATCTAGGTGATCTGTAGACACAGGTAGAAACAAAAATTAGACATGAGTTGAGGGGAATTTGCCCAAAAGGTGTCACTAAAAGTCTATTTTTTTATTTTAATGGTAATGACAACCAATTACACAAGTAAAATAAGCTCAAACCTATAATGTTAATTTCATAATGCGAATACAATCAATTTCAATAACTTCTTAATCAACAGAAAAGACTCTAAAAATTGCTGTTCCTGGTCTCAGATATTATATTGTACTGATTGTACCATATTTTAGGCTTTTTCTGTGTTACCCGGGTACTCTTAAACTCAGGGTTGGAAATCCTCGATTTCACAAAGTGAGTCTCAAAATAGCCCCCTAAAATCCTGAAAACCGTACTTGGAGGGGTAACCCTTCTACGAAGAGTCGCCCCCGTATGTTGCTACAGATTCTGATCGTCAGCTCAACGATAAATGCCCGGCTAGAGCCCCGACAGACACAAGCTTGCAGTTCAATGGCGCATCGGACTGCTAGCTTGCATACAATTAGTAAAACATGCTGATGTGCGGTCAAAATTGAGCAAAACATTGACATTTCAATAAATTGGTATGGGTTCTGTGAAAATATGGTGGAGTTGCTGCAACTGTAACTCAATCGAGTTTACTGGACTGCAGCAGTCGCAGCGTAAAAACAGATGATCGATGATGCATTTTGCATATAGGATATGCACGCACGGCCGGTGACGCGAAAAGCACTTGCGTACACCTCCGATATTGTTGTGGTTTCCAGTCTTTTCATGAATCTTCCCCTTGTTTAGAAAGCAAGACTGTCAAAATGTAAAACGACTCAAATGGTATTCACTGTATTTTACTTACCTCTAAAGCCATGTTGAGATGCATGTTGGAGAAATTGGAGCTCAAATCATTTGTGCTCAATGCACCACCTGCAAAAGATATAACAAAATAAACCAAATTAGTAGAATTTTTTTTTTTACAAATGTTATAGATGCTGTAGTAATTACTGTTAATAGTGCTCCGTTTGTTTAACACAGAAAATTCAATTATTCATATACACTGTACATCCTGGCCTTATAAAAAAAACATGTATTTCCCCCTCATTAATTTGATAAGTGCTCACATCCTCCTAGAAAAACATGTAAATTAATGATCTGGATCTGTTTTCTATTCAGTACTTTCAATTAAATTTAATAGAAATACTTCCTGTACTACATTTTTGTCCTCTATTCATATACTTGTATTCGTAAGCGCTATGGTACTTATTGTTTTTAGCGCTCCTAAATATTCAATATCATTATTATTATTATTAAATATTAGTATTTGATTTAATTTTGGACTAAGATCAAGTACTTAACTGGGACTGGTATTCTATAATTTCTTTAAAATTAGAGTTATTAGGCTATATGCCTAAACAAAGTACAAACACAAACATATTGATACATTAAATGCACAACATTTTGGAGATAGCAAGGCTGGTGAAAAAAGACCAAGATATGATTATTTATTTATGTACAGGGGGTATGAATGTTTAGTCATTAACTGTATGTCATTGGCTATTTCACTTCGCCAATGATCGTTGACACAATCAAAGTATTGAATCGACCACACGTTCTTCCCTAGATGAAAAGGAAAGATTCAAAGCACAAACCTGGCTGACCAGGCTGGAAGCTGGGCGATTCATCCCTCTTTTGTCCGCCTGGTGCTGATGATACCGGTGACCCTGTGTACGTTGATAAGCTTGATCCTACCGAATGCGATCGCTAAAATTTGATCAAGATCGATTCAACATTAGATAGAGAATTTTCAAGATAACTGCATCATGCACTGTATCAATCAGCTTTACCTCTTCAAACACCGATTTGTTTTTCTTCTCCAGTTTGACTGTTTTTTTCAGTCTTCCAACAAATCAATTACATAGTGTTTTGTATGACTGTAAACCGAGTACAGGGCCTATATGCATCAATACGTACGTAACAAGGAGCTTCCAATCTCTGTGAGAATATAGGAGTTTCGAAGTTATTGCTTTTAAGGCTCATCTTCTGATAAATAAACTTTTAAAAGCTACACACATAAAATAGACAAAAGAGATTTCAGTAATTTGTATCTACATTTCTTGCTTTTAAAATGAAATGACTTAACTGTTTGTCATGAGCCATTATAAAGTGCTTGTTTGTATCATGTTAATTAACATCTTTTTGAGTTTACATGTTTTTCCAATCGTGAAAGTGTTACCTGCATAAGGTGCTGGAGTTTGCTGGTTTGTGGGCCATAGTTGTCACTGTCGAAAGGAGCATTGAAGAAATGATCTGCCATGTGAGGGTCTGCCACTATAAAGGGGGGAGGGGGGAGGGTAATAAAAGTCAAAGGTCACTCAACATCTTCACAGGAATATATAGAAACAAATTCAAAACGATATGTTACAACTTGCAAGGGATCCAAGATCAGCCCATTTGAAATACCCATACATGTATGTACAGTGTATGGTGATTACAACTTTCAAAAATTAATAAGTTTCTTAATTTTTGTCTGATTTCATTCAAACTCTCATCAGTCTGCTCCTCTTTTTTCTGATTTCTATTAGAGTGGTTTGCTATAAGATTGCATTTCCCTTTAACAAATAAATTTCAACGAATAGCAAGAGACCCAGGCCTTACTGGTCAAAGATTGTTTATGTACATGCAGGTTATATGGTTCATGTTTCCACCAACACTTGGCGATGGATTTAGGTAGGACCTACACAAGGCTCAAACATGTGTGACTAACAAAGTGATGATAGTCTACCACTTAAATTGCACAAATTTGTACAAGACAGGTACATGTACCCAACACAGAAATCTACATAAAGGTTCCAACAGAGAGAGGGGGGGGGGGGCACATTTCAATGGTTTTATGAAGGGGGGTCATAAGCTATGCCAGCATTTTTTCAACTGGGGTGCTGCAAAACATATGTAGGGGTGCAGTGAGAGAAATTATATAAGAAAAACTATTAGAATAACATCGATTTTGTGACAACCAAATACTAGGAACAGGCCTCTCGCCAAGAAATTCAAAACGCGTGGCGCGACCCGAGGGAAAATTTGACCCCCCCCCCCAAAAAAAAAAAAAGTAAAAATTTGATTTTTTTTTTTTTTTTTTTTTTTTTTTTTTTTTTTAATAATTTTTTTTTTACAAGTATTAGAAGTAATTTGATGAATTTTTAATACCATACCTGCCAACCCTTACGAATAATTCAGAATATTCAGTTTTTTTGGATTTCTAGGACCAGAAAATCCGGAATATTCTGATTTTTCAAAATTTCGATTTTTTTTTTTTTTTTTTTTTTTTTTTTTTTTTTTAAAGAACGCGTGGCGCTAGGTCGGGCCAATCAAGAACGCGTGGCGCGCGCGCCACGCGTTATCTGTGTACGCGAGGGCCTTGACTAGGAACTGATAGACTATGTAATTTCATGAGGAATCAGCAGTTCAAAGATTATAAAGTTCTTTCTTCCTCGCTCGCTTTGCTCGCTTGCAACATTGAGGATCAGGATGATCAGGACGAGGTAGCAAAGTGCCTGGATACTTCTTAGAAATTGAGGTGTCCCAGTATCCTATTTGACAGCTAGACCCCCCCCCCCCCAGAGTTTATCTTAAAACGAAATTATTTTCCATGCTTATTCGCTTCATATACTTGCAACATTTAGCATAAGGATCGTCATATTTGTGTATTGAGGCGACCAAATATATAGATATATATTTATGTATATGCGTCAGAGGGCAGTATATTTATATCTTATCTAGTACGTTAATTACAACATAAAAATATATACCTTATTAAAAATGTCAATAGAGTCTATACGTTTTTTTGCTTACCGGGTACTCGCTTTGCTCGATCACAATATTTAGAAACAAATGGCTAAACTGAAATGTTAATGATTAAAATCAGATCTGGCAGGAAGAAAAGTTTATGAAATCAATTTAATAAAATTTATTTTAACTCCGGACTACAAGTATAACTAGTATACGTAGGACTTTTTTTTCTTTCTTTTTTTTTGGTCTGGTCTGAAGCCTCTTTGCCACCTGTTATATCCATTATAATGTCATGAATGCTGCATGCTGGAAGGTCAAAATTATTGTGGGGCTTGAAAATTACTACTACTCACAAGAACAGGAAAATTATAAGATACATAAAGTCATAATGGCACATTCATGTGTTTCAAACTTCAAAATCATGGGAGTCTCTACTTTATTTTATCTTTACAAACATTCACATAATTAAATAATGAACACTTCCGCAGTCCATGTGTGAAAGATCATAGCTTGGAATCTTTTTAAAACCCGAATATGAATTTTGCAATCACTAAAGTAAAGGCAATTTACATCATAAACCTGTAGACCTAGTAGTAGTACACTATTGACTAGAGACCTAGGCAGGCTAGAATCTATATCACTATTAATAGTAATATTATTAACAAGCACGACACAAAATATTGAGATTACTCTACGTCTACAGCCACACTTACAATCCATGTTTGTGTCTCGAGTTATAAAACTTGATTTTGAGTTTGAATTTAGTTCACAATAATCTATAGATCTAGTTTCATTGAAAATGAATTTTCAGTCAGTGGCCGGGGTGGCTAAGATTTTACTTCAGCACAAGATTCAGTCAGCTGGTCAGAGAGATTTTGATGATGAATTAATTTAAGTGTCTCCAGGTCCAGTAGTCCAGCCACAGAAGTTGCTTTCTTGAAGATTGTTTAGAATTGAATCTGATGATCTCCGAAAAAAGATAAATCTCTTCCAGCTCTGCTTACTCCTATTAAATTTACTCTCTCCTGATCTTCTCAATAAAATTTCTAGTCACTGCACGTTGCACTGGCGCTGTATTCGTTCCACTACACTCAATTCAATCGTACACCTGACAAGTTGCACTTGCTGTTTACTATCACTCCAGCACAATTGTCGACAAATGCATTGATGGGGGCTGAGCTGACGCCGTACGTAGCCGATGAATCCGATTTTTCCACGGCCTATTACCCGATATTATCTTTCTTGGATTTTCAAAATCACAACATTTTTCCACTTATCTAGGTACTATGTAGTCCTGAAAGGCGGTGAAGTCGACATGGCATTTCCCGAAAGCGGTGAATTTAACCTGAATTTTTCCATATGTGTGGATGAACTACGGAGGAGGAGCGTCCATAGAATACATGCAGTCAATTTACACACGTAAAATGCATGCATTATATTGAACTCGTTAAAAAAAAAATAGAGTTCATCCTACCGTAGATGGGGTGCACCATTTATAATAATAATACCTAAGAAAAAGAAGCAGGTAAAACAGAATGGAGGAGGAGGAAGAAGAAGAAGAAGAAGTTAAAGCTATTCAAATGACAAAACATATCGCATGACTTTTGCAATTGTTGTTGCAGATCATACTTTAACTGACTTAGTGACGGTTTCATTGTAAAACGCATCAAATAATAGAAATATGTTATCTCAAAAGCTCAAACTGTTCATTGGGCCCATGGAATATTTAGGCCTGTTTGGAAAGCCTTCAAACTGTTTTATGTTTTTGTGGGTTTTTTTTTATTTTTGTATTATTAACTAAGTTTATTATTATTATTTAGTTTTAAAATAGGCATCGTAGGCTTAATAATTGTGTGTGTTTCTGCTCTAAAGGAGAGTTATTAGTAAAGTAGACGATGGTAAAGACAGGAACCAGTAATGTCCAAATTTATCATAATGTATATTGTATACATGTGTTGTGTTTATATTTGTATAATCTTTTTAGTTTTTACTCCAATAAACTTTTTCCTACCCCACGGTTGATTGCACTGCCACTCTCCACCCACCCCCCCCCTCTCTCTCTCTCTCTCTCTCTCTCTCTCTCTCTCTCTCTCTCTCTCTGTGTATATTATCTAAATTTAGATATTTTCGTTCGAGAGTCGAGTTGTTTCTTGGATTTTAGTACCGATCTCATGCTATGGTAATTACATTTTGGATTACATGTTAACGCTGCTGGCAAACAATGAATGTACAAAGGCAATTTCAAAAAAATTGTTTAAAAGATGTGCAGAAAACTAGGCTACTATCTAAAAAGAAAAAGAAAAAACTGCCATAGGAAGGAACATGGCCCTTTTACTGCTTCACGGCCAGGACATGTTTCATTATATAGCTTGACTTTGTTTTGCACCAGTTAAAATCTTGTTCTGCAAAGTGCAGAGACCAATAATTGTTGTATTTCAAAGGGGTCATTGGGCACGTGCTGCCTCATTTGGATGGCGATCGAGAAGAGGAATTCAAAAGAAGAAGGAATGAAGTGAGAAGAGCACGCGGCCGTAAGGCCCATCCCACATCCCTCATCCTCCCCTCCCTCCTCGATCAGCTGGCCTTACTCTCCAGATGCCCATTACTCATCTCAATTAAGGGATATGGAGACCTGGGGGGTGTTTCACAAAGATCCTACGTAGAACTTAACACTAAGTTGGACTTAAAAATTATGGACAGCCATTGGAGCCTTAAAATGAAATATATTCAAAAACAGAAATTCAAGTATTTTAGACTTTTTTTTTTATAAATTCCACATCAAGAACATGAAATCTCCTTGATGATAGAAAATATGAATTATTTGAATCAACATTTATGCCTTTCAAAATAACTTTTACAAAATATTTTCAAAGATGCTAATGGCTTTCCATAATTTTTAAGTCCAACTTAGAGATAAGCTCAACTTAACATCTTTGTGAAACACCCCCCAGGCATTTTCCTCTATTGCTCCTCGCCTGTTGAACTCCCTCCCATCATTACTTTGCGAAAGTGACAACCTGGACCGGGGACGGGGGACACTTCTCCCCTCAATTTGTATAGGGGGAATCGTCCCCCAGGATAATTTGAAAAAGTGCCCCCAAAAATATGTATAGCAAATACTGACTAAAGACTGCAACACACTAAGCTCTGGAGGCCTCAAGAGTGCAGCGCTTAGACTAATAAAAATGCAAAATCTCCTCGCTCGGTCGCTAGCATCCCTCGCATAATATCCTTCAAAAACACTATAAAAGTAAATATTGTAGAAAATCTGTATTCCATTGGTATCACGTAAGCACAGTCTACACTGTATGTTTATAAGATTTAGAGTTATAGAAATAGATCCTTACTGCAAAGAGCAAGCGAAATATTGTTCTTCTTTTTTTTGCTACAAAAATGAATATTTCGCTTGCTCTTTGCAGTAAGGAGTAACTACAATATAGTGTATATATTTGCCATTTCAACTCCCATAGCGATATCAATATACACGTACACTCTCGCTCATATAGGTGGAATATTTTTGTTTTACCCCAATTGATGGAATTATTTTTAAAATAATTTAAAAATAATAGATCTAGATAAAAGTGTACATTCTCAGATTTTATTAAATAATAATTTGCATATGTGTGTTTTGCGTGACTGCTAAAGAATGTGTATGCTTCCATCATAATCAAATATGGGTCCTAAGCCCTTAAGTCATAAATGACAGTAATGAGGATTAATTGCCCACAAAAGGGCACTAACATAGCACATCGACACGGTTTTGATCCTGGGGCCTCACAGTTACGAGTTCATTGCCGTGTCACTGAACCATGACTGTACGCAGCGGGGGCTAGGGTAGGGGGCAGTTTCCATAAATTAAAAAAACACAGAAAATGCAATAATTTTTCAATAATTTATTGCATTTTACCCTGGTTCCCAACATAAAAAAATCCTCTGTGTGCCCATGCCTTGAGCCATAATGCATGGCCATCCAGAAGATTCGCACTTATGCTACGGTCACAAAGGTTCGTACGAACGATAATTTCGTACGAATCTCCCTGTTTTAACATTGTCTTCCCGAATTCTAATATATCTAATATTTGTGGTGGTACACAAGTGTTAGAAATCGATATATTTCAGCCGTCTCTGAACCGATTTTTATCAAACAAAGATGATTTTGTCATTTAAATATTATGTTCTTTAAAATTTGACACTCAGTTTTTCATTATCTCACAAAAAATTTATTTTGTGTAGCGCCCTCTGCAACAGAACTCAACTATCCCTTTAAATTACACAATATCTTTCTATACAAAAAAAATATTTACACCCATTGGGTAGCATTATATTGGCACCAATTTTAGTGGATATCTGAATATACATTATTCCTTACGTCATAGACGTGCGTCGTACAGTTGAAACTTTAATCCGGGCCTACAAGTTATGAAGTTTGGAAAGTTTAATCGCCTATTGATACCGTGGTGTGCTGGTTGTTCTTTTCTTGTCTTTCCTCACTTAAAATGCAGATTATGTGCAACCTCCCCCCCCCCCCCCCCCAGGTCGGTCACCAAACTGTGTATACAGTTCAAAGACATACACCATTAAAGGTATAGACCAGTTTTGGAAACGCCCCCTCTCAACAAATGAAATGGAAGCTGTTATTACAAATCATGTGAAAGAATATGTATATGACTAATACGTGATGATACAAATTTTGCCGGGAAACCGCCTATAAACAGCCTACTAATTGATATATTTGGTTAATTATCCTCCCTCAATTTTGTTTAGGGGGGATGGTCCCCCCCCCCCCCCCGTAAAATTTGAAAGAGTGCACACCAACAAATGTATAGCAAATACTAACTAAAGACTGCAACACACTTTTAAGCTCTGGAGGGCCCAAAAGTGCAGCGTTTAGACTAATACAAAATTGCACAAATCTTCTCGCTCGTTCGCTACGCTGCCTCGCGTAATATCCTTCAAATCATACAAATAAATATTGTAGAAAATCTGTATTCCATTGGTATCACGTAAGCACAGTTTACACTGTATGTTTACAAGATAAAGAGCTATAGAAATAGATCAGTGCTACAAAAGTGAATATTCCGCCTGCTCTTTTAAGAAGTCCCTTCCTGCCTACTTACTAAATTGACCTAATAAATATTTACAACCCTTTGGACTGCACACTAGATATCGGCAAAGTAAAAATGAAGTGTGAAAAAAGTAGATTGCTTGTTTTTATACTTTAGTTTTGCTAAAGAGTGTAATTTTGTAATACAACAAAACTTCAAAAAACTGTGAGGGAGTAACATAGAGCTAGGGTAGGTGCAGGGAATTGGAGACCCTTAAGCACATTTGCATAATTTACATAAACATGAACAATGTTACACATGCAGAAAGTTTTGTATTCTCTTCAGTAACTTCTTCTCTTTATTTGTTAACAAAAATGTGGTCATGATGTAACTGATTAATAAGATAACAATGATTAATGACGTCATCACCAAAGGTCTCTTAGCACATTGTGCATGTGATAAGAGACAGTTGCAAATCAAGACCTTTTACGTACAATTTGAATGAAAATGGGATTGTTATAGTTAGTTCAAACATTTTGAAAGAGATACTTGCAGCCAATGATTAATGCAATTTTGAAACGATTTTAAAACAATGTGGCCTACTTGGGATAGGTTATATAAACCAGCTCGCTGATCTCACATTCTCATTCATATTGTCCAGAAACCTCTTGAGTCTTCTCATTCTATAATACATCCTAAGTTGGCCACCCAATATTCAAATGTGCATCTTCTTTTTTTATCTTCATATATCAAATTGAAATCCAACTACATTGTACCACATACATCTGTGAATCTTGATGTACACCCACTCTTTCTTTTTTCTTTTCTCTCTCTCTCTCTCCCCTTTTACCAATATCTGTTCCACCATATTCGTATTATTATGTATCCGTTGAGGGTAGTCACGCTATCAAGCTTTGCTTACTTTGTCAACCCTCCTGTTTGATGTTTTCGATTAGTTACTTTATTCAACATTATATTCTTTTGAAATGTGTAAAATTTGCAATTTTGTTTTTGTTATATATTTGTAATATGGCAAAAGAAAAAGAAAATCAAACAGAAATAAATAAATCAAATGTGGCCCAAAATATTTGTGTACATGGACAATTAACCAACCAGTATCGGGTCATTGACTGTCATCGGCATTCTCGACATTCACAACAAACGACCCCCATCATGTTGGACCTAGTGTCCCCCATTGCCTGCACACATTTCTGATCAGACACCATTCATAATTTGCATTGCAACACCCTTTCACAACACACAATGGCGATAAGTTTTCTGTAATGGTTGGCACACTTCATAAACTTCCTTTTAAGACTACTTGTTAAGAGCTGTGGCGGATCCAGGGGGGGGGGGAGAAAAAAATCTTGTAAAAACACGTGATTTTTACCTTTTTTGGGGGTGCAAATTTCCAAATTTCCAAGGACAAAAAAAAACTCACTACACCCCCCCCCCCTGAGCGACTTTTCGGCCGGCGCGATTTTCAAATTTTCGGGATAGTGCTCACTACCCCCCCCCCCCCCCCCCCACTGAGCGACTTTTCGGCCGGCACTATTTTCACATTTTCGGGAGCAAAACAAAAAAAGTTGGGCCCCCTCCCTTAAAAATTCCTGAATCCGCGCCGGGTTAAGAGCCACCTCTAAATATCTGCATACACCACAATATTCAGTGAAAATTGTATTTTTATATCAGAGCAAAATTTTACGATCAAAATTGCTTACCTTGGTCAATTTTGCCAATTGTCTCGGAGAAAGAACGCATTTTAGTCTTCGAAATGAATTGGATATATAGGCTCTACCGTGCGAGTCAAAAAAAAGTTTACACCTAGAAAATTGCTAATTATTTAAAAAATCATCTATGAACAGTAAATTGATAGACATCTTATGGAAGAGTGTTTTATGCCATGCCAAATCATTTGGTATCATTTTTGTGTGGTAGGTATTCACGCCTGGATGAACATGAGGCATTGTTTGCGAGAGTGCAAAAATCGACTTGCGCCAAAAGTGATGCATACAGTCAATATATTTTGGGATTAGCAGGGTGAGAGAATGAATAATGTATCAAATGAAATGCATTGCATATGCTTTTTGCAGAAGCAAAGTCACATACACACATGCGCCCGCACAAAATGTTCGTTGATATTTGATATTCGATATTTGATATGTGTGGCATCATCATTGATTTTTGTTAGGGATGTTATTTGGATCTGCAAAGACCGAATTAATACGCAAATCCCAATCGTTATATTCAAACATCACATAAGCAACTTTGGCGCATGTCGATTTTTGCACTCTCGCAAACAATGCCTCCTGTTCATCAAAGCGTGAACACATACACATTTAATGGCTAAAACCCCTGAGCTTCTGGGGGTGCCGCCCCCTAGACCTCACTCAAATTAGTGACTTGCCAGTGTCACAAATAAGGTATCAAAATATGCTCATCTGACCGTTATTAAATGCCTAAAACCCTGAATGCTCATCTGACCGTAATTAAATGCCTAAAACCCCTGAGCTTCCTGGGCCCCGCCCTTGACTCCTGCCGGGGCTTTGCCCCTGGACCCCACGCCAATTGATGCTCCACTTGCTTTGCTCGCTTTGCTCTATTTGATCGTAAATACTTTAGTACATTACTGATAATACAAAAGAACAAATCAGTATAGTTGAATGCCGTGTATTAACAATTATATTGGCCTTTATTTTCTGATACCATTAAAAAAAAAATGATTATAAAGAAAATTCATTATCATGATCAGCTACAATTCTACATCAAACGTCGAATTTGAAGATCGTCAAATACATAAAGTCCAAACTCTATAGTCCACTATATTTATTATCTATATCACTTTTACATGTACCTATTTCAAATGTAACTTAATATGACACAAACCTTTTTTTATTTCAAATGTAACTTAAATATTATACAAACCTTCTAGAAACCAGTCATAAAGAAATCATAACATTGTTATCACATTAAAAAATATACAAATGAAGAAAAAAAACGTAGATTTATACTTCAATACACTGAAAGAAGTGTACACTAGTTACCAGTACATGAAAATGATATTAGGCCCATGAAAATGTCCTTCTTTTACCTCATGTATCATGTTACATCAGGATATAAACGAAGGACCAGCAAAAGTTGCCTTGTTGTTATGCCATCAGGTATCTTGTTATGTCAGAGCTATTCAAAAAGAGGTATTCATAACTATAATTATTTTCACGGAAGAGGTTTACGGTACACCATGTGTGTACATGGTGTATCGTAAACCTCTTCCGTGATTATTCATACCACCATGCAAACCTTCAAACATCATATAATTATTTTGTAATGCAGATTTCTTTGGATTTCGACATACCACTTCTAACACAAAGTGTCTGTTGAGAGCATGGCCTCGCTGAAAAACAGCATTTGCTGAATGCAGGCACAATTTATTGTATTTGTTTTTAACCTTGAATAAATAAAATATACCATACCATACCAATACCATACCATACCAGCCCCATAGGAAAGTGAAAAGTATGCCGCAGACCTGCCGCAGACCTGCCGCAGACCTGCCGCAGATCTGCGGCAGACTTTTAGTCTGCGGCAAAGAGTATGCCGAAGTATGCGGCAGAAAGAAATTTTGCTGCAGACTTGCCGCATACCAGTATGCCACAGGAACAGTCTGCGGCAGATCTGCGGCAGGATGAAATTTTGCTGCAGACTTGCCGCATACCAGTATGCCACAGGAACAGTCTGCGGCAGATCTGCGGCAGGATGAAACTTTGCTCCAGACTTGCCGCATACTAGTATGCCACAGGAACAGTCTGCGGCAGATCTGCGGCAGGATGAAACTTTGCTCCAGACTTGCCGCATACTAGTATGCCACAGGAACAGTCTGCGGCAGATCTGCGGTAGGATGAAACTTTGCTCCAGACTTGCTGCATACTAGTATGCCACAGGAACGGTCTGCGGCAGGGCGAAACTTTGCTCCAGACTTGCCGCATACCAGTACGCCACAGGAACAGTCTGCGGCAGGTCTGCCACAGAAAAGTGGGAAATTATACAGTCTGAAGCAAGGCTATAGGCGACCATTTTGTAGGACATGCAGTACCATATGAGGTTGAAGGCTGAGCCCATGATCTTGTAAATTCCTGTGTTAATTAGCACTGTTAATTGTCTTTTTAGCTTCTGTCAAACCAAACAAATTATCCCATTAAAGTCTAATAGGGCCAATTGAAACCAATTGAAACCAATCATCTCATGCATATTCATTATTACTTTACACGTGTGACAGAAAAATACATTTATCATGATTTGTTAAGCAAATTAAGACAATGCACATCATTTTTGTGATTTCTTTTTTCCTTTTGCCATTATTAACCAATAGATTATTATGTCTGATCATGTTACAATTACATTCATGTTTAAGCAATAGATTGATAGATTGATATTGATTATATGATTACTAACCAAGAAACAATATACATATTTAGTATATATATAAGTGTACGAGCCTGTGTCACTTTAAATGTTACTCTTGAATACACTTCAAATGATCTATGTGATGGAGTTAATACAATTGAGAATAGAATATACCTAATTGGTAATATCAATATATATTGGTATTACCTAATTGGTAATATCGATATTGTCAATATCGATTATGAAGTATGGAACAGTTTATCACTGCTGCCTTCTACATGCATACTTTATTGCCACGTACTGGATATGAAAGAGTATGCGGCAAGTCTGCAGCAAGTCTGCGGCAGACCTGCCGCAGACTCTTCATCATACTGAAAGAGTATGCGGCAAGTCTGCGGCAGACCTGCCGCAGACTCTTCATCATACTGAAAGAGTATGCGGCAAGTCTGCGGCAAGTCTGCGGCAAAACTAATTTGCATGTGAAAAAGATGACTGTCTGCGGCAGGTCTGCTGCAGATCTGCGGCAAGTCTGCCGCAGGAGTATGCGGCAGGCTCATTTCTTTCCTATGGGGCATTGTGAATTGACATCCTGGCTCTCAACAGACTATAACAAATCTGAAAATATACATTCTGACTGAAGATAATCAAACTTATACTTGTATACCACAACCATACAGTGTAGTCGAATTCCCTGAATGAGAAAATTTCCTCCTGCTGACCATATTCGTATAAATATGTAATCGATAAGAAAAATAGAATGTAATGAACAATTCAGAATGTTGAGATTATAAGCAATGCTAAAACTAAAAGTGTACCGAACATACATCAATTTGACATACACTGTTATTGAATGCATGCAAACAAAAAGCATAAGATTATACAAACCTAGATTTTTTGTCAATCAACATCACACACGATGTCATCTTGTATGGGGGGGGGGGGGTGGGGCGGTTTACATTTCCTACAATATTCAACAGCAAGATGTGCAGGGCTCTGATCAAGGGCACCTCAGTGTTACATATGATGTGAATTTTAAAAGTCAATTATAGACTGTGGCAACATTATTTTTGTAATCTGCAAACATTATGCAACATATAGCTAACAAATCAGACCTTAACAAATTGCCGTTAAGTGGCAATCAGTAGCTAAATATCACATCATCAAAAATGTTACGTACATAACTCGGTGTCCACTTCATGCTGATATTTCCCTTATAATTTTAATTTTTCTGACAAAGTACATTAGATGTTAAAACATACTGTAAACAAAACTCAAACCCATTGCCATATCAACTTTTTTCAATTTAGTTATTAGAATATGGCCAAAACAAATGTGGACACCGAGTTATGTACAGTACATCTTATTCTCTTCATGCTTTCTCTTTGCCTCATTGTCAGATATGGTTTTGCATTAGTCTAATAGACTTCAATTGAAGGAATGATGTGTTTCCTGAATGAAACATAATTTGCAATGTGTAAATAGTTTGTAAACTACTATTACAGGACTGAAATGTAAGATTTCTGTACTTACATATAATCGTACATAACTGTGGACACCAAAAGTAAGTAGTTTTACATTCAAATAATATTTAAATTCTTGTTCCTTAAATTCAATAAATGTTTGTTTAAATGAAAATGCAGAAGGGTGCAATTCACGCTGTATGGAATAAATAAATTTATTTATGATAATTATTTCAAATTTTTGATTGGTAGTAACGTACATAACTCGGTGTCTTTTCATAATGGTGTCTTAGTTATGTACATGACATGAAAAAGTTCAAACTGCAATATTTTGTAATATTCTTCTCACCAAATCAGACGTGTGTATGTCTTATACATTTTTTACTACCTTACCATGACAAATAACTAAATATAGGTGGTCTTATTGGAAAAACAAAACATGGAATACGTACATAACTGTCACGTACATAACTCGGTGTCCACATTCATTGTTGATTAAATAACACATACAAGTTAAAATGGGGAATCCAATGTTATCAGTGCTCTTCATTCACCTATATACACCATTACATTATCATTTTGAAAGAATACAACATGTTTTTGTATAGATTCTGTTGTACTGGTATGTACATAACTGCAGGACACCAAACATTTTCCATTTACAGAAATCAAAATATTTTTAAAACGATGACCCAGAATGAAATGATCTGATTGGAAATCAAAGATAAAGTGAAACTAAAGATTATAACATTGCAATCTTGTAAATAAATCAATTATTTATGCACCATTTTTCAGTTAGTAAAGTTTGAAATTTGCAGGACACCAAAGTTATGTACATATCACAAAAATTGTATCACATGTAAATGGAATAAGAAAGTAAAATAATAGGAATTAACTCAACAGAAATGTTAATTATTACATAGATTCTACATCAAGATAAAAAAAAATCATAAGTTTTGCATCCCATTAGTAAAAAATCTGGTAACCAATTAGTGCATGTTTTGAATGTAACATTAAAAGTGCTGAAAATAGGCCTTTTTACATCATAAAATTGCTCTAAAATCTTTAATTTGAACTCAATGAAGCTGAAACCTTGTTTGGAGCTTCCCCTGATGGTACTTTCTAATATAAAAATGCTAATTTGTGTCTGGGTCTCATGGTTTTGGATAATTAAACAATTTCCCAGTGTTCAATCTAAGGGTACCCTTGATCTGAGCCATGCACACATCTACCCACCAGTAAATCAATTATCAAAATAGCAAGATGGGTTGCCTGCAATAAGTTAGGGTAAACAGGTAAATGCGGAATATACTAGTAAGTTCATGAATTACATTCTGCCTTACTCAGTTTCTAAGAAGAGAAGGAATAAACAATATTCGTATCAAATCAAGTTATACATGATTCTAATTTTTCATGAGAGTATGGAATTACACATCAGCCTTTGGTGAAAACTAATGACAATAATCCCTGATATCTAATCTCAAAACATTTACAAATATCAAGGTAAAATACACCGGATTCCCTATCAAAGAGTTGGGGATTAAATCACATTCATTGTCAAGCAAACTAATGGAGATTATGTCAGTCTAGGCTGCTTACCACGCTACGCTGCTTACCATCAATCATTCTAGATGACCCACAAGTGTTATTTTAATTTTCTGATAAAAAGGGATTGCATTATGCTAGATCAATCATAATGCATTCCCTTTTTATTACATCCTTTTTCTTTTCAATTAAAATGCAGCTGTTGCCTACTAAGTATAATCATTTGGGCCCAGCTGTCAATAACAGAAAATCAATGATGACCCAAATTTCAAATGATGTCCACCACCAGTTTCATTTCATAATATGCAATAAATGAACATACATGTATAAAGATTGGTTTGACAAAAATATAATTCACTTTCAACTGTATTCGACTTTGGTTTCAATTTTTCATTGTTTTGTTTTACATCACATCCAAAAGTATTATTACCGGTACATGTTTTTGTGTGATTTAGAAAACAGAACTAATAATGAAATAGATTTCTGGATTCTGTTTCCACTTTCCTGTGAAATATATATGTGTAAGTACATGTACATGCACTTTATGCCAAAGTATACGGAAATGACTTGGTTGGTGTCAGCTGATAACATTACTATTTATAGGATACCAATGATGACCTTCATCAAAGTCAAATATGATTATTTCTTGTCAACCTATTACAGCGCAGTATTACTGATCAATTGATTTCATATAATTTCTTAACTTCACTTTCATTTGTTAACTTTGATGCTTTTTTTAACATTACATCACTTGTATAAGAAGTGTAATGGTGTATTATTGAAATAATAAATGCATACCGGTATTCATGTTGATGTTTTCTGACCTATTCATTCCTATATTCAGCCTTTTAATTAACCCGATTGAAAACTATTACCTTAAAAATTCAGTATTCAGCCATTCAGTATATATGTAATAAAATAAACATCTACATTTCTTATAATATAACAATTATATTGATAAGGATATTTTGTTAATACAATATACCCTGCTAGTGCTATGGTGTTACGTTTACATGATTTTTAATACAACGATTATACTTACATATAGTATCGAAATAAGTAATTTTGCCACCACCTATTCAACTCAATATATATATATATCAGCTTGTAAAATGAGACATATATTCATATATGATATTGTCTGTTTATACCCAAAAGGGCATTAACTCATATCATTACACTATACACAGAGTTAAAACCCTTCTGGTTCAAACAGAAAATAAATGAAACTTCACAATTATTGTGAATGGTTGGGATTCACAATAGTTTTTGAGACAGTTTTTTGTGTGGAAAATGGCCATCAAGGCAAATAATTGTCGGGTTTTACAATATGAATTTTGTTAATTACATGTGGTAAACACTTAATCCATTCTCATTTGTACCCCAATATTTTTGTTAATTCCACTCCCACAACAAAGATAATTAAATCATTTTCACAGATACTCAAAGTAGAAATCAAAGTCCCAATCATCTTGGCCTTTAGCCTGGGCCTCTCTTGCTAGCTTAACTTCATGCATCTTCACAGCACTGAAGCACTTGATGAAATCCTCTCCAAAGGCTTCCCTAATTACCTCATCATTAATAAGAGCCTCCAACGCGGTCTCCATGGTATTAGGCAGATTGGCCGTCTTGGGCGGGATGTCTTCAGGATTAGAAGCTATACCTGTAACCTCTGCAGGAAGCTTGTACTTGTTGATGATACCATCCATTCCTGCTGCAACTGTTGCAGCCAACACCAGGTAGCAGTTAGCACCAGCGGCTCCCCCACGGTTCTCCAAGTAGGTGCCCTTGTCTCCGTTGACCTTGACACGAAGCAAGGTGCTGCGGTTGTCCATACCCCAAGTGGCGTTCATCGGACAGAATCCTCCTCCAACTCGCTTCAGACAGTTTACTGTGGGAGCCATGAGGACTTCAATCGCAGGGGCATGTGCAAGTATTCCTGCAGCCCAGTTCTGACATACCTCCGACAGACCAATGGGACTGTTGGGATCGTAAAACACAGGGGTTTTCTCATCTGCATTGTACAGGGAATGGCAAAAGTGGGTACAGGATCCACTCTCGTTGGGGTACGGCTTTGACATGAAAGACGCTTGAAACCCTTGGAGAAGTGCAATCTCTTTGATACCAGTCTTGAAAGTGAAAGCATTGTCTGCAGCCCTGATCCCGAAAGCTGGTTTGTAGGTTATCTCCACCTGCCCAGGGCCATATTCAGATTCAACTGCTTCTATATCAACACCGACAATGGGCATATCCTCCATAACCTGCTTGACAAAGTTCCGGATCGGAAACATCCTCAAAGTGGATCGAATATTGAAATCATTGTTGATGGGTTTCTTGGTCTCCTTATCCACAACGTAGAACTCGTGTTCGTGAGCAGAATACAGGGAATAACCTAGGTTCTTGAGCTTCTCCAGCTGCTTGCGTGCCAAGACCCTTGGGTGAGCAGAAACGTATTCCCCTTTATAAGTTGGTTCAATCAGAATACGAGCCGTGTTCTCAGCCCAAGGAAGCACCGTGAATGTTCTGTAATCCGGGAAATGGACGGCATCAGCAAATCCGACTTCCTCAGCATACCCAGTCCCTGGAATCACATTCGCTTGGACACCCATGCCAAGATGACCCAAGTAATAGTTCAACCCTCCCGTTGCTTTTTCCTTGAAGTGACGGGCAGGTATCAGCTTCGACCGGGCTATGCCATGTAAGTCGGTCTGCTCAAATCTGACTGCAGTGATCCCCTTCTCCTTGATTTCCTCAAGTACTTTACTCAGACTCATCTTGATAATCTGTAGGATATGAAGATAATTTTGTTGTATATAATTCAATTGGCAAAAAACAAAGATCTTGAAACCACAATGAAACAACAAGCACTATGGCCCGAATTCACAAAGGAGGTTTGTCGACAAACCGAGGTTTATGTACGTCATATGACGCGTTTTACGCGTTTTTTACAAACCTGGTTTGTAAAGAACAAAAGGAGGTTTGGCGAAACAAAAGGAGATTTGAGCTCAAACCTTGGTCTGAGCTCAAACCTTGCTTTGTGAATTCGGGCCTATATGTCTATGAACAATGAACATAAGTTTAAGTGGAGTCCACACTCACATTAAACTGGTTTAAAAACAAAACCAACAAGTTGAAAAACAGAAAATGAGAGATACACATAAGTACATTAAATAAGGAATAATACATGTATTTTTATACTTGAAATCGACCAATCACAAAATTGGCAACTCTGTAGTGATTTTTCTTGCTACGTTGCATGCACATGAAGCTTTTACTTACAGCAGCCCATTAATTTTGTACTAAAACTTATCAAAATATCCATCGTATTGATGGTTGCTTATGATGAAGAAAAAACTTGTTCAGAATCATAATCATAGGTATAATATGTGCACTGTGCAGCTCGATACATCATTAGACAGAAATAACTGTCTGGTAAGTGGTCAGGCACTATGGGTCATTCTTTAATAAATCTGACATTTGTTTAACAGAGGCGGTCACAGGAGCCAGATGTAATCAAAGCGGAACAACCGCCTGGCAATGTCTCCCAGCTCAGTAATCGGTGTGTTGACTCACCACTTGGAAACTAGAACACTCAAATTTGTCTGTCATCTTTCTGAATATGTAGTTTATATTAATAATTCCTCCAATTTTTCTTCCATTGCACGGCGTACCACAAGGTTCTATCCTAGGTCCTCTACAGTTTTTTTTAATTTACATTAATGATCTTACACATTCAGCTGCACCTCGCAGTTAAATGAAAGGCCTTCCGGCATGTTTGTTTTGGGGGGGGGGAAAAAGAGGAGTGCGGTTAATACACGAGGGCGGTTTATACACCGTTAATTACAGTATAATTTAATTTTAAATTTTACTTTAATGGATGTGGGTATTATTCTTATTATTAGTATTATTAATTCTCTTTCGTGTACAGGCGGACAAACCGGAACAGGTTGCATGCAGTGTGTGTTTGTGTTTGTATGTGTGTTTATGTGTGTGAAAGGGGGTGTGGTGTGGGTGGGCTAGAGGGGGGGGGGGTGTGAGAGTGTTGTGATAGGATGGTAATATGTAACTTTAAACCTTCCTCTACTGTTATTTTGATTATACACTGTTACATGCAAGACTTTTTTTTTTTTTTCCTTTTTTTTTCCTCTGTTCATTGATTGATGTAACTTATGAAATGTCTTGTATCAAAGATCTTGTTTTTATATTGCTTATCTTGATAATTTCTTGTTATGTGAATTTCTTGTTATGTGAAATTATGAGG